>KL647312.1:908383-1127131 GCA_000727475.1 Sarcocystis neurona | reverse complement strand
CTTCTGCTGCGGCTGCTTGTTGTGGGCCTGCTCCCTGCACGTCTCTGGCGCTGCTTCCGCTCCTGCTGTTGTGTTGTTGCTGTCCATACGGGAGTGTTCTTTCTGGCGCTGCTGCTGTTGCTGCCGCCGCGGCTGTCGCTGGCGGTGCCCCTGCTGCTGCCGCAGCTGCTACTGATGCGGTGCGGGAGCTGCTGCGTGTTGCGATAAAGTCTCCCTGCTGTTCTCCTTCTCCGTACTGCCGCTGCGTGAAATGGCTGCAGTTTCCTTTCCGCCTTGCGGATGTGCGACGTGCGTGCGGAGGAGAAGACGACCCCGTGGTGCTGCGGGTGTCGCACTGCTGCTGCCCGACCGTCGGAGTGCCGTTTTCTCTGACAGCCACCATTTTCAATCGCACTGCCCTTCCTCAGGTACGCAGCAGGCCAAGGAGCAGAACCACCAGCAGGACTGCGAAGACCCCCAACAGTAGGAGGAACAGCAGCGGCGCAAGACACAGGAAGAGCAGGAACAAGTTCGCAATAAGCAGCAGACGCAGCAGAGCAGCGAAGTCAACACTCGCTGCACAAGGATAGTCAGCAGCAGCAGCAGAAGAGAAATGTTCGTACGAGCAGCAGTTAAAGGAGCAGCAGCGGGGGAGACCAGCAGCAGACGCGGTAGCAGCAGCAGACGCGGTAGCCGCAAGGAGATGCGGTGGCAGCAGGAGAAACGGTAGCATCAGCAGACGCGGTAGCAGCAAGGAGATGTGGTAACAGCAGCAGAGGTGGTAGCAGCAGCAGCAGAAGTGGACTTCTGTATTCCACAGGAAGGGGGGGGAGTGGGGGAGTCGCGAGGGATGGCAGGAGGAAGACGTTGGAGAGCAGAGGCAGCAGCACCTGACGCACAGAGGAAACAGCACAGGATAGAAGCAGCAGCATATGAACTGCTGCAGCAGCAACAAAGCGAGCTGGAGAAAAGCAACAGCAGCAGCAGCCGAGAAAAACAACATCAGCAGCCGAAAAGCAGGAGAAGGACGAAAAGTGCGGCAGGACATGGGGGAAGTGTTAGCAGCAGCAACGTGGGGACGACAGGGACTGTAGGACGGACAGAAGCAGCAGCAGAGCAGAAGCTGGACGAGGTCGTGCTGCATGCGGCCTCTTCGTGTGTGATCCACGTACACGTATAATTCTGCACATACACCATACACACAGAACTATACATATATTCCTCCAAAGCGACAGGTCATACCTGTGTGCATATACATATATATATATACACATTACCGAAGAGAATATCATATATATATATATATATCGAGAGAGTGAAGTATACACATATCTATACATACACATATATATGTATGCAGAGATATACCTATGGAGAGGCACATGTGTATAGGTAGCATGCATACATACAATTTATATTTAAAGAGGGAAATGTATACAGACATATATGTATATGTGCAGAGAGAGGGAGAGGGCAAGAGGAAACTGTGTACAGGAGAGAAATATACGTATATGTGTACAGAGAGAGAGAGGCTGACATATGTGAACGTATATATATATATATATATATGTACACGTATATATATACATATATGTCTCGTATCGCAGCTTTGTGGCTGCTGCTGTTGGTGCTGCTTGTGTATGGGGTGTCCTCGTGTAGGAAGGCATTGTCGAGCTTCTGCCTGCGGGGTGTGGGGGAGCTGGTGGTGCTGGTGGGCGCGCGCCTGTGCTGCAGCAGCAACACCAGCAGCCGCAACCTCCTCAGCAGCCTCCTCAGCAGCTGCCTCCTCCTCCTCAGCAGCAGCCACAGCAGCAGCGGCAACAGCAGTCGCTGTGGCAGCAGCTCGTGCCGCAGCAGCAGAAGCAGCGCGGCGCGGCGGCGAGGCCCGGAGTCGGCGAAGAGGAGGAGGAGGAGGACGACGCGGAGGCGTCTGCGATGTGCAGCAGCAGCACCAGCAGCACGCGCGAGCGTGCTCCAGCAGTCCCAACAGGATCAGGACCAGGAGGTGGAGGAGCAGCCGCAACAGGAGCAGCAGCAACATCCGAGAGAGACTACTTCCCCTTCTTCGTTGCCGGGGGCCTCCGCGCAACCGTGCTGCTGCTGCCGCGGCGTTCCCTGCAACTGCAGTGGACCTGCGTTGCTCGCAGGTACCTACGAAGAAAAAAAAAAGCCGCAGCACGTCGCACGTGGCAGCAGCGTGGCAGCAGCTCTCTGGATCAGTCAGCAGCGATTGCCGTTCTGCGCGTTTGGCTGTTATCACTCCTCCCACGTGGCAGCAGCACGCCTCCCCCACTGGACGTATACGCATCACCCTCGACCTCGGCGGGCACATAGTATCTGTCTCTCTATCTATCTATCTGTTTCTCTGCCTAGTGATATCTCTATCTATTGATCCGTCTCTCTGTCTGTCTATCAATCTATGTATTCTGTCTGTCTATGTATCTGTCCTCCTGTCTATCTGTCTAGTGGACTACCTATTCATCTACCTGTCTACCTATCTATCTACCTGTCTATGTATCTATCTGTCTACCTACCTGCCTGCCTATCTATCCATCTATCTATCTTTCTATTGATCTCTCTATATGTCTGTCTGTCTCTCTCTCTATATATATATATATACATGTGCGGCTGGGGTATGTAGTAGCAGGAATGTGTAGAAAGCCCAGTACATATCAGTGAAGAACTGCCTCTGTCTGTCTCTGTCTCTCTCTCTCTTCCATTACCATACACCTCTGGATACACATATAAATCTGCCTATCTATCTATCTATCTATATGTCCACCTATCAATCTGTCTATATATATATATGTGTATACATGCACATATCCATCCATCTACCTGTCTGTATGTATACCTATATCTATACATATATAAATATCCGTCTCTCTCTCCCTGCATATCCATCTCTCTCACTCTCTCTCTCTATAAATGTGTATGTGGGTGTACAGAGAGTTGTACACTGGTCTCTCCGTATACCCTGCATTTGTATATGTATATGTATGTATATATATAATGAACTCGTGTGTGTTTGTGTGTAGCTTCCATATATCTCTGCACATATCCACATGTAGGGAGACGTCTCCACTGCTCGATGTACGTGTGTTTGTGCTTATCTGTGTATCTCTTTGTATATCAATATATACGCATATATATACGTGCGTAGAGATAGAGCTGCATGAGTTGAGGATTTTCTTCGTGCCTGCAGATGTGTCTTTGGAGGGGAAGTCAACACCACCATACACACATACGCGTGAATTTACAAATACGAGCCTTTGTGTATGCACATTTGTACAAATGTGTACGGAGCACCATATATATATATAGTACAAGCATGATATGTATATACGTCTATACATGTGTACGTGTATATTATATATGAATGCGTCAAGAGCGTCACGTAGATGTGTATATGATACATTGATGCATATCGGTATACGTATGTATGAATGTGTATACAAACGTACTGAGAGACTGATCGTATATACCCATATGTGTATACACTTTTATATATACGCATGTGTGTAAATATATTGATGGATGTGCTTCTATGTATGTATACATGCATACAAATGGATGAAGAGATAGAAACATACATACCTATATATGTTTATTCGTGTACATTCCGTACCACGTGTGAGGCGCATTACACCTGGGCGCAAGTATGTTTAGTCCTTGAGCTTCTTGAATTTCTCCTCAGTGTCTCTTTGTTCGAGTAATCTCCGTGTGCATGCGCGTGCAGGGCAGGTGCCTTTCGCATTCCCATGGTTCGTCTGCGCTGCCGCAGAGCTTCTTTTCTACCTCGCTTTGCTGCCGGGTTTCCGCCTCTTCTTCTTCCTTCACCTCCTCTTTGTGCCGGTGTTTCTGCCGCTGCTGCGGCGGCTTCTCTCCCTGCTGCTGGGGCGGCGGCCCTTGCCCCTCCCGCTGCTCCTGCAGCAGAGACACGCAACCCGGCAGAGGAAAGCGGCAACTTAGAGTCGGAGCTGCTGTTGACGTCGGATCAGCTGTATCGGCTGCTGCACGTGCAGCAGCAGCAGCAACAGGACTGGCTGGGGGAAGATAAACGGGAAGGAGGAAGAGCAGCAGCAGCAGAAGAAGAAGCGACAGCAGCTGGTGGTGTTACGCCTCCGCTTCCTCGTCCTCCTCCACCTCCGCCTCTCCCTCCCGCCTCTTCTTCTTGCTCTCCCTTTTCTGGTAGCAGCAATGGAGAAGAAGGAACAGGAGGATACGTTCCTGACAGCAGCAGCAGCAGGCAATTCTTCTACGCAAATGCGACGCATGTGGTTGTCTTCCCTAATCCACAGAGAGGAGAATAAGAAAGGATTTCGATACTCGCCTTTGACCTCCTCTTCTCCTGCTGTTGCTGCGCGCCTTTTCATTCTGCTGTTGTGTCTTATGCTGCGGTGGCTCCTCGCCGTCTGCCGCTGATGCGCCTTTCTCGTGCCGCTGCTGCTCCTGCTGCGTGTGCTGCTCCTGCTTCTGCTCCTGCGGCTCCTGCTACTGTGCCTCCCAGTGCTGCTACTGCTGCTGCGTCGAGTGCTGCTCTCACTTGTTTCCTCCTGCGCGTCTGCAGGGCTGCTGCTCTTCCTTCTGTAGCCACTCATGGGGCTGCTATCGCTCGTGGTGCAGTTCCCCCGGCTGTTATGTTGGCCTTGCTGGGCTGCCGACGGCACCTGCTTCTGCTCTGCTGCAGCAGCTGCTACACTTTCTCCTGTGTCTGCTTGTCCCGCTGCGACTGCTGCTTCTGCTTCTGCTACTGGACCATCTCTCTGTCGCCTTCCAGCAATGCTGCGGCTTTGCCTGCTGCTACTGGCTTCGCCGTCCCTCTTCTGCTGCCTGTCTCTGCTGCTGCTCCTGCTCTTCCGTGTGCTTCCACTGCGCTGCTCTTGCTGCTGCGGTGGATCGACAGCGTATGAGTGTGGAGAAGGAAAAAATGAACCGCAGTGAAGAAGACTGCTGCAGACGCAAGTAGCGCCGCCCGCACCGTTGTACAATCTTCTCCTTCTTTGTCTGTATATCTATCCATCAGTCCGCCGTTCTCTGCTTTACAGTAGTCCGTGTCCTTACCTTTACCACGTGTGCGTCGGTAACTCTGTGCACAACATGTGTATATATATATATATATACAAATGTACTTGTGCGTATATATACATATATGTATATATATATATGTACACATATATGTGCCATGCACATAGAGTCGTACATACAGAATATTAGGTATCATCCATCTTCTGCTCTGCGTGTACAGTAGCACGCGTGTGTACGTATACATATACACATATATATATGTATATATCTAGACAGAGAGCGAGAGAGAAGGAAAGGGAGCCTGTACGGACACCGTGTATAGCTACAACGGGGAATGATACACTCACCAACGCTTCACGTGTCGCTTGCCGCTGGTACACGCCTTCGCCTTCATTTATTACCTTCTTGACTACACCGTACGCACGTCAACCGTAAGTGCTGCTGCTGTTGCTTTCGCGCTGCTGCCGCTGCTGCTCTCTCTCTGCTGCTGCTGCATTGTTGTTGCGGCTGCTCCTGCTGCTCGACATTCTTGTCCTCCTCCCCCTCTGTTTCCGCTGTTGCTGCCGGTCTGCCCTTCGTCCCCCTTTTCCCTCTCCTCCCGCTGTTGCTGCTGCCGCTGCTACTGCATCTCGTCGTCGTGGTGCGACGCATGCGTGTGCGCGGCTACTTGCCCCTGCTGCGTCTTGTCTGCGCTGCCGAAAATAGGCAGCGTACATGCCGCACTCTGTGCGAAATTCTTCTTACGTGCCGCTGGCCCCTTACAAATGTTGGCCACTTATAACAACACGTATATTCCTGCGTTTGTCCCTGTGTCTCTCTGTCCACCTACACCTTTACACGTATAGATATGAACGTATTCGTAATAACAGTTGCGCGTCCGTCTACATGTGTCTACCTGCCTGTATCTCTCTGTGATATATATATATATGTCTATTAAATATATGTAAGTATGTAGGTACACAAGCACCCATAGAAAATAAATCCTTATCTGGTGGAAGCGTTTGTTCTTCTGCAAGGCGTGTGCCCACGTCCTCACACATCGCTGCCTGTTTGCCGGTGTTCAGTACGGATGCGTGACTTGGTATTTGCACATCTGTCGCTATCTGACGTTTGTGTATACATGTCATTCTGTATAGATATTTGTGTTTGGATTCGTGCCATTGTATAATTGTACGGGGAGCAGACGTTTCCGCTAGTGCACCCACGGACAGGCAATACACCACATATGAAGGCACACGTATAAACGTGCACTTACACAGCGCATATATGTATGTGTGATATAAAGTGTATGATCTCTTTTCTGCAGTATTATATATGTAGTACGTGTACACGCCGTATGTAATATATAGTACATAGTGTTTTATTCTGTAGTGTATGAGACTGACATATGTATATATGTGGTGTACGTATACATACCGCATGTATCATATTTATATACGATGGATTATATGTAGATGTACGATCTACGCATATCTTGGGCGTGTGCATGTTCTGGCGGATTGGAAGGAAGGAAGCGCTCTTTGTGTGCGACGCGTCCGATACGGTCTCTCGGACAGCCACAGAACACAGTGCAGCAACAGCAGTACGAGGCAACAGCCGTACCAGCAGGAATTCTACTCGTTCAAGGCAACAACGTGGCCGCCTTGCGAAGGCATATTATGTTTCCTGTTGGAAGTGCTATTTCCCGTGCTCCGGCCAGCGAAGGACACTTGGGAAAAAAATTATATTTGCTCGTGAATACGTATGCGTAGAAAGATGAATACTCACGTAGCGGCTGGCGCTTCAATATATATATATATATATACATGGATGTGTATTCACGCATGTTTGGATATATATATATATATATGTACATGCATAATATTTATGTGTACGCGTGGCATACTGGTGATCCTTCTAAGTGTCTGTAGGTATGTATAAGTATTCGCACGCTTCTACTTAACTACACCTTCATCTCCTGTACATGTTCACTCTAGTTGTATACCTATACATTTATATATATAGATATATGTGTAATATGTATATATATATGGATGCTTATCTACCTTACCATCTATACTGAATATTTGTGCGAACGTCGTGTATCACAGCGATGTCCTTGTGAAATTTGGTTGCCCCCTGTGATTGCGTAGAACAGTGTGGCGTTGCAGTTTGTAAACGAAGCTGTGACTCTCTTGTCCCGGCGGTTGTTGCCGATGACATGCTTCTTTGAAGCGAAAACGTAGCAGCCTTTCCCGTTGAGAGCAACACGGGTCTGCAGGTCTGCTACGCCGTTTGCTCCCTGCTCTTCCTGCGTTTGCTGCCGCTCTGGTGGTAGCGGTGGAAGCGCGAGCTGCTACGGCTCGTGCGTGAGTACGCGTCGCGGAAGTGTCGCAAAGCTTTCCTTCCCCGCCTTGCAGAAGAGCTAGTTAATCCGGGTACGCGGACGCGCACCTGGGGGTCCCCACACGAGTACACCGTAGCAGCTGCAGGTACAAAAGACCGCGCGTAGTAATACTCGCACATACGTATACACATGTATATATGTCACGTATATTCTACATAGAAGAGCGAACGTTTGCACCGGCGCGCGTGCGCATTCTGCATGCGTGTGCACAGACAGCACTGGTGTGCGTGATACTCTTTTCGAAGACTAGATGTGGGTGGCGTTGGAAGACGGAAGCAGGCGCCCACGTGTGTGGCTGCAGCAGCAGGAAGGCTGCTGCCCACTACAACAAATAGCATCCCCATGTGTATGCGCTCGTACAGCAGGAGCGTGGCTTTTGCTTAGTAAAGTAGTATAGGATGTCCCCCTTACTGCGAGCCCGTCGGACGGCGTTTCCTGCCGCCTTAGATGTCGTGGTACGCACAAGCACGCGAGCGCAAGTCTACTTGTGTATTTCTTATCCAGCTGAAGTCTGGACGGAGCTGAATACGTGATTTGCTTGCGTGTACACATCCGTCTACACTTAAACGTATAAACGTGTACCTAGATACATACACGGTGCGGAACGAATTGTTCCAAGGGCTGCAGATGCCTTTGTATGTAGATCAGGAAGCATAGACACCTGTGGACATGTGGCCTTCGTGTGGACGCGCTCCGCCAATACTCCCAGCTACAGAAATACGGACCTTTCTACAACCTGCCACATAAAATACACAACACACTTATGTATATATAAAGGTATATATATACGCATATGTAGACATACGTATACGGGCGTCATCTGGCATTGCAAAGCGAGATAGCGGGAGGGTGTCGGCGACGTCAAGCTTAAGCGTGAGTATAGAGTTTTTACACGCAGGGCGCCAAGCTATATGCCAAGCAACCCCTGCTATAGCTGCTGCTACTCGTGCTGTTAAGCGTTAGTGGCTCGTGCTGGGGCCAAGTCGGCAATCGCTGGTGCTGTTGCCCGCCGTGCAGTGCTGCCCTGCTTCTGATGCGGCTATTCGGAGCCTTGCTGCTGCCGTTCTGGCTCTTGCTTTTTCGCACGTGGTGCTGGTGCCTCTGTCCAGAGGAGCTCGGAGGGAGAGAGGTGGTGCAGCGGCGGTCGCGCAGGTAGACGGTGACTCGTGAAGTCGGCATGCATGGATTCGTGTGCTATTGCTGCGTGAGGCTCACGAGCCCATTGCTGCAGCTTGCTTGCTCTCCGCATGTACGCACGAGACCACACGCCCGTAAAGTGAATTCCTTTTGACACATGCACTAGCGTATGCCCCGAATCACGTGCACACAAGCCATGAATCTATACAGAGAGAAGAATCCACGCCAGGCGTGTGTGCACGAGGAAGAATTTCGGTAACGATACCACACGCACGCATACTGATAAGAGGACCACAATCCAGCCATATATACAGTCTTTCCTAAGTATGCGACTGTACCCGGAAAACCCACGTCTACCGTGGGCGCGTATATATGTATACGCATACAGTATATACTTTGGTATGTATATATATATATATATGTATATTGCTGTGCGCACGGAGAGGCGTACGTACGTAGCCGCGTGTGGGGCTGGCTAGGGGGTCTATCTGCCGCACATTTAAAGGAGGGGGTACGTGCTCACTGCGTGGAGTGCGACTTCTCAGTGTCTAACCGTTACATGTACTTAAATCTCTGTACGTAGTACACACATGCGCACGCTTGATACACACATACAGACGCATAAGCATATGCGCGTGTGTACGTATACACGCAACCGTTTGGACAAATCTGTCTCTCTCGCAAAGTACAAACATGCAGGGGGATCGGCATTTCTGTACAGCTTCAAGTAACTGTGCACATCTTTCCCTCCATATATAGATTTGAATTTATGTTCCTGCGTAGGGCCCCAGAACACCTTTCCCCAAAAGCGTGGACAGATTTACTTCTACCTACGGGCGAGGGGATCCATGCACATACATATTTTTGCAAATACGTACGCAAATCTCTACCTACCTACGTACACAAATATACAAATATATACATGTGTGTGGATACATATGGACATATACGCGTTGTTATCTGATTTTTTGTGGCGTTCTTTGCTGATGACGCTTGTGCTCCTGTTACACGCCGGTGCCTCACACACATGCACGCAGGTAGAGCTGGACGTGCTGTCCGTGCCACACAGGGCGACGCGATTCTGTGCGACTGTGGTTAGAGAGAGCGAGTAAGAAGAGGCGGCTAGCTACGTCGGTGAAGCTTCCTCACAGATGCAGACGCGGACACAGGTCCCGCGTGCAGCACTTGCGGGGCTGTTCGCTGCAAAAGAGCTTCTTCCCAGGGAATTCATTTACAGAGGACACCACGCCCTCAGTGACTCTCTTGAACGCACGCCTACCCCCGTTCCTCTATATTCCCACAAACACGTGGAGGACAAGAGATGTGCGCGAGCGCGGGGGACCCTGCACAGACCCCTTATGGGCGAACTGAATTCTTGGTATTCGCAAACTGTTGGAACTGAAAAGTGGCGTACGAAGAGGCGCACGGTTGGGGGAAGTCGCAGACCCCTGTGTATGCGCCCACGCGTCACCGACACACCCTTACACAAGTAGACCTGTTTCCTGGTTCTGCGGTGTACGTACAATGCAAGTATGTTTGCTTTACACATAGATGTATACGTGTGCATAAAAATGTGTATAGATATACATATATATATATAATGCGTTGTAGAGACTCCGTCTACATAGCTACACATATAGATGTGTACGCGTGCATGCTACAGATCAATACATGTATGGAGGAGATATGGATAATATTTTTTTCTTTTCCTGGTCCTCTTCCTCTTTGGTGTAGTCTTCTGATCTTTATTATGCGGACGCAAAGAACAGCGTCTGCAGTTACGAAGCAGAGACTGGCCCTTGCGAGAAACACGCGGCAACGCAACTCCTTCTGCTGTGCCCGTTCAGTTGGACTTTTCCTTCTCCTTTCCCTTACTCTTCTTTTTCTCTGTGTCTCGCTACCACTGACAGTTGACCTTTTTCTGACTTCTGGCCAGACTCTGTGATTTCGTTTCTCTCCGCCTTTCCCTTGCAGCCTTCTATTCCTCGCTATGAATCCTCCATCTTATCAGCTGACGACTTTGCTGTTCTTCCTATTCCACTGCGCTGGTCGTCTGCATACTTTTTTCCCATCTCTCTACAATCCCCAATGCCTGTTTGTTTCTTCTTCCTTTTCTTCCACTCCGCCGTTGTCTCCTGGAATTGCCCTTTACTCTCGTGTGAACTACCGACGTTTCTGCTTTTCCTTGGTCCCTATTCACTCCCTTCTCCCTCCTGGCCCTTCCCTTCTCTTCGCCGTTCTCCTTTCCGTTCGTCTCTTCTTCCAAGTCGCATTTATTGGCACGTTTCCATCCTACTTTCCTCTTCTTGAAAGCAGAAGCGGATGCAAACAACATAATGTATCAGTCCTTCTGTATCACGAAACAGAAACCGCGAGGGCCTCTCCTTTCAGAACAATGAAAGACAGAGATAAAGAGCTTCTCCCGATTCGAACGCAGGCTAGGGAAGAAAGGACGAGAACAAAGACAAAGGCCGTTTGCTTCTCTTGCCGCATCCACAGAGAAGCTCTTCCTCGTTTTTACGTTGGGGACGGGCACAAAACACTGGTTCCCACTGCACCAAACGAAGGAAAATGTAAGTCGCGTTTCCCCATTTGAAGGATGACACCGCCTTCACCAGCAGGTATGAGAAAAGAGGAACGCTGTGTGCGAAGCATCAAAGAAACAAATATGTATACGAGTGTAGCAACAGCCTGGTGACAACAAGGGGAAAAGTCGTCTCTTGCAAGGAAGCGTTCTTCCACAGGGAGACGGCGGGCGCCTGACCTGACGGGAGCAAAGCGGGCGCCTAAGGCATCAAAATCGAAGGACGGCAGCAGAGGAGAGGAAGGAGCGAGAGACGCAACACTAACGGAGAAAAACGGCAAGAAAAGGAAAACGGAGGAGTCGCAACTTGTTTGGCCTCTCCCCTCTAGTTGTCGCCGTCGCTGGAACCAAAAGAGCAGCAGCAGCAGCGAGAGGGGAAATTCTCTTTTTCTCGACTTTTCCTTCTTTTTCTTCTTCGTCGTCGTGTCTTCTTCCACAGGCACGCCGTCGAAACGAGGTCGCCAGGCGATTTTCGAAACCGCGTCTTATTTTCCCTTTCCCTGTTCGTTCTCTCCATCAGACTCGCGACCCCCGTCTACACCACGCCGTCGCTTTGTCTTTCCTTCGAACAGTCCCACTCTCAGACAAGCACATGTGAAGTTGATATCTACGAAGAGAACAAGCAAGCTTTCTGTTGCCTCGTCTCGACGGCGGAAACTTTCTAAAGCGAGTCCCGGCTTAAATAGCACCTCTGTAGAAATGCTGTTCTGCCCTCCTCTTCTCCGCACAGAAAAGAAATATCCACAAACACAACACATTCACAAACGCGGACCCCGGTTTCCATCTCTGACGGATACGTACACTGCGCAGCGCGTGTCTGCGCTTGGCTACTACGCCTGCGAGGTGGTCGTGCCTCCGGCCGGCGTGCTGTCGTTCGCCCTGCAGCAGAAACCCGCCCCACAAGACGAAGAAGCAGCAGCAGCAACAGCGGATCTGAACATGTGCAAGTCCAGCAACGGGTCACAGTCGTACCAGTCATGTACTTCCACGCACACAGAAAGAGCTAATACGTATGTATATGTATGTATATATATATATACATTTGGACGCGCTGAACGACGAAATATCCCGCTATACATCAAATTTGTGTACGTACACTTGATATGGAGAAAAAGACGACAATGTGCGTACCTACATATACGTGTGTCCACAAATGTATATTTTTGGCTGCTTGTGTGGATCTTTGTATACACAGGGAGGCTGAAAGACGCGGACGCGCACGGATAAAATCGTCAAGGTAGACCCACGCACATATAGACGTGTACTTCTATTATGTGCGTCCTACCGTGTAGTAGGATAATACGCCGACAAAAACTTGAACGTACATATGTATATATGTGCACGCACACATATACGGGTATATATACACTTATCTGTACGTAGGATATCTGGACATACTTGGCCGTACACATATATATACACGTACATATATGCACCCACACATATACGGGTGTATATACATATGTCCGTACGTAAATACATACAAATATATACAATTACATCTACATACGTGTTCGGTAATAAAAAGGATGGAGAGCACATGACACAGCGTCCAGAGATACAAGAGGAGACGGCGGGACGCGCGGAAAGATAGAGGCGAGCAAATAGGACTGCAGGATCTACGAAAGCAGAAAACAGGGAAACGGACGGAGACCCTCCCGAAGAACGAGCAGCCAGGAACAGACGACCCGCATTCACCTGTGAAGAGGAAACGAGAAACAAAAAAAACGCCTCGGGAAATGTGTGTGTGCAAACTTACACACACACATATGTACGTGTCCACATGAGAAGACGAGAATATCCGAAGGGCATGAAACAGAGGGAGAAGAGAAGAAGAAAAAGGACTCCGAAGTGGAGGAGAGGAAGACGACCCGCAGGAGCTCTGCCTCGCGCGGACAAGTGTGGAGATGACAGACAAAAAGAACAGAAAGTTTTACTTGGCTTTTTGGATGTAAGAGAGAGCGTCCTGGACGGTGGCAATTTTTGTTGCTGCTTCGTCGGGAATTGTCACGCCAAACTGCTCTTCGAAGGCCATCACCAACTCGACGCTGTCAAGACTGTCAGCATTGAGATCCTGCAATATAACCGCGCAAGACAGTCGCGCTCGTCGTTCAGTCGTGTGCGCGCAAAGGAAGCGAACGCCCGACGTCAATACTTTCACAAAGAGAATGTCCAGCAAATTCGCACAGGTGTGGACGGCTGGTAAAACTTGTGCCTCCACACTTCTCTCTTTCTCTCCTCCTGTGTGCAAATCCATCCACGAATACACTGATATGGACACACACATGCATAGGTATGCGTGCAATATATATACATATATATATATATAGTGCAAGCATACTTCACGCACGCACACATAGATATTTACTCATATATACACATACATATAAACATACATATATATATGTGGTTTCGTGTCAAAGGCGTATGTGTCTCTGTCTTCACACGTATATGCCTGCATATATGTGTCTATATACGTCTGCAGAAAACAAACTGTGAAATCTGTACATGTTGGACTGCTGTGGCTGTGCCAGGAGAGGGGCTGCATGTGTGAGTGTGCACCACCACGACACACAGGAAGGATCCCTACGCCTCTCTCCGTATAGGTCTAGAGAGGTGGAAACGTAGACACGAAGAATTCGCTGGTATATACCTTCACGCAGAGAAAGTTTTCTGGCGACGCATTTCTCCATATATATTCATTTCCATTCGTCTGTCACACAGAGACATATAATATAGATAATCTACAGACGCATATAATACACATATGTGCCTCATATTTTATAGTATAACAATGATATAAGATACTTTAACATATGTGTGTATATTATATACGTGCGGGTATACATATATATATATATATATATATACGGACGCAAACCGGTGCGCACGTGTGGAGGCAAATAAACTCAAGTGGGCGCGAACACAAGGAAATCTACATGACTTCGCTGTCTATAGAGACATACACGTACGTACGTCTATGTGTCTACAGAGAAGCCACGCAGACGCACGGCTCTCCAGAAGAGCTACCATCCACAGGTTCTCCTCCTTCGCGGGCTCTGGCGCCGCGCACGCTTCCCGCCCCACTGCAGACCGCAGGGTCCCTCTATCCTTTTCTTTTTTTACTTGGAGAAAAGAAGGGCACACTTCACACACCCACGTATGCGCACATTTATCTATCCACTCCCTCCCCGGCGTGCACGAGGGACGGAGACAAAGAGTCCTGTGAACTCTGGCGAATCCTACGGTCCACTGCCAAGCGAATGCGGCGCCACAATCACGTAGACGCAGATCTACACACAGACGACGTGCGTAGAGCCGCAGACGTCCACCCCTATAACTATCTGTTTGTTTGCACATGCCCGTTAAACGTGCCCGCATGTCGATACGCGTGTGTGTGTGTGTGCGTGTGTAAATTATTTGCAGTCGAATGTGCATGGACATTCAGCAACCTGCGGGGTAGTGCACTCCACTTCGTTAGCCAGAAAGGAGCGGCTGCGTCCGTGGACACTGCTCCTGCGTTCGTCTCGTTCTCTCGAGAAGCAGAAAAAGAGAAGCCAGTGAGGCGCCCTCAGACGCGGGGGGTGTGTGCACGCATACGCACGAATCTTCACATACGCATAGACACGTGTATGTGTACTGCATTTTGGTGCAGTACATATGTAAGAATAGGGGGTGGTCTGAGGAAGAAGGGGTTCTTCCCTGAAAACGTACACACAAAAACAGACCCAGACGTCTTCCAGGTGCTTCTTTGCCCGACGTCTGCGGTGTACATACACCCTCATCTCTGGTTACGAGCTGTCGACGTGCGAGCCTCGTGTGCGTGTCTCTTCCGTTAGTGGGTGCCGATGTGTACAGGATTGAGAAGGCCGTCATCTACGTGCCTACAAACATGTCTACAGTATATAAATACAAAGAGCTAGCTGTGAAGACTTGTTGGCTTGTAGGCGTGTAGCTACAGACACCGGCTGTGCGCGTGTGAAAAGCCACACACGCACATCCGTCTCTCTCTGCATATGTGTGGTCCCATTCTTTCTGCGAAAGCGAACACCCATACTAAGACATGTGCGTCTCTCTGTTTTTCTCTAAAAGCAGTTACACATGCAAAGGATATGCGCGTGTAAACGCATTCACCTACACGTAAGCAGAGAAAACACACACATATAGGTGTGTGTATAGGCGTCTACATCATTTTCAACTTCTCTTGTTTTTCAACCTTTTTCATCTTTTTCAGCCGAGGAGTTCCAAACGTCGAAGAGAGGAGGCTGGTGCACCTCTGTGGACAAGCTCTGTGTCTCTTTTTCTGGCATGCCTGATTGGTGGTTCATCATCTGTACTTCTTCTGCTTCCGCATACAACTCCTGTACTGGTGTGTGACTGCAGGTATTCACGTATTTCAACTTTGATGTCAACAAGCGCTTGTAGCTGTCACAAGCACGAATGGGCCTCTTCTGCGGCCGTTGTCTGCGAACACAAAGATGAGCGGAATGCACCTTGCCTTTCCACTTCTTTTTCTTTCCCTTCTTGTTCAATTAAACGTCTACGCACGTCTCTGATTTCCGTCCCTCTTCCGTGAATGAGTTTTTTTTTTTCTTACAGCTTTGCCTACAGAGTCCTACATTGTTGACGTGGTGCAAGCGCACTTCAGCCTTCCACTCGCTATCCACATTTCTCGTGAAAGTCGCTCCCGTATTTCCGTCTTGTCTTCTTCTTCGTTGTTCTCAGCAATTCGCACTTGCCTCTTCTGCTTCTTTCTACGAGACTTCTTCGTCTTCCCGTTATCTGTCCTTCTCTCTCGTCGACAAAGACATTCTCATAAAGATTTTCACTTCGTTGGCCTTGTGCTTCTAGAAAGCTCCACAATACAATCGTTGCTGTGTTGTTGATTTCTAGTCTTTCTCCTTTCATCAATTTAATCTCAAAGGGACGCTTAATGTCCATCTTCTTCCATACACAATGACATGTTAAACCCTCCTTTCTTAAGGAAGAAACATCTTCTTGACATTCTGTCGCGTTCTGGTCCTCTCTCTCCACTTTCGCAGGACAAGACTCTGCCCTCTCTGCGGTAGCGTAGTTCTTAGCGTCTATTCTTCTTCATTTTCTTTCATGTGAAAGTGCAGCTTTGCAACGTTGCACTCTCTGCCTCCATTTGCACCAGTCTCGTATAGTCTGTCTGAACGGCGTTCTAGAATAAACCGACTTTTCTACTTTTCTCTTGGCGGAGAGACACTTCTTGCACAACGTTGTGTGGTACTACTGCACGTAGCCTACTTTGATAAAATTGGATTCCAGTTCGATTTTCTCCCGGTCCACCTTCAGTTGCTCGGCAACGACATCCTTAATCTTCTCCAGCAGCGCAGGGTCTGCTGCTGTTCCTGCTGTTGATCCTGCAGGAGACTCGCTAAAGAGAGCAGATGAGAACGTGTTGGCTCCGCCTACTGGTGTTGCTCCTGCTTCCCCCACGCCGGCTCCAGGTGTCCTTCCGAGTTTCCCTGCTGCTGCTGCTGCTGCGCCTCTAATGTACGCGCGAGGCGGCGTGCCAGCAGCTGCAGCAGCAGCCGAAAAACTCGACCGCGCGGCAGCTGCTGCAGCTGCGGTTTGAGCAGCGCTGCTGTTCAAGCAGTTCCCCTGCAGCTCTGCGTTCGGGCAGCGACCTCCGTAGCGATAACTGAAGCGTACTGTGTTAGACGTTACGAAACCTGCAACAGCAGCAGCAGTTGGGAAGAAGAGAGGAGGGACAGGCACACGAACAAGCAGAGGAACAGGCTGGAAGCTTTGTGCCTCTCGAGAAAGAGAAGAGAGCAAGACAGAGAGGAGGCGTGGACAGAGAGGACAAGCAAAAGAAAATGTTTGAATCGACCTGTTCCTGGGAAGAGAAAATCAAGAAAAAGAGACGATAAGGAGCAGGAACACCAGCAAGCAGAGGAAAAGGCTTGATCATTTGTGTTCGTGGAAAAGTAGAAGGGAAGGACCTTCGTACACAAGTCCCTCCTGAGGACGGCAAAGAAGAGGCCTCTCATGCCACTAGGCGAGCAGGTACAGGAAACAAGAAAGGGAAGATGCAGGGTGCTTTCCTAGGACAGAGAAGTTGATCGAATACTTGTAGAGAAAGCTTCATGCGGAGGGTCGCCTGGTTGCAGTTACGTGCGCATGTATGTACTGACGAGGGAGCACGGGAGACTGCTAGACACCAGGGGCGCTGCCACATACGCACAACGCCCACAGACGCAGTCGTCTCGCGCGAAGACAGATAGCGGCAGAAAGAATATGGACGTGAAAACAGAGAAAAACATGTGTGTTGGCGCCTTCGAGTTCAAGTGGACAGATTCGTTCAACCTTTCTGTCGAATCATTCTAAGTCCACCGTGCCGTTGCTTTGCTACTTCTGCAAGTGACAGCAGCACAGACAAAGAACTCGGCTCACGGTAGATGTTTCTACGCTCAGCATCTCTCTCTCTCAACACACATGTAAACGTGGAGGACACTCCACCCTTCCTTCTAGATTATATATATATATATATGTAGATAGAGAGAGCGAGACAGACGCAAGGACATGGCAACATCCGCAGGCCGCCCTTTCCCCCGTATAAACCAAGGTCACGATGAAAATGCGGCGTGAAGATCTGATGTAAGAGGCAGCTCTGAAGCGCTCCGCCCCGGAAACCGGGCAGGCACCTCAATGTCTATGGCTGTACATGCGTGTCTGCGTGTGTAGAGACCAACACGCGTGTTTACGTGTGTACAAATGTGTGTGTGTGTATGTAAGTGTGTCAGTGGAAGTGTACAGAGGAAGATCTGCGTTAACTTCGACGAGAAACGAAGACCTGTGTTTTCGTTTCTCTTTCTCATGTGTCGGCAGCCTATGTACGATTGGGGGTGGCGAGAATGGTTTTTTATATGAATGTGCACGGACTTCTTGGGTCTCTCTCCCACCCGATAGCGTCGGCGTGTACGAGTGGCTCTACGTAGTGACGTAGAGCATCTTTGATAAGGTGGTGTGTGATTCGAAGACGTGAAAGGGTATATGTGGTTCTACACAAGTAAGAGTGACGGCTGGCGTCCGTATTTCGGCGAAAGTTGCTTTTGTGAAATGCCACAAAAGTGAAGAGATTCACAATGGGTCATCACGCGACGGGAGTAGTAGTCTACCGACGGAGTTACTACAAACCAAATTTTTTAATGTGTGGTCCACTTGCCCGATCCCTACTACGCACTACCGTGTAGACAACCGACTCCGAACAGAGGATACTTATGCCTGCGGCGATGTCTGATAGAAGTAAAAAATGATTCATATGGCTTCCGTATATGGCTTCCGTTCAAATCTGAGGCCTTAGTAGTACACCTGTGTACAAATAAGTGTACAAACGCAGTACACGCCTGGAATTGTTCTGAACTGTGGGCGCTTAGTAAAGTCTCAGCCCTTCGCCTGTATATACATATATATATCTATATATGTGCGTATGCATCTGGATTTGTTGAAATAGTTTCCACGGATATGAGTGTGTGCGTGAGGCACATCTGTACGAGGACTCTACACACAAGCGCGAACTCATGCATGAAGTGGAATTAATAAGGTCAGTACCTGTGAATATTTGACACGACGTGTGAATATGAAGACACGCGTGACAGTACGGTCCTCTGCGGCTTTGTACACTTTGGAAAAGCTGGTGTATGTATTTGGAAGCTACGCAGATCCGTAGATTAACCTGGCTGAGTGGTACTGCTGCTGTGTGTTTCTGCTGACAAGGGCGTTAGTCGCAAGTCTGCAGAGAGAAGGTGTACGGGAATATAAAGAGGAAATTGTCAATGAATGTGTAGCTGAATGTGAACGAACCGGCAGGTAGACGAGTCTGCGTACGCACCGGTTTCTGGACCGCACTGCGTGTGTCTAGCGCACGGTGTGTGAAAGACGTGGCAACACTGTTTCTGCGGAAGAGAGTTGTACGGGTATGTCAGTGTAGGCATATATGTGTAGAGAGAGAGAGAGATAGGTACATATGTATATGAAGGTGCCAGGAAGGGAGTGCAAATGTGGAAGATTATGGAAGGAGGCAAAAGGGTGTATGTGGAACTGAGCACACACAGGTAAATAAACTGTACGGCTAGACAGGTTGTAAAGCGTGTGTGTGAAAGTGTAGGTGACATCACGTGCCGTGTAAGCGTATCTAGGGAAGGAGTAATGTTTATGTAGGACTGCGAGTGTATGTCATTGTGTTTGTGTTGTGTGTTTCCTTTGAACGTGTGTGACTGTGTGTGTGCGTGTGTCTGGAAGCATTCAGGGAAGGATGGCGCGTGAACAGGCAATCTCGGGCATGAGTCAGTGACGTTGCAAGATGTCAGGCAGATTAAAACAACTGTTGGACTTGAGTCACTTTCTCAACGACGACGGATATCAACGCAAACTACCCTCATAAATTATCTTTTGAGGTTGTTATGCTGCTCCTTGTTAACTGGTGACATGTCTGCTTAGGTGATATGCGACATGAAGTGAATGCGCCACGTGTGCAAGTTCATGAATATAACGTAAGCAGATCGGTATATCCGCAAAGGGTGACTCTTCCTTAAACAACACTGGAGTTCCTTAATATGCCACTTATACCTGCTAGTGACCAAGAATGAGGCGGGAATGCCGAACGCTTAGACGTCTCCGTGTGAATGTCAGTGCGTGAGGAACACGGGCTGAATGACGCAGAAAACCGTAGACAGCATATCGGCCCACAGCATCCTACACCGGGTCTTCATATTGCGTACGAGATGAATTTCTGCATCTGACTTCGGGTGAAAACATTGTCTTTGAAGCTGCAAAACGCTTACCGTGGGAAACGAGGGCCTGTGAGGAGGTGACGACAAGAGCACACAGGATAGCGTTGAACCGGCGGGAGAGTGAGACCGCATGGGGTGTTGCGCAAGGAGTTGGCCCCATGGTGACGCAGGAAAACAGTAAGGGACGGTCTTTAGAAATGTGAAAAGTGTGGTATGTCCCTTAAATATGCGAAATGCCGAGCAGACAACACCAAACTGTGAGCGGGCGACCTGGGGGTCATGGACGAGACGGAGCAGCGGACGAGTCAGAGGAGACAACAGGGAGACGAATCGCGGAATGGGAAGCGAAAGGGGAGTGGAGCGAATTCCAGACAAATATCCGACGTCCACACCGAGCGTAGGGCTTGGTGCGACCCAAATCGCTTCTGCTTAGAAGGAGCGCGAGGCTGGGCGTGCGAAAGAAGTCGAGTTTTTTGCGGTAGAGTCCGAAGAGCGAGTTGCCCCGGTTCATCCCCACGTGCACGGGACGACGACGTTAGCCCTCATCACTGAAAGAATGAAAAACGTTTGTGTGTGTAAACGAAAACTCGGAATCTTTAAGGACAATTTCTCCCATATTCGGGCTGCCTCACATCAGGCCCCCCGGTGTGCGGGCGCGGAAAGGGTCAGTTCCACTGTTTTCGGTCTTCCGTAAAGCTACCACCACCACACGCAGCGTGAAGGGCCCGCCGGCGGCGAACAGTAGGTTTTTAAAAAGCCTTTCCCGAAGCGAGACGTGTGGGAAAATGGAGAAAATCACACAAGACAAAGGGTTTTGACGAGAGTTACTGCGGAAAGTGTGTGCAGACAGGGCGGTGGGAAGGAGACGTGGTACTGCGTCGAGCGGAAAAAAGACGTGGGAGAGAATATGACCAAAAGAGAATCTGTGTGAAAAGGGTACCATTGATCACCCTGGTAATCCCTTGCGTCCTGTGCAATTTTGTTCTTTGACAACCGGCCAAGCAGCGTGTCAAGAGTGGGTGTACCACCGAAATTTTCGGTGCTTGCGTACATAGGCGGACTGAAGAGGGGTGGCACATACGCGATACCTTAATTCTCCGCGCACCGCGTATATCATTTGGTACCCACGGAGGTACTTATTTGTTGGTCTCTATTCAGAAAGTTGCTCCTGCAATATGCATGGTCGTATGTGTTTATGAGTAGTAGATCTCCACCGTAGTGTGGCAACTCATAAACGGGGTGGCAATGAAAGGTGATGGACGCAGCAAGAGCCTTCCGTCAAAGAACATGAACATCCGTGTAGGCTCGATGTCTGTATTACTTGGTTTTTCGAGAACTATTGAGTGCAAACAGGAAGAAGGGATATCGCAGAACCGCTACATCGGACGCACGACTACTGCAGAAGCGTTTCCGGAAAGACAACACATCGCTCTCGAAAAGGCTACACAGTAGACACTGCCGTTATCGACCCCATTCTTCCCTTGGAACACGTAGTAATTATGGTGTGATTTTAGCAATTGCGGTAGCTATTTCTCCTCGATATGTACAGAAACGTAGATAAAAGCATTCAACAATACGCGAAGACGGTGACATTTCCCTGGGTAAAGCAGAGGAGGAGCGCCCATGTGGCAGTAGTACACGATGCATAAATTTCGCGCAGACAGAAAGCAAGCAGAAAGTTCCAGTATTCTTTTGGTGAAACACTCAAATATTACTCACAGACGGTCCTTGCAAGAGCCGCTTCTTGTGTGAAAGTGGAGCGTGAGAAGAACGACGTTCACTGTTTCTGACTCCAACATATGCGCGTGCTCCCAGAAACTAAATTTCGGCTCAATCAAAGGAAGCGAGGTAGTTTTGGAAGGTAGGGAGAGTTATAGATCAACTGCGAGGGTCACTAGACACACGTGTGCATACGTTATATATATACGTACATCTGCTGCTCAGCACCCACGGTGGCAACTTTCTTCCGCATTTTACTGACAACCTATCTGTTTATACATACGTTTGTGCACGTACGTACATGCACACAGTCTGCATATACACATATACGCATGCATACATACATTCATACGTAACGCGTGGTCCGCGATGAAATGGACGTTAATACACAATCTGTGCGCTCTGGGCAGTGTGCAGTTACGATTCACCAGCGGGATACAACTTTCTCTAGACACGTCTCACGCGCTCTCGCCTTCGCTCGTGTGCGCCCCCCGTAGTACAGTCTCCTCTTTCACTTTTTCCCCAGCACCTTGTATTTTCAGTCTTCCTTGCTCCTGGACCTGTTCTTGATGTCCTCAATACGTAATTTTCCGTTCAGAAGCTACCGTATGCAGGTAGCCTGCTGGACAGGATTGGCTACTGCCTGTTCTGCACATCTCGTTTCTCTTATTCCGTACACCTACATGTGATCCTCACCGTATGGCTTTTCTCGACACCTTGCTTTCCCCACGTGTCGCCCCTCTCCGTCGTACCTCCTCTGCTACGCATATGCTCATACCTCAACTGTTCGATGTATTCTGTGATCTCCGTACAGTGTGCATATTGTAGATGTGGATTACAACCAGTTGCCGGTGGGACAGTGGCGGGGCTGTAACACTAGACTTACACTGCAGTTGTCCACCTGCCATGAGATTCTGTCAACCACGTGTGATACAACAGCTCAGCGCCAGCTCTACAAACGAGAACACCTGTGGAAAGCCCCCTTCATTTCCGTCTCTCGCCGCGTACTAGTTCTTCTGCATTCTGCTACCGGCAGCAGCACGGTCGACTGTTGGACTAAGCAGTGTCCCCAGCAACAGTTTACCTCCGCGTACGCATACTGGTCACCGTTCAGCCCGCGAATCTCGTAAGGATAATAATAATCACCTTTCTGTAAGGCTAGTATCGGGAGTACAATGCCATTTTGCGAGTCCAGCAGATGTAGGAGGCTTGCCAAGCTTGAGAATCGGCTGACATGCACACAGGTGTGCACCACAACGTGGCTCAACGTCGTACCTGTCTGACTCCAGCTACTAGTGATGTAGATCATCATAGTAGTCAGAGAGGTAAAACTAAATGAGAAACTCAGTGACAGGTCATGAATGTAGTAGTGCTTGCGCCTTCTACATATTTGATAGTACCACTAATAGTCAGAGTAAAACGACATTAAATGCCCAGTAACAATGTTGCAAGTAGAAGACGATTATTACACTTACATCGTTCACGGCCTGAAGGCTCACGAGGACGTCGATATTTGCTAGGAATGCGTCTCTGTTGCTCGAGGATAAATTCTTCAGTTAAACAGCTCCAGAGATGAGGTTACTAATTCGTCTCGCCCAAAGTACGTACACCTACGGCCACCCAAGCGAAACTCTCGTTTTTTTGTGCCACCGGGTGCACGTGTTGCGACACAGGCACCTACTTTCCGTGCTCTAAAAATGTGCACGTGGACAGAACGCGAATAACTTGCATACACTTGTGAATATATCTATGGTATATACGGTGTTGAAGTCAGGTAACTGGTGTGCTGGTCTGGTGTCGGAGTGCAAGTGCACGACTTCGCGTGTCTCCCTCCATCTACGTAGGTGGTTCCTACTCAGGGTTACTAGTTCCAATGTAATAGAAAAAATAAGCTTACGTACGCGTTCATGTGTTCAAGAGTACATCTGCATGTGCAAACGTCCATTTGCGTAACTTCTGCAATACTTGAATGTGCAGTCAAAATACGTACGCGCTCGGAGGCGTCCTGTTACTGTATTTCTTACAAGTTGAGGAAGAAGGGACTTTTCTAGTAAACACTAATTCAGGAGGGTGGCTGCTGAGGTCAACATTCCTTCATAGACCACTTTCTACTTGAAGGTTATGAAACACGTATTTTCTTTATAAAGAAGGTAGTCCACTGGAGAAGTGACATGATCACGGATGCAGGGGTTCACCCTTGGAAGGAGCAATTCTCTGGATATGGGCGGAAAAGGCAATAATATCATAGAATAGAAAATACGACTGATTCCACCTGGGTAGTAGTAATACGATGAGTGTTTAAATGAACTGACGTTAGATAGACGAGATCAAGACGGCAACGTTGGTGTCAGACTCCTTTTCTCTTAAATCCTCGAGGAATCCTAGATGTTGCTGTACATACCGAAGAAATGAATCGCGATAGCATCTCCACTTTTCTCTCCTGTGCACTCATCAACACATATATTCTTTTTTATTGGTAACTATGGACACCTACGAGTCTTTACCATGTACTCCTATACGTAATTCCACGTGTGTGTCAGGAGGCAGCATTGCTGCACCTCAGTGCTGCATGTGTAGAGACCTGCATCCGCCCAGTTTATATATATATACATATATATATATATACGCGTACGCATTGAACGTACATTTCAGTGTTTACGGTAACTGCAGTGATTCTGGCAACTCCGGAAACAAAGCAGATCCTCTAGCGTGCCTGATTCTTCCCCCCTCTCTCTCTGTCTCCACAACAACATATACATGTATATGTCTTATATACGTCGTCAATACATATACAGTCTGGATAGTAAGAAGCGCTCGGGCGTGCCCCGCAGGTAAACCCACAATAGCAACTTGCATGTGTACGGTGTACGTCGCATATATATACACATCTACATTTATCGAAACAGATGGAATGAATGGAGCTGTTTGACCATGTACCGCACTCTTTCCATATTTGCTTCACTCCAGTACTGAGTCTTTTGTTGGGACGTATGTGGAAGGAAAATGTGCTGTTAGACCGAATAATAAACTCACCTACGAGTGTATCTAAGTGTGCAGATACATATCCATTTATCTACCTACCAGTTTCTCAGTTACATCTATGTTGCACGTGCACTTGCACAGCGATGTGGCTGCATGCGTCGACACCAAGGGTCATGACGGCTCTTCATATTTACATGTATACATGTCGAGATAACGTGCAGCTGCTCCCTGTGGCCGGTAGCTCCACGTACACCTGTGTTACATAAATTAAAGATTCACCCGCGCGTGCCTCTTGCCTTCAGTCGTTCCTTCCCCCCGGCCGCCTGGGTTTAAATGTTCACACATACGGCTGCACGCTTGGGTATTCACATACCTGTCTATATAGTTTTTGCATGTGCACAAATATAGCTGAAAAATGCACCTTCCTCCATATGTCGTGTACACGCTCGTTGGTACGTATGTATGTAACCGCGCAGGCGCACAGAGCTGTTGCATGCCGTAACGCGCACACGGACCAGTGCCAACCTGGCGTGCAGGACACGTAACATGTATTTACACGCCGTCCTGTCCTTATGGCAGACTTCTGATGGAGGTGACAAGTGTAACGGATCCGCTACCCAGAAAAAAAATTTCTGCGAGTGCCCTTTTGCACGTCACTTCTCCGCAGTAGCGGTTTCGCGTTATGTACGCGTGGTTTCAGCTCCGCATGATACGAGAACAGATATACATGTACGTATACACGTACGTATACGTGGCGGCGGCCGTTAAAGACGACGCAGTTCAGCGGGCCAGAAAAGCAGCCTCCGTGGCAAAATTTTCCAACACAGAGGAGCAACTCATGGAGCAGCCGGAGCCGCCGGAGCGCTCAAAAGCTTGACGGAGAGTGGAACCAGCAGCACGAGGTCAAGGGGGAGTCGATCTCCGCTGTGTGAAATCCATTCGCAGAGATTAATTTTATTTTTTTCTGTTTGCTCCTAGTCACTGTGTGCGCCGTTGTTCCAACGCTACCTCTTGTCCTATCCCGTTATGTCGTCCTCGTCCATTTCCGTCGTAAAGGGCTCTACGGTCGTCGCGCCGTCTCGGCAGTTTGCCCTTCTTTCTCTGCTTGTCTTTTTCCCACGCGTCTTTTTTCCTTTTCTACTGAAGCGGCACTGATTTACATACCATGGCTCCGCCTCCGTGTGCTGCCCCGTGGCCGCACTGCTTCTACCCCCACGCAGCAGCCTGCACAGCAGAAGCTCCTGCTACTGCTGCAGCTTCTTCTCCCCGTCGAAGGCTAAAGTGCCAGCCTTCTCCAGGTCCAGCTCCTGCCCCTACTTTTGCCACTCCCGCGACTCGTCACTCTCCTGCTGCTGACGTCTTCTACGTGGATTCTGCTGCTGCTGCTGTTGCCATTGCGTACTGTGAGGCTTCTGCTGCGACGCCTCGTACCGCAGCGTCTGCTGTTGCAGAGCAAAAAGGGCAGGAAACAGCAGCAAGAGAGCAGGAAAAACTAGCAGGAGAGCAAGGAGAAGCAGCATGGGCCCAGCAACCGCGAGCGCCTACCAATACCACCGATATTTGCTGCAGCTCAGGAGACTCCGATGCTGCATCTGCATCGCACTCGCCTGCACAATGCCCTTGGTCGTCGTTGCGCGCTTCTTCCTGCAGACGCAGCAGCAGCACCAGAGAGCTACACAGAGCCTCTCTGCAGTCAGCAGCTGCAACACCAACAGCTGATGGCGCCGGAACTGCGCCGGCAACAGCGACGACACCGGAAGCAGCAGGAGCGACAGGCGCATCACACGCAGAAGGAGCACCTGCAGCAGCATACGTGGACGTGGCACCAAATCCAGGACCCACAGCAGCAGCAGAGGTCGTCTGGGTATGCGGATCAGCAGCGGGATCCCTAGAAAATGCCTTCTGCGATCCAGCAGCAGTAACAGCAGCAACATGCGGACCCGCGAAGCAGCAGACGGCAGGACTGTCGCCTGAGCAGCAAGCGGCTGCAGTTGCGCTTCTGCAAGGAGTGCTGCCCCTCCCGCCCATCTGCTGCAGCCTTCGTAGCAGCCAAATCAAAGCAGCGGAGGACGGCCGAAGCCCTCTTCAGGCCGCCGCTCCCTCTCTTCCTGCTCTCGTTTCCCCTACTGCCACTGCTGGTGGCGCTGCCTCCGCCGCTGCTGCTGCCCGTGCTGCTGCTGCAGACTTCCTTCTGCGGCCGCGACCCCGTCCCACGCTCCGGAGCTTAGCTGCTGTGGCAGCTGCCGCGGCATCTTCAACAGCAGTTGCTACAGCAGCAGCAGCAGCAGGCACCACTGATGAAGCGACAGCAGCAGCATTGCGTGGGGCCGTAGAAAGACAACAAGGTGCCGGGGGGGTCAATGAGGCGTGTACGTGGGATGTGGAAGCAAGTGAGATGGAGAAGCACGTGCACCAGCCCGCACAGAAGCTGCAGCAACAGCAGCGGGTGCCCCAGCTGCAGCAGGAGCTGCTGCCTTGTGGGCTTGCGGCGGGGGTGTGCGGCGAGAAGAAGGAGCAGCAGGAGACCACCCACACCGTGCGTCTGGCGAGGATCTGCGGAGGCGAGCAGCAGCAGCAGCAGTCGGGGAAACGTTTCCTGCTAGAGGGTGTAGATCAGCAGCAGCTTGAGCAGCAGCAGCAGGATCAGAGAGGGGAGCCGGAGAAGCTGCAGGTGGAGAAACAGGAACGTATAACACTCTATTGTGAGCAGCAGCAGGAGCACGAGAACGCATGCGTGAAGAAAAGATGCTGCAGCAGGAAAGGAAATGACGGGCAGTTGCAAACAATTAGTACATACTTGCTGTCGCTGCTGACAGGTGCTGCAGCAGATATCAGCTGCCGCACTGCTGCCTCTGTCGTCGCTGCTGTTCGCTTCCACGTCACGCGGATGCAAAATCTTCAGGAGAGAGCGCAGCATCAGCAGCATAAGCATCAATTGCGGCCGCTGCAGCAAGTGGTGGAAAAGA
Organism: Sarcocystis neurona; assembly: GCA_000727475.1. Lineage (NCBI taxonomy): Eukaryota > Apicomplexa > Conoidasida > Eucoccidiorida > Sarcocystidae > Sarcocystis > Sarcocystis neurona. The sequence continues at coordinate 1,099,588 of KL647312.1, read as the reverse complement.
AGAATCCTCAGCGGCGGACGGAGGAGCAGCACCAGCACAGCGGCCAGCAACGCCAACAGCAGCAGGAGCGAGAGCAGCAGCAGGAGCGTCAGCCGCAGCACCGACGGGCGCAGCACCAAGGGCTGCAAGAGCAGCAGCAGGTAGAGCGAAGTGTGAAGGAGGCTGTAGAGAGGAGTGTACAGCAGCAGGTGCCGGCCGTGCTGCAGCAGCTGCAAGATTCTTTGCAGGAGCAGCAGCAGCAGTTGCCGGCGTTCATTTCTGCGTTGACGTCTCTACAGCGTTATTTCTCAGGACAAGCAGCTGCGGCTGCGGATGCAGCACGCCACGCTGCCAGCACAAACGCTGTTGCTCTCTCTCTCCCATCTGGTGCTGCAGCCTGCGTGCCGCTAGCCTCTGCCGCTGCAGCAGCAGCACGGCACGCTGTGTACTCGAAGCAGCCGCGGCTGCAGCTGTGCATTCTGCGGCTGCTGGAAGAACTACGGGACTTGGCCCCAGCAACAGCAGCAGCGAGTGGCGGAACACTGGGAGCTGCGGCAGCCGCAGCACGGGTAGGACGAGGAGAAGCAGCAGCAGCAAGCTGGGGGAGCTGCTGGGCAGAGGCAGTAGCAGCAGCAGCGGCTGTTTGGCTTGAGGAAGGTGTCGAAACGTGGGTTCTGCTCGACTTGCAGCTGCAGGAAAAGCGGCTGCTGCTGCTGCATCACCTCGTTTGTGGGAACCATGCGGAAGGACTGCAGAAACTGCTATGGCAGTGGCGGCTGCTGCAACAGGACGGAGGGAGTCAAGAGAAGTGTAGCTGGGGGTCCTCTGCTCAGCAGCAGCAGCACCAGCTGCTTCACGAGCAACAGCAGCAGCAGGCAATGAAACAGCAGCATCTTCAAAGTCAGATGCAGCAGCCGCCACAGCAACTGCAGGAGCAACACGCCGAGCGACAGCAGCGAGAGCTCTGCCAGCAGCATCAGCAGCAGTGTCTTTCTGAGCAGGAGCAGCAGCAGCATCGACTTTGTAGAGAAGCGGTGCAGCAGGTGGGAAGTCTGCGTGATAGTTCCCATGTCCTGTGCGCTGCGCAAGTCCTGGAGCAGCAGCAAAATCCAGCAAGTGCAGCTGCTGCTGTGCGTGAGGCACATATAAAAGAAGCAGAGGTGCATGCGGTAGCAGCAGTGGAACAGAGAGACAGAGAAGCACCGGTCGCAGCAGCAGCAGAAGAGATGAAGAGACGGGGAGCGTCAAAAGAGAGAGAAAAGAGAGAAGAACTGAGGCCAGCTGCAGCAACAACAGAAGAAGTCTGTGAATTTTACACTCGGTTGATCCAGCTGCTGTTGCATCTTCTGGCGGCTCCCGTGTCGAGTGAGAAATCTCGCTGCCTGGCTGCTGCTGTTGCTGCGCAGGTGCTGCTGCTGGCGACTGCAGCAGCTTGTGCTGCGAAGGATTTGGGCTGCTGGTGGCAAGACAGTCCCCGACAAAACTGCGTGCGGCAGCCGCGACAGCGCGTAGAGCAACAGGCAGAGAGGAAGCAGCAGCAACTGCAGCAGCAGCATCTAGCGAGGTGGAGGCAAGGACGACAGGAGCAGCGGCTGGATGCGCTGTCGAAGATTCAGCTACAGCGGTGCCTCGGACTTGATTGGCAGCAGCACAGACGGGAAGAAGAAGAAGAAGAAGAGATCCGGAGGCCAGTGGGGCGACAGCAGAAGCAGCAGCCTTCCGCTGCTGCAGCACTGGCCACGCGTCTGCTGGTGGTGGTGCGGCAGCAGCTTATCTTCTTTCTTCCTCGTTTTTCTGGTCTTCCCGAGCTCACCCTGCCATCATCAGCAGCGGCAGCACAACTGACAGCAGCGGCGAAGAACGCGGAAGCGAACGCGGGAGACGGAGCAGCAGCAGAAGAAGAAAGAGCAGCAGCAGCAGCAGTAGACGAGCGAAACGGTGAGGGGCTGCTGTGGAAGAGCCACATAGAAGATCTGCTGGTGCAACATCCGCACAAGATGCTGGCCCTGTTGCACTTGCTCGACGCGCTTGCTGCAGCTCTCTGCTGCTGCTGCAGCCGCCAGTTCTCTTTGTCCGCTTTCCACGAACAGCACCAGCAGCGCCGCCGCCGCAGCTGCTCCTCAGCGACAACCAACACACCAGCGGCAGCCTCGAGGCTGCAGCGGCACCTGGAGGCTCTGCTAGGCCTGCCTGTCAGCAGCAGCGGCGGCAGCAGGAACATCCGCAGGAGCCGCAGCTGGAGCACCTGGAGCAGCTGTAGGAGGAGCGGCAAGACGAGATGCAGCGGCAACACCTACAGGAGCAGCAGCCACAGTTGCTGCAGCAGCAGCGTGCGTACCAGCTGCAGCAGCGGAGACAGCAGCTGCAGAAGCAGATATATAAGCTGCAACAGCAGTGTTAGAAGTGGCCTGCGTTCGGAGTGGTATACCTCTATCAGAAAAAGTTCGTCCGGACTGCTGTCTCGTGTGGGTGCCCCTGCTGCTGCTGCGTCTTCCTCGTCTCTTTCGGCTGCAGGGGCTGGTCCGGATGCTGCGGCCCAGTCCGTCGCTTACTCAACGTATGCTGCTGTTGCTGGGGGAGCCTCACCGAGGAGAAATCAGAAGAAGAGAAGCTTTTTACCTGTAGAAGAAGAAGGAGCAGCAGCAACAGAAGCCACTGCAAGTGAAGAAGCAGCCGCAGAAGTCTTGCAGTTCCCTGCTGAAGACGCGGCAGTAGTAACACTGGCCGAAGCAGCGTGCCTGCTGCTGCGATCTCTGCATGCCGCAGCAGTCCTCACGATGTGCCCTGCTGCCGCCGCGTGGGATGCCATTCCGTCGCCACTGCACACAAACGTGTGGAGAGCGAGCGTGCTGGCAAAGTTGACGCGCGTCCTTCCTGTGCTGCTGCAGCACCAGCAGCAGCGCGGGCAGCCCCTGCTGCAGCAGAAGACAAAGAAGCGGGAGACCGAAGAGGAAAAAGAGGAGGTGGACGACGGACGGGAGCGTGAGCAGCGAGAAGAGGAAGAGCAGCAACCGCAGAAGCAGGGTCAGCCGCGTCAGAGAGATTGCCAAGAACCCCTGCAGCAGCAGAAGAAGTCCGGCGAGTCGGAGGAAGCGAAGGACGAACAGCAGATGAAGCGGGAGCTGCAAGGACGTGCGATTATATACGCGCATGCAAAGCAGGAGAGGAAGCGACGACAACTCGAAAGCCCGCAGGATGTTTCTGCGGCTGCTGCTGCTTCTTCTGCTCTCCTGGATAAGGACCTCTCTCTGGCGGTGCTGCAGCAGCTGCAGCAGGCGCTGAGTGCTGCTGCGCAGCTGCTGCTTCAGTCAGCAGCCTCCCCGCTGCGGCTGCCCTTCGCAAGTGCCGCTTCTTTACGTGTTGCTGGGGAACCACGGCGCCGACGGAGCTTTGAGGCATGCTGCAGTCAGCGCGAGAGGAACAGCAACACAGCGACCAGCAGCAGCAGCCGGAGTGGCGACGACAGGCGGGAAAGGGACGATTGCACCAGCAGACGCAGAAACAGCAGCAACAGACGTGACGGCTGCGGCAACCATAGCATGTTTGTCGAGCAGCAGCACGTGCAGCAACAGCCACAGAAGCAGCTGCTGTCGGGGCAGCGGCGAGGAGAGCACCAGCGTTTCCTTGTTCTGCTGCGCGAAGAGAAAGCGCAGGAGGAGGAGGAGCAGCAGCAGAAACAGCAACTTGACTCTTCTTCTGTTCGAAGAAAGCACTGGCAGCGACAGCAGCAACACAAGACACAGCTCGGCAGGGAGACGGAGCAGGAGCGGCAGCAACGAGACGTATGGCTACGGATGGTCGAAGACGCAGCCTTGCTATTTGGCTGCGTATCTACATTTATCTGGCGCTGCAGTCCCGCTACATTTGAAGCAGCAGTTGCTGCATTTCTTGCGCTGCTGCTGAGTGCTGCTGCTGCTGCAGCGCCTGGCTACGGTGGGAAATGCGACACAGCTGCTATCGCTGTTGCTTCCTGTCAGGGAGCTGCTGCAGCAGCTGGCTCTGCTATTACTCGGGCCGCAGGCATCGCTTCCTCCCTCACCTGCGTCAGCCACCACGCGTGCGGTGCTTTTACTGCAGGAGCCGGTGCAACGCCTTCATGCTGCTCCTGTGACTCGCCTGCCGGCGCAACAACAGGAGAAGTAGCCGCAGAAGCAGCAGCAGAAGGGACAGCAGCAGCAGTGCCGCACAGCGCGAGTCGTACAGCAGGTGTAGGTGCTGCCACTGGTCGTCCTTCGGCTGCAGGTGCTACTTCGGCGCTGCCGCGGAAGCTTCTCAAACAGGTGCTTCTCGCGTTGACCAACGCCGTCGAAGACCAACAGCAGCACCAGCAGATGAAGAAGAAACAGGAACATTTGCGTGAAGGCCGACAGCAGCAGCAGGGGCAACAGAGCACGCAGCGGCAGGGGCGGTGGAAGGAGCACCAGCCTGAGCTGCAGCAACAGCAGGAACAGAAACAGCAGAAGCAGCAGCAGGGGGCGGTGAAACCACGACAGCAGCCTGGTGCGCGGCTTCCGGCGTGGCGGGGGGGGTGCGAGAAGGCAGTACCGTCGGAGTACAGCGACAGCGAAAACTGCAGCAGCAGCAGCAAGAAATGCGTAGACACTGAGCCATTTCTTCATATTTCTTGTCCGCAGAGCTGCACCTTCTCCTTCTACTCCCCGTCCTCGTACTCGTCCTCTTCATCTCCTTCGTCGTCGTTTTCTTCTCCCTCTCGGGTTGAAAGTCCTATTGCTGCTGCGGCAGCAGCTGGGGTCCAGCAGGAGATCGCAGACTGCAGAAGCAACTGCTGCTCGAATATCTGGCGAAGTGTGCTGCGGTGGCTGCTGCTGCCTGTCTGCTGTCTGTCCGCTTCAAACACGCGTTGCAACTCCACCGAGTGTTGCTGCTGCTGCTGTGCTGCTGCTGTTGCACGCAGAAGTGTTGCGGGCGCTGCTGCGGAGCGACCTGCCTGCTCTCCGTCTCTCAGGCGTTCTGCTGCTGCTACTGCCGAATCACGTGTCGCGTCCGCTGCCGCTTGGGTCCCTGTTTTTGCAGAGGCGCAGGGGTGGTCGTCTGTTACACTTCGTTCTTCAGCAGCTCCACCCACGACGCTTGCGGCTGCTTCTGCTACACAGGGAAGAAGATCGCCGTTCTGCCCGGCTGCCGTTGCTGCTACTGCTGAGGGAGGGACCCCTTTTCCAGTTGCCAGTGCTATTGCAGTTCGTGGCGAGAACGCAGACGAACGAGAGGAAGCAGCAACAGCCTGCGTGGAGGCCTGCCCTCCGGCGTTAGTAGTGCTGCAGCACGTCTTTGCTGCTGCAGGAGAAGCATCCGTCCTTCAGGACTTTGTAGGAGCTCTCACGCAGCACTGCTGGAATGCGCCTCTGCACACGGCTGCTGATTCTCTTGCTGCTTGTCGATATGTGGCTACTGCCGCTGCTGCATCTCGTTGGCCTGCAGCTGCTGCTTCTGCGGCAGCTGGGGTAGGAGAGGGACAGCAGGGAGAAGCGGGTTCTGACGGAGGCGCGGGAGTTCGACAAGAAGCAGCAGCAGCAATGTCTACCGCAGCGGAAGCAGCAGCCCTTGCTGCTGCAGGAGGGGGACAAGATGAAGCAGCACGGGCAATTTTGCCGATGCACCTCGTTGTTGTCTTGTTCAGAGAACTTGAGCGAAGCCTTCGACGCGTCTATTCCTCTCTCCCGCGCCAGAAGCAGCAGCAAGCACAGCGAAAACAGCGACGCGAGCAGCGACCCGAGCAGCGGCACCGACAGGCGCAGCAGCAGCAGCGGCAGCTGGAGCGGGAGGAGGAGGAACGACGGCAGCAGCACTGGCAGCAGCAGGAGGAGGAGGAGCATCAGGTGGAAGGACTGCGTCTACTGCAGCAGCAGCAGAGGCTTTCAGCGGAAGCGCAGGCGACGACTTGCCGAGCGGTTCCTGCAGCAGAAGTGTCAGCCGCGGCAACGCTTCGAAAACGAGCACGGGAGCTGCATGCGATGTGGCAGCTGCTGGCTGTGGTTCTGCGCAAATCGCTGCTGCGGCTCCATGCCTCCGACGCAGAGCACCAACAGCACAGAGAGGCACGTCTCTCCCCTTTCTTGTCTCTACAACAATCCCATCCAGTTTCGTCGACCGCTTCCTCCCCTCTTCAAGCGTTTTCTTCCTCTTCTTCTCCCCCTTCCGTCTCCTGCTCCTCAGTAAGGAGTCCTGGAGTTGACCTCCCCGCGTTTCTTGCTGCTCGAGCCTCTCTGCTAACTTCTGCTGCGGCGGTCCCCGCTGCGCCTGCTGCTCCAGTGCGTAGTGCTACTGCTGCTGATTCTGCGGGGCCTGCCGCTGCTGACGATACCGCGTGGTGTCTCCTGCCTCCTGCTGCTGTCCTAGGGCTTCCTGCTGCGGGTGGTAGCACTGCGCAGTTTACTCCTCCTCCTAGTGCTTCAGTGCTTGTTGCTGCTGCTGACGATCCACCGGGGCTTCCTCCTGCCGCTGCTGCTAGTACACCGGTGGTTTCTACTGCTGCTGCTGCTGCCGTTCCAGTGCTCCCAGTTGCTGCGTCGCCGGTGCGTGCTCCTGCTGCTCTGACGCCTCCTGCTGCTCGGCTGCTGCTCGCTGATGCTCCAGCAGCTTCGGAGACCAGCGCCTGCGGACTTGCAGCGACAGACGGTGTCCCTAGCATTCGGAAGGTAATGCAGCAGGTGTACTCCCTGTTATCCTGCGCGCTGCTGCAGCCGCAGATGCCGCAGCATCAGCTTAAGCGACAACCGCGGCATCAGCAGCAGCAAACGCAGTACGCGCAATCGCTACAGCAGCGACAGCGGCTCCAGCAGCAGCAGCAAATGCAGTGGGAGGGGATTCCAGACCCTCGGCTTGCTGCCTTGGCCTTTCTTGACGATCTGCTGCTGCTGTCCTCAGACGCTGTCTTGTCTCCCCCACATCTTTTTGCAGACCTGTTCTTGCCTGTCTTTCACAAAACATCTCTCGCAAACACTCGAAGCCGCGCCTTCGTTGCACCACCTCACGCTCGCTGCGCCGTCTCGTCTACCCTCCCATCTACGGCGTCTCCTGCTGCCGCTCCGACGTCGCGCCTTCTGACATCGTCTCCTATTTTTCCTTCGGCTCCCCCTCCGCCTGCCTCTTCTGCTGCCGGGGCAGCGGATGGTCAAGCACCTCATCGTGCTGCTGCAGCAATGCGCTCACCTCACAACAAGCCTGCTGCTCGTCCTGTTGCTTTTTCTCCAGCGCCTGCTGCTCGTGCTCCGTCGTCCTTCTATCCGTTGCCTCTTGACTTCGCGGCCGTGGGTGAATCTTCTGCTGCTGTTTTCCCTTCGCCTGCTACACCTGCTGCTGCCGCTCCATGTTCCTCTGCTGCTGGAAGCTGTACTGCGTCTGCTGTTGCTGCTGCTGGGGAAGGATCTCGGGTGTGCACATTGTATACATCCCGTCCTGAGGGACTGCTTCCTGCTGTCGACTTGGTAGAGACGGTTGCTGCTGCTGTTGCCACTGGTCGGACACGTCCGGCGCCTCTGCCGCTGCAGCAGCTGCTGGCTGCTCTCTTCCTGCTGCTGCTTCGCTGTTGTCGTGCGCTTCTCCCTTCCAAGCACACGCGTTGTGCCGCAGCTGCATCCCCCCCTGCTGCTCTCCGTCTCGCTGCTGCCGCTGCGGGAAGGCCTGGGGCGGTGATGGGGGTGGCAAAGGCAGCGGAGGGTGGGGTGCGCGTGACTTGCGCCGCTACGCAGCAGACCCTGCGTGCTGCGGTCCTGGTGCTGGAGCGTCTGGTCGACAGCTGCACGAGGGCCCTGCTGCAAATGCAGCTGCTGTTGCCGCCCCCTCGGCCAGCAGTTGCAGCAGCACCAAGAAGGGCAGGAGGAGGAGGAGGAGTTGCTGCAGCACCAACAGTTCACCACGAAACAGCAAACGCAGCAACGGGAGCACACGCATCAGCGGAAACATGCGCTGCAGTAGGAACACAGGCAGCGGCAGAAGAAGATGCAGCAGCAGCAGCAGACGCCGAAGGGGAAGCAGGTGCAGCTGCAGAAGCAGATGCCGCAGCTGAGGCAGATGCAGCGGCAGAAGCTGGAGTGGGCAGCGAGGTGCCGTTCGGTCTTGAAGGAAAGAACCGTTTGCCGCAGAAGGTAGAACGGTGTTTATCAACAAGTCAACAAGACGTACAGAGCCAGGAGAGTGCCCAGCAGAGACACGAAGACGTACTGCAGCACGGGAACTATCTGCAGCACTGGCATCATCTGCAGCAGTGGCATCATCTGCAGCAGCAGCAGCGTCGCAGTCAAGTGCAACTACCGCAAGGCAGAGCAGAGCAGCAGGTAGTCCCTTCGCAGCAGCAGCAACACCGACACAGCCTCACATTCCACCAGCCGTCGCACGAACATAAACGGCTGGCGGACCTTGCACAGGACCAACAGCAACTCTTTGAGAAGGAGGAGGAGAAGAAGAAGCTTGACCAGGACAGACGGGAAGCGTTGAGGCACCGGCACGCTCAGCAGGAGCAGCAGCAGGAAGGGAAGGTTGAGGAGCAGCAGGTGACGTCAAAGAGGCGGAGAGAGACGCAGCGGCAGCCTCAGGAGGAGAAACAGGAGCAGCCGCAGCAGCTGGAAGAGCAGGAAGAACAGCAGCAGGCAAAAGTGGAGGAGGAAGAGCAGCAGCAGGCAAAAGTGGAGGAGGAAGAGCAGCAGCGGGGGGACGAGGAGGAGCAGCAGAAGGGGAAAGAAACAGAAGCACAGGAGCAGGAGGCCCAGGAGCCAGAGGCCGAGGCAGTTGGTTTTGGCTCCCGGTCGCTGTTCACAAATGCGTGGAGGCTGCTGCTGGAGTGTTGTGGCGAATGCTGTCCTTCTTTGCGATCCGCTGCTGTTTCTCTAGCAACGTCAACGTTAATACTCTACCATGCCTCCCTCTTCGTATTTCAGCAGCAGCAGCAGGGATTGACGCAAGGGCAGCAGCGACCGAGACGCTTGCGTGCGCAGACAACAGCAGCAGAGGAAGCTGCTGCTGCTGCAGGTGCTGCCCCCCCGTGTCAAGAAACGACAGCAGCAGGAGCATCAGGCGAGGCTGCTGCAGCCGCTGAAGCGGCGCAGAGCGGCGGAGTTGCAACAGCAGCAGGAAGTCGTGTGGTGGAAGCACCGTCAGCAAAGAGAAACACGCCTGGTGCAGCGGCAGCGAGGGGGGGCCTTACTGCAGAAGCAGCAGCAGAAGCAGCAGGCGCCAGCGCAACTGGAGCAAGGATAACAGTGTTATGTGCTGCTGGTCGTTTGCTGGGAGAAACACTTGTGGAGCAGTTGCTTCTCTTTTTCCTTGATTCCGCTGGTAGTCCAGCTGCTACTGCTGCTAACGCTGCTCCTACTGCTGGCAGTGCATCTGACACGGCTGCTGCTGCGGCTGCTGCTGCTGCTACGACTGCTGCTGGTGCGGCTGCTGATACGGCTGCTTGTTGTCATGGGTCTGCAGTTGGAGCCACACGTTGCGCTGCCACTGCTGCCCTGGCTGCTGCTGAGTGGCGAACTGCTGCCGCCGCTCCAAGTGGTGTTGCTCATTGCTGTAGTCCTGCCGCTGCTGTTGCATGCACACACGACGCAGCAGCACCGCTGCAGCTGCTGCAGGTGCTAGAGCTGCTGCAGCAGCGTGGAAGTGTCACGCTGCCTTCAGCAGCAGCTGTGTGCCCGGCCTCCTGCAGCAGCGCCGGAAAACAGCAGCAGCCGTTTGTTTCTCGTGCTGCTGCCACTGCAGCGTGTGGGGATCCCGTCTCTACCGCCAGTCAGTCAAACTTCAGGGCTTCCTACGAGCCGACAGCAACAGCAGACCCCACGACGCATACAGCAGCAATTTTAGCAGCAAAGGGGACAGCAGCAGCTGCAACAGCACCTCGTCCTGCAGCAAAAACAGAGAAGTGTGGAGCAGCTGCAGCAGCACGTGCCGCCCCAGCACCAGCAGCTCAGTTAGCCGCAATAACTGCAGCAGCGCTCGAAGCAACAGCGTCAGACTCTGAAACAGCAGCAGGTGAACGGGGAGACGGAGAAGGAGCAGCAGAGACTGGGGCAGCAGCAACAGCAGAGACAGTAGCAGCAGCCACACATGGACGCGACGCTGGAGCTGCATGTGGTGTATCGGAATGCGAAGGAGAGGCTGCAGATAAGACGGAAGGAGCAGCAGCACCACCTGCGGAAGCCGGCGGAGAAGTAGTGTCAGGAGCAGCACCAGACCGAAGCGCAGCGTTGTCGAAAGGAGGAGAAAGCGCAACACGTGGAGAAGTGAGCTGCCGCATTAGCGCGTCAGGTGAGCAGGGGAACGGAGGACTGCTGCTGTGGCTGCAGCATGAGACTGATGCAGACGAGGAAACAGACGTACTGCTGCAGTTGGCTCAGCTAGTCAAGCAGCTGTCTGCCTCCGTCCTGCTGCAAAGACGGGGCAGCAGCAACTTGCGGGGAGGAGGAGGAGCGGCAGCCGCAGGACGACCAGCAGGAGCAGCAGCAAGTGCACCAGGAGGAGGAGAACCACCAGCGGCACGAGTAGCTGCAGTACGGCTTGCAGAAGGAAGGCGACCAGTACTGGGGAAGGCGGTAGCAGCAGCAGGAGCGAGAGCTAGCGCAACAACACCAGCACAAGGAGCGGCAGCAGCAGCAGTATCAGCGACAGCAACAATTTCACCAACAGGGTGTGGGGTGATCTCGTCATCGCCCGGGCGCAGCAGCTGTTGCAGCCGTGCGCAGCGCACCAGCAGCGGGATCCTGAAGAGCAGCAGGACGAATGACTGCAGCAGCAGCAGCACCGATGACGGCCCTGCCAGCAGTGTCGAGGGCGTCGTCTGCAGCAGCCGCAACAGCAGCAGCAGCACGAGTTTCCCCGACCGAAGAGCGAGTCTGACGGATACAAAAGGGCAGCAGCAACAACCGGGACAGCAGCAGCAGCGGTTGTGGCTGCTACTGCTGACACTGGCACACCAACTTGAACTGACAGCGTGGAGCGATCAAGCGTCGAAAGCACCACCTACAGCGTGAGCCACCAGATCCACGTGTGCACTTCTTTCCTCAGCACGCTGCAGTCCATCCATGTATATATATGTGTATGCATGTATGTGTTTGTACAAGTTTATTATGTATACGTGAATAGATGTATATACGCGTATATGTATATATACGTGTATTTGCACGTGAGTGTACACATATATGAATGCATGTGTATATATATGGGTGTATGTAAATCTCTGTTTTCCTGCCTTATCCTCGAGTATATGTACGTAATGCGCAGGTCAAGCCTCTAAAGAATCTCCTTCGGTGTGGCTTGTCGGATCCATCCGCACACAGTTCTCCTTAATACAGCAGTCCATACGTGTCACCCTCTTATGTCTATGTGTACATATACATATGCATATATATATATATGTATTTGTACACAGACATATGGGTAGATGTGTATAGTTGTCGGTGTGTATCTCTCTCCATATACAAATACGTATGTGTATATATGTCTGTACGTAGATATTTGTAAAGACGTGGATTTGTAAGTCTCTCTCTCTCTCTGCGTCATGCTCGAATATACCTGGGTATGCGTAGGCAGTTCCTCTGTTGCGTGTGAAGCTTGCATGCGACGGTAGTCATTCCTCTCTTTTGTGCCGTAGTCGGCGGACCTTTGCAGGCCAGAAGAGGGGGTGCTGCTGCAGCGCATGTCTCGCTGGTCCCGCTGCTGCCAGTACTGCTGCTGCAGACCCCTGCCGCTCCTGCTTCAATGAAGCAAAGCTGCCTGGACTTCTGCTGTTACTGGGGCTGCCGATCCTGCCGCAACTCTCGTTGGGACGGCTGCCGCTTGCAGAAAGCGCATCCTGGGCCGCTGTGCTGCCCCGTCAACTCGTCCTGCCTCCCCGGCTCCGATTTGCTGCTGTTGCTGCTGCCTTCGTGTTCCTCGACATATGCTGCCTCTTCTCCGACACGTTTCTGTCTAGGGGTCGTCGCCCCTGCCGCTGCTGATGCGCGCCACTGCGCAAGTCTGTCTGCCGATCTAAGCCATACTTGCATTTCCTCTCTGTGCACGCCTCTACATCTGTCTCTATCTCCATACAAAAGATATATAAATATATATATTTCTACATGGATATGGCAGCTTCTGCTGCTGTAGGTATGCTGCTGCCGCAGAAGTATAGCTGCTGCCTTCGTGCTTGGTTAAGCGATTGTTCTCTCTTTGTGTACTACTCATACGTTACATACGTGTGCTGGGTCCCGGTCTCCATATACGTAGATATGAGAGGATGTGGCACTGTCCTGGTGCTTGGGCTGTTGCTGTTGTGCTGGGAGGCTGCTGCACCGGTGCTGCTGAGTCCGCTGGTTCTCCTGTGCACATGTGGATTGCACACGTGGGTGCGCGTATGTGCGTAGAGTCTGCTGCAGTGTCTGTACACCTTAGCAGCGTCATCACGCGTAGCAGATGCTCAGCCGCCTCTTTCTCTGCTACGGGACTGTATACGTACGTGCTCGGTACTGCACTGCTGCTCGGTACTGCGCCGCTGCTCGGTACTGCGCTGCTGCTCGGTACTGCACTGCTGCTCGGTACTGCGCCGCTGCTCGGTACTGCGCTGCTGCTCGGTACTGCGCTGCTGCTTGGTGCTGCGCTGCTGTTGCAGCAGGTGCAGCGGCGAAAGACAGACGTACGTGTATGGGTGCTGCTTGTGCTGCACTGCGCAGTTAGCAGTAACGTACGAGTGAAGTTTTATGACGCTACCTTGCCGAAGCTGGACGGGTTTTGCCGTTTTCGTCTTGCTACTGGTGCTGCATTACTTGCAAGGACAATATATAAAGCATGCGGTACCTCTGTGTGTGCACGGGTGCATAGAAAGGAAGCGCGTACGAAGTAGTGTAGGCAGGTCGGTCGTCACACACACAGTGCACGTACGGATGCTTCCTCATGTCACTCTTCTTCCCAAGCGAGTACCGCCGCGTCTCTGTCGTTATTCTTGTGCTGCTATTGGTTTGCTGCTGCTGCTGCTGCACGCGTCTTGAGGTACCAGCAACGGTGGTGGGAGACCGTGGGGTACTGCTGCTGTTGCTGCATGTGTCGCGCATATCCATTTATGAATTTATAGATGTGTCACGTGCTACGGGTGAGCCGCAGACGCTGCTGCTGTGCTCATACTGCTGCTGGAGTACTGGTAACGCGACCGTACATGTGTACATATGTGTATATGGATGTTTATGTAGCGAGAGAGAGGATAGAGAGACAAAGAGCATCACGCACATATACGTTGACATTTTGTAGATGTTTTTCTATGTAAAGCGCTGCTGGTTAGTGCTGGGGGCTGCTGCTGTTGCAGAGATGACAATGCTGCTGTGGAGCTGGACTGGCCGCCCGACTGCAGCTGCTGGCGATGTCGCGAGGCTGCGCACGTCGACTGCGTAGACGAGTAGCTGCAGCGACAGCAGCAGAGAGGAAGAAGAAAATGCGAAAGAAGGGGAATGAAGAAGACGGCAGCAGCAGGAGGAGAGGCAGGGGAGAGAGAGGATGTGCAAGAGCGGCCGCAGTACCAAGACGAGGAGAAGACCGCTGACAGCAGCACGAGCAGGAGCGAAGGCGCAACAGCAGCAGGAGTCGGAGCAGGAGGTCAATGTGTGGAAGAATGAGCAGCAGAAGCACCACCAAGGCAGAAGTGGGGCGGTGCGTCAGCAAGATCTTCTAAACCGCGGAAAAAGGCACTTTATTCACAGCAGCGCAGCAGCAGGAGAACAGGGAGAGGCAGCAGTTGCAGGAGGAGGAGCAGGTGCAGCAGCAGCGGCAGCTACTGGCAGAAGCAGCAACAGCTACTCACAGAGTCATCAGCATCTACTGGCAGAAGCAGCTACAGCTACTCACAGAACCATCAGCGTCTACTGGCAGAAGCAGCTACAGCTACTCACAGAACTATCAGCAGCTACTGCAGCTCCTCACAGAACCATCAGCAGCTACTGGCAGTAGCAGCAGCAGCTACCGGCAGAAGCAGCAGCAGCTACTGGCAGAAGCAGCGACAGCCACTGGCAGAAGCAGCAGCAGCAAGACGTGTGCACACGAAGCGATGTATGGACGCGATTTGTATATGGTGTCTGCGAACGTCCGCAGACAAATCTACTAGCGATGGTCCTTATTTACACGCATACGTATACTAAAGCAATATTCACTCGCACATATACATTCACAGACATACGCGTATACACCTATGCAATATCATACCTCCACACATTTATACGTATGTATCCACCTATATACATCCATACATATGTACAAATCTATACATCCATACATACATATACAACCCCATATACATGCATTCTACATACAACTACATACAGTCACACACGTATATATCAAAATATATATACATTCATACATACGTACGACTCTGTACACACAAACATACGGCCATATACATCCGTAAAGACGTATAACTCTGTACATCTCTACATGTATATGTATATATCCATTCAAAGATGTGAATTCAGACGTCAATTCAGCTATGTATGTACACAGTTGTACAATACATACACTTCCGTATATCTATACATACATATAGAACAATAGACATACCTGCACACGTACAACGTTCTCCACGTTCACACATACACATCTTTGAGTACGAAAATATATGTGCGTGTGTGTACACACGAGAGAAAGCAACGGGAAATAAGTACGTCGAGAGACAGATGGATAGCACTTCGCAGGTAGCCCCACTTTTGTATATGTATGTATGATCCGTGTGTGTGTGTGTGTGTGTATGCAAGCATGTACCTACTTCGTTAGACGCGGGGAGGAACAGTCAAGCCCTGCATACCACAGGTGGAGCGTCAAACCTCCCCTGCTTTTACGTAAACGAGGGTCCACCGACGTAGGTGCTCTCGAATTTTTAACGTTTTCCACGGTTTGAGTACTTCTGAAGACTTAATTTCTGTCCTTACTTATACGCGTATGTACGCGTATGGTATGCATACGTACATACACGTATACATATAAACGAGCACTTGTAGCAGAACATGTACACGCATACGTGTGTGGACGTGCACTTCTAGGAGAACACGTATATACATGGATGTACACTTGCAGGCATACGTGCTAGAGGTTCTTAACAATGTGAATCGCCGTATACAATTGCTGTAGATTGCTTCATATGGAGAAGTCGCCCTGAGCCTCCACGTGACCTCTAAAAACGTATATATATATATAGAGAGAGAGAGAGAGAAATGTTTGAAGAAGCCTGTGTGCAGTGTGTCGGTGCACCTACGTGTTTGTCCTTGACTGAGAGAAAACGGGTTTGTGGCGGGGTGGATGAGAAATACACGTAGAAATACAGAGAAATACACGTACGCACATACACGTACTCCTATGCACATATATATATATATATATGTGTGAGAGTACCGGGGTAGCTAATTTCTCGCACGTACGTTCTCCTGTGCACATACTCTTGTGCGCATACATATGTAGATATGTGAGAGTCGCCGAGCATCTCGTCGCATTGGTAGTTTTGACTGCGTACACGCCTAAGTAGTACTCTGCTTCTGCATTTGCGGGGCCGCGTGCATCGGGCGGGGCCAACATTACTTTCCTTGTCTCCCGCTTTCTCTTGCAGGCGGGTGTGTGTACGCGGCGAGAGTCACGTTTTTTCTTTGCGGAACAATCCCTGTAGGGCCCGGCCTGCATGTTTAAGTGCTCCTGCGTTCACGTGTATACACGTATATCTATATGTATATGTTATAGCTCATATACATTACAGGCGTCTGTGTATATGTAGAGACGCATGTAGACGTGCACGCGATGAGCACGGGCAGCTCACACGTGTAGGTATCTCTCCTACAGAAACAGACGTCTGTACCGATGCTCGTGGAAAAGATAGAGGCAAAGAAGCGAAAGGAGAGGACAGCGCAGGCGTTATGGCAAAGCAGCGGGGTAGGAGAGGGCGACACAACAGATGAAGAAAGCAGAAGAAAAAGAAAAAGCTTGTCAGCAGTCAGACGTGTGTATGAAAATATATGTGCGGGTGTCTGTGTACGGCTTTGACCGCATGCGCAGACGCGCTCGCCGGTGTACGTACACCTGACGCTACACCATCGGCAGCGCTCTGCGCTACATCGTTTCTCTTGTATTAACACTAACTGCGACCACCTCTACGCCTTACATCTGAACACTGGAGTTCACACGCAATTACGTGAAAGAAGTGCCGTCAAAGGGAAGCTGCTCCCAGTACGGACAGAGACAAAGACAAGCGTGGGGACCCCTGCCTGCGTTTGTAGTGTTGCCGTTGTGCTTCTACTACCTAAGAAACAAAGCACGGGTTCGTGCCTCCACCCCGCTTTCACGAGTCTAACATGTGCACCCATTGTACATACCTGTTTGTAGGTGGATACGTGCTTAGACGTGTATGAGTGTATGGGAATATGTTTGGCTATATCCGAAATTTATGTTCCTGTATTCGTGTGGCTGTATAAGTAAGGATACTTAGAGACGAACACGTAGAGCTATATTTTTATGCTGTAGACGACAATAGGCGCACACGTATCTGCACGTCTGTGTACAAGTGTACGTCGATCTTTACGAGGCGGCTGGCGACGCTGATGCGGTGGTGGAGTGGTCTCTGCCGAAGTGGATGACAGGCGTTGTTGTTGCTGTTGGTGCGCTGCTGCTGAGCGTGGGTTCTGCTCGGGGGACTGTTGAACTGCTGGTGCTGCAGCTGCGATGACGCTGCTGATGCTACGTTCGGAGTGCTTCTTCCGGCGCGGCTGTAGGGAAGGTGCTGCAACTGTTGAGCAGACGCGACTCTTGCTCTGCTGGCTGGGAAACCCACTGGCTGCTGCTGTGGAAGTATGCTGCTGCTGCTGTTCATGTCAGAAGTTGTTGCTGTTGGGGCCGGCTGAGAGAGTGCAGCTTCCAGGGATTACACTGCTGCTGCTGCCGTCGCCGATAGGCTTCAGCAGCTGCTGCTGCTTGGAGCATGTGCCCCAGGAAGCGGATGGTGCTGCGAACACAGAAAAGTGGACAGCGGCCGCAAAAAGATAAACACCCACCAGGCAGCCAACGGTGTTGTGAAAGTCAGGGCAACCGTCTAGCAGGGGCAACAACAGAACCAGCCTTCGCTGTAAGAGATACCCCTTTACCGGTTGAATGAATACAGCAAAACTGCTGCAACAGCAAAGCAGCAGAGTAAAGTCCAGTTGTCTGTTACACAAATAGTCTGGTAGACAGGACTGTTACAGGAGCCTCGCAGCAGCCACGGCAGCACACGGCAAGCGCGTTCAGAGAGGCCATAGACAGTAGAGCGATGGAGGCTGACAATTACAAAACAACACCCTGTCAGATAGAAAAGAGGTCTCACCTACAGCAACACAGTGGTAGCGCAGCATGTTGCGTGAAACAAGAAACGAGAGCACAAGGCACAACGACACCCCGCTGTCATATTCACAACGACGTTGAGAAAGACTGGAGGCAACCCCGTCAGGTGGAGGCTACTTGTATAGAACACGGTAGACAGACTTGGACACCTACGCACACTCATATCTTCATGCACGCACGTATTTATATATATATATATATGTATATGTACGTATGTGTAACTACCTGGTACACATGTACGGATTTTTAGATACCTGTATACAGGTGTCTATCAGACACTCGTGTAAATCTGTGTACCCCTAGATACGAGTGTGCGTGTAGTTAGGGTGTTGAACTAGATGTGCAGTGTTACGAGTATGTGTCTACGGGTCAATGTGTGCCCATATAGTTTCCGAGGCGCGGTTTACTCTACACTATTCACGTAACCAAGTTCGTGAATGCCATTTTCATCACCGCTATAAAAGGTGTATCCTTGTGTGAGGGCGCGCTCAAATTTATGTAGAGGAATATGACATCCTTGCACCTACCAGTATAAGCAGACGTACCCGCTTGTGGCTCTGTCTCAGAACAGCTCACGTGCACTCAGAAAAGCTACCCGTACAACGTCAGCCCAGCTGCGGCGGCTCAGAAATTAGACACACCTGTATTTGAACTACGACCACAAGGAAGCAGCAGATAGCCTGGTGACTACGTGCGTATGGAGAAGCAAGCGCTCGCCAGCGGAAGAGAAACAGCACAAGGTGGCTCAAGGTGTGTATATGGATACCCCGATACGTGAGATTTTCCACAGCAGCAGGGGATCACCGACTGCTACCGCAGCCATCCTGTCAGTCCGCCACAGGTCCGCAGTAAGGATGAAAATAGAATGCCTCCCCGCTGTCTAACGGCTATTTACACGTCCGCTGTAAGGAAGCCGGTTGCTGTCGTCTAGAAAGCCATCTTTGCTCCCTACGGTGACGTCGATAACAGCTGCTCTTTCCACTTGTCAAAGAAGACCTGCAACAATTTCCTTGATCAGTGCGGAGGGGAAATTGGCGTCTTCGTGTCTGCACCGGGGACACGCACTGGTTACACTGTAAATGAATGGATGGCCAATTCAACAGAAATAAAGAAGGAAATGTTGGACAAGCGATGCTGCTGTACGCAGTCGTACTAATAGCGCAGCGTTACAGTGAAAGGGGAATGCAGGCTAAGGGCGTGTGTGTTTCCAGTGCCAAGTAAAGTACTTTTGCGCTAATGTGGAGAACAGGTGGCGCTCGATGCGGAAATAAGGGCGCGTACACGGCTCTGACGCAAGTTATAGATCAGTGTGGGATCTGCGGGTTCTCCTGGTGCGTCTGTCAGCATCTATAAAGACAACGGCAGCAGTTCAATACAATGACCCGACTTCTAGGTGTAAGAATAGCGCCACTAGCTGTTGGGCTGGGGTTAATACTGAACGTAGGCACCGTTGGTGCGAGCAGGAAACACCTGCTTCACAGTGCTAAGGAAAGTCCTGATGTAAATAATAACAAAGCCAGGAAAAGGAGCACCACGCGGCTGTGGACAACAGCACGGACGTACCAGCACTTTGTATACCACACGGATTGCCGACACAATACTGCTGCCAGGTGCACCACGCGAATTAGACATCCTCCGTAGCATCAGCACTACAAGAGGTGCGGCAGTACTAGTTGAGGCAGTAAGCGGGGGGTAAAAAGAGGCATACCAGTAGTAGACGTGGTAGTAATAGTACCCGTTTTAAGAGGTCTACTATGCCCACTGCTGATGTCGCAGCAAATCCAGCATGACAACAACTCCAGGTAAGGGATCTGAAAACACGGTGAAACTTGCAAAGTTCTACGCGGCTGCCAATAAGAACATGGTCGGAATAGTAGCACCGGAGAACCGTGGATTGTACGCGTGTGTGTGACAGGAGCGGCAGTTGCAGAGGCAGCAGCACAGGGCGCTGGCTGCAAAAAATTGTAGTGTTGATACTTACATGAAAGTGATGGTACGTGTGAGCGTAGGGAAACAAAAAGAGAAGTAGTTTTATTGGCATAGAATCTATGTGTACTCCCCGCTCTATGAGGCAATACCCTGTTTCTACGCCTTGCAAGAGTGTAAGGACGAGCGGTGCATGTATTAACCGAAGGCCGAACTTTGTCACTGTAGCGGCGTACAGAGAAATAGTGCAGCGTGTACTCGGGGTTGACCGTAGAGCTCTACGCGAGCACTACCTTTTGTACCAGGACGTGTCGCAGCAGGTACACGAGAACTGGCAGGTGTTCTAACAGTACATGTAACAGCGCAACTAGTACTGAAGATAGTATTTTTAGCATCAAGATTTGTGATACTCGTGGGCTACTTGACACGGTTTGCACTGCGAATGGTACCAAAGCTACACGAACAATACAAGGGATGAAAGCAACACTTCGTGAAGCTTAACGAAACTATTGTATGCAGTGCACGTCCTCTTCTTTAGGAATCGTTCTAGCTTAATGACGTGGCTAACATGTACTGGACCCTTGCGTCCTCCCTTGCACAGCTACGCATATACTTATGAAAAAAATATGAATGGCACGAATACATGTCTAGAGGCGCACCCGCATATATAGACATCTATCCATCTATCTCTATCTACGCATGGATTCACGTATGTAGGGGTGAGGAAATATAAAATATATATTTGTATATTCGACTTTGACGCAGGAGAGGAAGTAGTCAACAATAGCAGGGATGCGACCTCCTCGTTCTTACGTGACCTCGTGGAGTTGTGCACGTAGAACGTAAGATACCTTGGTTACATACAACCTTGTTGCGCATGTCCAGAAAACTTTCCTTTTATTCCTGGCAGAAATGCGCTCTAGTGAGGAGGGCCGATTCTAACCGCTCTTCCAAAAATCGAGTTTGCTCTTGTGACAACGTACTGTGTGAACAGGGTGTGCCGCGGCCTTTTCATCTCGGCAGTGATAATCTGAGTCTGAGTAGTCGACACCTACGTGGAAGGAGCTGGCCTCTGTTGGTGATCTGAAGCGTTGGTAATATGCTGCATATATAAAAGTATCAAGCTCTCAAACGTAGGTGTGTCTATTAGGATAGGTTATAACCAGACGTGCGCAACCCACGTACAGCTACGCGCAAAACACCCACGGACGCGTTCAACAACATATGCACATCATCGTCTGTACTTATATAAGCGTGCACGACATACGCATATATATGTATATCTAGTAAACGAAGGAGGCTCTGCATATATCTGCATGTATTTATGTCGGTCTCAGCGTATACGTATTTGGATTTCTAAGTTGTCAATTAATGTCCTCCACACATGTACCCGCCAACGGTCTTCCTACACCTCTCTACGTTTTGGAAAGTCTAGTCAAATGCCTACGTATATCTGACGTGTACGCAGATCCTCGTAGGCGCTCGAAGGTAGCAGCATCCATGTACATATATGTCCATGTTACCTACATGCATGTTATATATGTATATATATATATATATGTATATGTGCACATACATATACCCAGCCTCCAGCTGCCTGCAGACATATATACTCGGTCACCTTATGTAGACGCTCAACTGCGTCTGAGTACATGTGTCCCACGTAATACCATATCGATATGTGCAGGTACTACTGCATACTAAGTATGTATAGTATAGATATGTGTATGTTACGGCCTGGTACCGTAATGCACGAGCAATGTGCATGCCGCACACACAGTTAGCAGCCGCATCACCACTACGCATTCTGAATACTAGACCAATGTTGTACACATGAGTCCATAGGCGTCCGCAGGGTGAAGTATTTCTCGTCGTAGATTTTCGTGATACATGTGACAAGCACCGGGCTAATGCATGCAAGTTTTTCACCTCTTCTGCAAGGAAATCTGCATATTCGAATCTCCACCGGCTTATACGCGAAGGCGGCCTCCTCCCCAGCTCGCAGCGGGATCGCACCGCTGTGCAGCGATGATTCGGACGTCGTCGAGTTGAGAGAGAAAAAGTCGTCCCCGACAAACGATATTGATGGATACCGTTTCCTTCCCTTTTTCAATGAGGGAAGGGCGTCGTGATTTCGGTGCGCTGTTATTCTGTTTTTCTCTCGCGAGAAGCGGACTTCTGTCGTCGCGTCGGAAGCCGTCTAACTCTTCTGGTTCGGCTGTCACTGGACCGCTCCACTGTCTCAAACTCCAACGAACAATTTTGTTTTCGCGGTGAGATTTCTCCGCAGTGTATTGCAGGTTTCCTTCGTGTTTCCTCCTCTTTGTGTTTCTTTCCCCTGCTTTCCGCCATTCTGCCATTCTCAGCCTGCTTTCACCGGCCGCATACGTGACTTCTTACCATCTGCACGTGGGAAGGCAGAGACACCACCTTTTCTTCCACGCGCAACGCCGCTGCCTGCACCGCAGGGTTAAAAAGGAAGCGAACCACGGGTCTATATATGTTGTGAGAGACACAATAAGCACACTCGTGTGTTTATTGCTCACGTCTGTAGCGACAGCGCTGTTGTTCGTGTACGTCACCGATTGAGTGCCAACTTACGTCCGCGTAGTGATACGTATTTATTTACAGAGGGAACGTGGCTACAACGTGTGCACCTCCGCTGCTAAACAACAACGCATAAGTCGGCTTGTGCGGACGTCCTTGATGCAGCATCTTTCTTTCCGCGCCGCTTCCAGTTAAACCGCACAGAACACAATCTTCGACATGCTAAGGGAATCCGTTCGTCTCATCATTTCTAAACATGATGTCCTTTCTGCTACCTTTCAGAGAGGAAATCGTGGCTTTCGTGTGAGAACACGTTGTGAGAGGATTACTATGTGGCTGGTTGAAGATTCTGTTCTCTTTCGCTAGTACTTTTTTTGCCAAGTATCCACACACTTGTGCACAACGGAGAGTAGGTCTGTCCTAAATTTGAGAGGGGCACGCTTTCGTGCATATCCCGCGGGCAGTGTCTAACATCGTTTTTCTGAAGGGAGACACTGCTACATCAGAGAGGCACAGCTTCGAAGAAGGATGCACGACAGGAGGATTTGCTGTTGTGTGTGCCAAACACAGCACCTTGTTTTAATGAAGGATACCTTTTGTGAAGACGAAAAGGTGTTCAGCGGCCGAGGGGTGTCATGCCTGTGTTTCTCCAGTTGAGGAAAACAGTCTTGTCGACACGATTATCAGGTTACTTGTAGAGAACAATTATCCATCTTCTTTGTGTACTAGAGGCCGAACGGCCAGTTGTAGGTACGTTGGACACACTACTGTACCTCCAGTGGTAGAGCAAATCGTTTGCCAAAGAGCCCTGCTTCTTCTCGCGTCTATGCCAGACGCGTTACTGTCCTCTAAATTTTCCAAGTGTTCCTTTTCCCTCGTGGTGTAAAGAGCCACTTTTCGTTTTCGTGATGTACTTTCTGCATGAGTGCAGGAGCAGTATTGCTTCGTACTATCCCGCAGCACAACTGATGCTACTCCCGTGGACAAGTCAGTAACTTGGTCCACGCCTGCTGCTTGGGTTGCGCATGAAATGCTGCTGTAACCGCCGTGCTGTTGCTCGTGCTGCTGTTGCTGTAGTTGTTATTGCTTCAGCAGTTGCCTCCGTTGATAACGTTAGTGCTGGCGCCTGCCATTCTCCTGGTGCTGCGGTTGCGTCGGTTGGTCGGGCTGCTGCTGGAGAGTCAACTTCTGCTGTTACGGCTGCATGTGTTGGTGCTGCCGCTGGTAACCTTGCTGCTGCTGTGGGCGCTGCGGCTGCGTGAAGTTTGCTGCCTGCTCCACGGTTAATTGCTGCACCTTCTGCTCTGCCGAAGGTGCGGCGGGTACCGGAGCACAGCGCTGGCGGCACCACCGTGTTGGCAGGCGCCACTTGTCTTGCTGGCCCTCTTCTCAGCGGTTATGTTGCTAAACTGTCGCCGCCTTCTCCTACGTATACATGCAGGAATTGCTGCGTCTCTCCTGCACTTGTGAGCACATGCAGTCATATTCTTACGTACCTGTGTATACATCTTCATACATACTTCCGTCTCTATACCTGTATAGATACATGTTTCTCTCTTCCGCGGTGAAGTAGACTTCACTTTCCTTTCTCTGTTGGAACAGGCGTCCGGTTGTACGCAGAAGTGTGGAGGGCTGCGCGGCTTTGATGCTGCTCTTGCTGTCGTAGCTCCAGCTGCTGTCGCGGCTGCCGCTGTTGTTGATTTCCCGGTGGGTCCGTTAAAGCTTTGCCGTCTCGTACGACAGCATCCAGGCAGCCTGCGTCGGTCCTGCTGCCCCTACTACGTCCTGCTGCGTTTCCCCGTGCTGCCGACACTCGTGCTGCTGACACTTGTGCTGCTCTGGATTTGCTGCCGCTGCTCCGTCCCCGATTTGTTCTGCTGTGCGGGTTGCCGCTGCTGCCGCTGTGTACGTTTCGGCACGGCAAGGTTTATCTGTTTGTCTGATTTCTTTGATGCTGTTGAAGTTTTTGTTCTGTTGCTGGCTGCTGTTCTGCATTGCAGACAGTTTCCTTCTTGGACGTGGAGGAGCAGTTGCTGCGCTGGTGTCGGTACACCCCAGGTCGGACCGTCTCCCGCAGCAGTAGTAGTAGGATGACTCCTCCGCTTCTGAGACAAGCAGCTCTGCGGCTGCAGCAGCAGCAGCAGGTGAGCTGCGGCAGCTGCTCCACTGCAGCTGCTCCTACTGCTGCTGCTGCTGCTTTTTCGCGGTTTACTTTGGGTTTTCCTTTCTTGTCTCGTGTAGCTGCTGGTGATTCTGGCGCGCGTCTTCCCTCTACAGCAGGCACTCCTGCCTCTGCTGCTCTTCTTCCTCGTCTTCCCCTTCGTCAACTCCCGTCTGCGTTTTCTGCGTCTTCTCGCCTCGTGGCTGGTGCTCCTCCAGCAACAGCTTCTTCTACTGCTTTTCTTCCTGCGGCTTCAGCAGCGCGTGCCGGTTCCCGTTGCGCAACTCCAGCAGCAGCAGCAGCTTCCGGGCTCTCGTCTGCTCCAGCAGCAACAGCAGCAGCGCCGCTGCAGCAGCGGCAGCCGTGGAGCAACGGCAGTGGGAGACAGTTGGGGTGTACGTACACTGCAAAACGAACGTACCTCCATTTCAACCGGGCGCTGCCGGAGGATTTTGAGCTGCCCGCCGATACGATGCCCGCAAACGTAGGGGAACTTCTCTCCAAGAATCCGAAAAACATGGATTTCTTTGAAAATTATTGGTACTGGAAACTTCGTGGAGAAGCCACCGTCCTTGATCCCGAGTCTCTCCCTACTAAGTCCTACAAGCAACTTGCAAGAGATATGGGCATGCAGGTACACATCTGTATATACTTGTATATATATGCGCATATGTCCTAGTATATGTATACATACATGCGCATCTGTCTGTCTGTATATATATGTATATGCGTATCCTAGTGTATGCACACTTACATCTGCAGCTGTCTCTATGCTTATATATGTACATGTGTATGCTAGTGTATGTGTATGTGAAGTGACAAATGGATGTGTAAGTCACGCATATATGCTGCAAGAAGCGGCAGCAACTGGAGCAACGGAGGTTGCTGTTCCCCACGGTGCTGATGCAGTGGCGAGAGTTTGCCGTTGCTGCGACCAACACGAGAATGACTCGACCTGCTGCTGCTGCTGCGAGAGTGAAAAGGAGGAGGAGGTCGGAAGACAGGGGGGAGCCCGTCTTTCGTTTCCCTTCTGCTTCTCCTGTTGCTGCTGCGGCGAGAACGGCTGCTGCTGGTACTGCAGGAAGAGAGAAGCTGCTGGCTGCAGCGCCGACAGTTGTTGTCGCTGCTACTGCGTAAAACTCTGCTGGTCCTTCGGGAGCAGCTGCTGCTGCAGCGGGCCGGGGACTGCTGCTGGGCAGCGTCGTCGCCGCCTGCTGCCGCGGTGGTGTGCTGCCGCTTCTGGGAGAACCGCCTGTGGAGAGGTGTTCTCGAAAGGCTTGCTGCTGTCGTCGCTCCAGTTGAGCAGCTGCTGCTCTTTTCACGAGGGAGAAGATGTAGAAAAGCGGAAGCTTCGTGTTCTTCCCCTCTCCGCGACACGCGTGTCTGTGTGTGTTGTCTCGGTGCCGCGTTGCATGCGCGCAGGTTGTGAACGAAGAAACGGAACATATGGTGGGGTTGCTGGAGCTGTATGAACACCTGAAAACGGCGACTTTCGTAGGACCCTTCGGCACGATCGAGAAACCGGTTCTCTGTCCATCAGTTACTACGGACAGGTACTACTCACACGTATGCCGTCGCGAAGGAACAGCAGCAGGCTGAGACGTGTGCACGGGTTTCCTACTGCCCGGTAGACTGCGCGCCTACAAATACGTAGTAGTAGAGCAGTACGTCCCCAGGAAAGTGTCTCTGAGATGGGGAGGGAGACACACAGAGAGACGCCGAAAGAGATGTGCAGGCAGATACGCCGACGTGCATCCCTGCTTGCATGCGTAGTAAACGTATAGAAACCAGCAGACGGGCACCGCGACGACCCAGACTTCTACCTGCGTATACACCTATATATATATGTGAATATACCTACGTATATGTGTATCTGTGTATACACGTGTGTCTCCTTACGTGCGTATGTAAGTTTCTGTGTGTCTCTCTGCGTATTGTACGCTCGCACACGCGTCTGTCCAAATGGATGTGCAGCTGCATCCGTCTCCACGTCAAAACCGTACGTAAGACGTGCAGGCGCTGCTCGGTATATGCACAGGGGAGACGGAGACATAACGGGGTTATGAATAGCAGAACTCACGCACACAGAGGTGGTGGTGTCTACATATGTCTCGGGGTGCTGTATATTACGGCTCATCCACGTGTAGAGAGCACGGCCCGCTCCATATGCCGGGGCACCTACACACACACGTATACATTTCTGTATATTCCTCTCTCTCTCTATATATATATATATCTGTATATGGCAGTGTGTACTCAGAGTTCCATACGAATAGATATAACTGTCGTTTTTGCATGGGGGAGGGGTTTGGAGGTCCGATTTTGTAATAAATGTACGTGTGCAACAGTAGAGCTAACATATATGTATGCGTGTTGTCCGCGCGGCTGGGCACGTATTTGTTCGTCAGATTTGGTCGTTGCGTATGTGTACACGTGCGACGTACGTGTAGAGGACGGCATCGGCAATTCGTGGCTTTTACATCGTTCTTGCTCGCCCACGAGTACCATATACATATGTATATATCCGTGTGTAGGGTGGTAGAGCGAACTGACTTGTCTACGTTGAAGTATATATATATATATGTATATGTGTACGTTCGTAGACCGTGCGCTACATGTGGGGAATCGGTTTGCTGGTGGAGAAATTTGTATATACACAATTGTGTAGATCTCTCTGTGTAGATGGGCAGGGCGTGTTCTGCGTATAACGAATGTCCTTTGTCTGTATAGGAGTATTTATGTATACGTATATCAGTCTTTCTGTGTAGATAGGTATAGCGTGCTCTACATGTAGCGAATGTGATCCGTCTATATAGAAGCATACTACATACGTATATATATATATATGTATATGTGTGTGCAGATCTCTGTAGATCGGTAGGGCGTTTTTTACACATATACATATATATATATATGTATATATATATATGTACGTGTATATCTGTGTACGTATGGCGTGTTAAGCAGGCGTATGCTACGAAGGAGGGTGTCACAGGTCTATGAAGAAGTCTGTCTACACACACCGTATGTAAGTTGTACGCACGTATACTTCTGCAGACAGTCCTGTAAATCTCTGTCAGAATAATATATATATACATCGATATCTGCTTGTCTATATAAAATACGTGTTCGTGGAAAGTATACGCTCGTGTTCTTGCTTTTGTATACAATCCTGCGTATATTTCTTCTGCCAAGTGATATATATATATATGTCGACTTTTCACTGCCTGCGTGGAGTAAACAGCTGCCATTCTCGTCCGTGGATGTGCTGGGGAGGTGCACCGCCAGAAGCCTGCGGTTGATCACCTCTGCGTCCTTCTGTGCGCCTCCTTTTTCGTGGACGCGTACAAGTGGTGCAAGCAGACACGCTTACCCACGTGCGTCCATACCTATACTATATATATTTGTGTATGCATGTATGTATGTATATGTATGTATGTATGTGTATGTATGTATGTGTATGTATGTGTGTATGTATATGCAGACATGTGTATGCGTATATGTGTGTGCATGTGTGTGCGTATATATATGTTATTGTATCGATACATATGTATATACATATACAGTAGTATAGAAATATCTACATATGCACGTTCTCGTGCATTACAGACACTTGTTCCCACGTGTGTACGTACCTAGCTTTGCATATATGTATATTTGCGTGCGCGTGTGTGTGTGTATGTATGTATCCGTGCGCACGCCTATATATATGTGTAGATTTTTGTATACATATGTATACATGTATATGTTGTTATATGTATGCATATATGTATGTGTGGAGTAGTATAGAAATATGTGTACATGCGTATAAAGACGTGGACAGCGTCGTCCCCGCTAAGCGTGGGCGTAGTGAATGGTCATGTTGTCCCTGACCGGACAGAGCGCAGAGCAACAGCGCCGCCTTCGTGGAAGCTGCTGCAGCCGTGACGGCCTCTGCTGCGTCCACTGTTGCTGCTGCAGCAGCTGCGTGGCGACGGCGTGCATGAGGTCTGCCTCTGCTGCTCCTGCTGCGGCGCTTGCTGCTGCAGGTCTGTGTGGGGGACAGCTGCGCCGCACTTTTTTCGTTTCTTGTGCGTGCGCCTGGTGCCTGGTGGGTAGCTGTTCGGCCCGCTCGCATGCTTTTTTTTCTCCCCCTTCGCTTTCTTCCTGCCAGGATTGTTGGGTGCACCGGAGGGGCAGGCGACAAGGAGCACGTGCCGCTATGGTTCCGCTGTCGAGAAGGATTCTTGTATCGCTGTGGCGAGTGCGATCAGATCTTCATGTTGGTGCGCGTTTTCTATTCGTTGCCGGACGGCAAAGACCCGTTCCCCGTGGATCCAGACGTAAGCGGCAAAGAAGAAGGAAATACAGTGAAGAGAGACAGAAGCGAGAGTGAGGACACAAGCTGCCACAAAAGGAAACCTGCGCGGGTAATAACGGGGAGCAGAAGGGGATCCCCGCACTGCTGCTTTCTCTTTTGCGCTGTTGCGAGAGGGATAAGAGGAAAGCAGATAATGCGAGGACGAAAAGGAAGGCTGCTTTTAAATTTATGCAGAGGACGCCGGAGAGCAGAACGGCCACGAGAAATTCTGCCGCACGTAGGAAAAAGGGAAGAAGCGCTGGGTAGAGTGACATGCGTATACTAGAGAAATACACAAGAGGAGAAGGGGAGGGGGGGAAGGCGGCCGGCATTTCTGCCGCTGCTGCTGCTGTGAACGCCTCTCTACGTTACGTTTCTTTAGCGACTGACCACCCACATACACCCTCGCCTTTCTTTTCTCTCCGCTGGCTGCTGCAGAAAGTTGATTTTTCGCTTTTCGAACGTTTCTGTCTCAATACTCCCTCCTGTCTGAGACTGTTAATACTCTTTCGTAGGTAGTGACGATATACATGTATATATATATATGTGTAGACAAAGGAACTAATCTTCCAGAGATTGTTGCAGTTTCTACTGTAGTGACAGTACAGATAGATGTGTGTATATTCGAAGATATCGCGGGAAGAATATACCCAGACAGACTGTGTTGCCCGTTTCCGCATGCTGTCTTCTTCGTCGTTCCTCTTGTGTGCCGGTACTACTTTCCTTTTCCGCATATATTTGCTCGCGTGCTTCTTTGCTGCTTCTTTGCTCGTTTCTTCTCCAATTACGTCGTTCCGCTTTCCATTTTCTTCATTCTTTCGAAGGTTGATGACGTCTTCGACGCCCAGCTGCTGGAAAAAGGAGAAAGAATGTGGAATAGTGCGGAATACGTTCACTGGCCTGCAGGCCACGCTGCCTACTCGCAGCTTTTCCTTGAAGGTACGCACCAGAAGCAACAGGAGGAGGAGCAGCAGCACCAGCGACGGCGTCAGCGACAGCAGCAGCAACAGCATTCTCAGCAGCAAGAGCAGCAGCTGGCTGCAGGAGTGGGCGTAGCGCTAGCAGCAGTAGCGACGAGAGGAACGCAGCACGGGTATTAGCAGAGGCAGCGGTAGCGGCCGTTCCCACGAGGTTCCAACAGCGACACAGGAGGGGGGGGCAGCAGATTCGGCGGGGAAAGGGCTAGCGGCCACAGCAGCAACGACAGCAGCGTCCAGTTCAGTAGCAGCAGCGCCCACGAGCACTACCCGCCACGACAGCAACAGCAGAAGGGGCAGCATACTGTCATTGCTACCAGCAGCAGCAGCCGTCGCCGAGAAACCGCGGGAAGAGAAAAAATGCTGTAATACCCAGCGAAAAGAGGAGAGGAAGACAAACAGCGGAAGACGAGATGACGATGATGGTAGAGACCAACACGTGCGGTGCACATCTCTCCATAAACAAATACATGTATATATATATGCGTAGATAGATGTAGATACATTTTGCATGTGTATGTATGTAGGAGGAGGTCTACGTATATCACCTGATATATATATATTTGAATATGTAGACACAGGTATAGGTGTAGATACATCTACATATACATGTATGCAGGAAGACGTACACGTATGCTTGTATAGGTACTTTTATAGAAGCACGCATGCCATACGGAGGTGTCTGCGCATATATGTGTGTACGAACGTGTCGTACATTATCACAGAGAAATAGGTATTCTTGCCTCGTACACCACATATGAGACACACAAGTTGATGATCCTTATGCGTGTTTCCCCGCGCATGGGGCTGTACGCTGTGTTGGCTTCGCTGCTGCTGCTGCTGCCGATGCTGTATGCGCTGTTGCGACCGCAGGGAAGTGGGGCAACCCCGTGCCGCAGAAGTTGTCGCAGGAGCTGCGCGCCGTCGAAGCGTGAAACAGGAACGCGTGCAAGGCAGAACGCAACTGCATGCCAGCGTCCAATCATCCTTCACACAGACGCGTGCGACCACTTTGCAGAACGTACGCGTGCGTAGCTTGATGCATGCGCGCCTTGGTGCATGCGCACCTTGATGCATGCGCAGCTTGATGCACGCGTAACTTCACGCGAGCGTAGGAGATCTAATGGACACGCGCAGGTCTCTACGCAGGTGCACGCATGTGCCATTGCAGAGAGTATTTGCGTGCGTACCAATGCGTGTGTCGATGACTGCAGGCGCCGTTGCAGGCGTGGACTGTGGGAGACACCAGTGCCTGTGTAGACTAGCGCATGCAGCAACACCTGCACGGCTTCAATGGATGAGTACGTGCAATTGCGCGTACGTCGGCGAGTGCATGCGTGAATTACTGCATGCATAGACTTTTGCTTAGGCCGGATACGATATATGCCATTATGCTCCGGTGGACTTCAAATGCGCTGCACGTCGCACGCGGATCGACAGACAGCAGGATAAAGGCAGCGCGGCAATGCACTTGCACACACACGCCACATCAACGCATCCGTTTGCTCCACCATATCCACAGCCATTTATTATACGTGCTCGCGTGCTCGCGCCAGAGGAGGAAGTGTGTACGTATGCTTTTTTGGACATGCGCGTAGTATCATGCGTGCGTGCAGCCTGCACCTGTGCACGCATATGTGTGGCACAACAAGTACGGAGAAGACAGACGCGGAGGGCGCACGCGGATAAAGGGAAAGTTTGTACTTTTCCCTACGCGCGTGCGCAAAGAGACGCATATTAACACAGGCGTCCAGGTCGACACACTTGTATGAGAAGAAAAAGGAAACGTACGCCCGTATTTCTACGCATGCGTGCGACACGTGGAGGAGGCTCATGCAACAACGCATGCCCAAAGCCAACCCGTGTAACCGATCTTTGGTGGCGTGTGCTACGGAACTTCGTTGCGTTCGTGCGAAAAGAGTGGTCTGTGGAGGGAGGTAACACCTCCTGGGCGGCGGGACGGAGAAACAGAAGACGACCTGCTTGTCCTCGAAGCGAATAAAAAGGACAGAGACGCGCGAGTCACGCTCTCCTCAGATTCTCCAGCAGCTGTAAAACAGCTGCCTTCCCTCGTGGAGGTGCCGATCCCCCATGCTCCTCACCCACACAAGAGCCAGCACATCCTGAGGCGCGCCTTGTCTTCGTCAGCATGCAGAGGTGTACTGCCGCAACGCTATAAATGTCGTACACGTGCGTACGTGCGTATACCAAGAGGCATAGTGGTTTATATATAATACTGTACGTTGTGTACGTGTACCAGCAAGGAGCGCATGTAGAAGAAGCGACGCAGGGCTGGTACCAATTGTTACACGGCTACGAAAGGGCTTTGTATTAGCTGCTCGGATGTTTTGCCGTGTCAAAACGTGTAGGCAGGGGATGCGGTGCGTGCCGATCTCCATGTTGAGTCTGAAGAGACAGGTTGTACAAGGCTGCCATATCAGCTGACTCGGCTGATATACATACATATATATGCACCCTTGTGGACTGGAAATGATGTCTCTGCAGTGCTCTCAACTACTGCATATGTGTCTATGTCTGTGGGTCTCTACGAGCGTCCACCTGGTCCTGTTGACGCTGCAGGATATGCAGACGTCCGCACACACGCCGCCACACGTGCACGGTTGTTTGTAGGAGCGCTTGTCTTCGTGTGTGAATCGGCGGTATGCGTGATGGTGGATATAAGAGTATAGTTACACAAACGCGACAAAAGTGCTGCACACCTTACCTGTCACCATTCCCGCGTAGCCTCCCAGCGATGGTGCTGGTTCTGGACTGCTTGTCTGCATGCGTGCATCATCTTGTTACAACGAACGGTTACATCCTCGCTACTATGTGGCCAGATATATACGCTAGAAGCGGATAGGCTGCACGAGCAGAAGATAGCGAACACGAGGACGTGCTTGACCAACAAGTGCACCTCGTATATCCGTGTACGTATATGTAAATAAGTGAGCTTAAGGAATGCTTGGCCAATGTGGATATATACATATATATATGTATATGTGCTTGCAGCTGTACCGTTAAAAGTGCTGGAGAAGTGGCTGGGTAGAGAAATATACGCGTGAGTGCTAGAAGGTGAGTGAGTAACACATGTATGGTTAGAGAGGTAACTTCTGAAAGGAGCGCGAGCTGCGGTCACAAACGTGCATATATATATATATATATATACGTGTATACCTGCGCGTGTTTAGCACAGCGCTTGTGTGTCTTGTGTTGGGCCTTTAACGAAGTGAGGAGAGTAGATGAGACACCAGAAATGCGCAGCTGCTGCTGTCGTTCGCTGCGGAAGAAAACGACAACTGCTGCTGCTCCGGCTGTACGCGCGCAGAACAACACGCCGCTATACACACGGAATATCTTAGAAAACCATTTGTGACTGCAGCCGCAGCTGAACAGTGTGCAGTTCAGGAAGGATACCCACATCAGGATGTGAATTCGCTCTTCTATCCATCGCATGTGCAATTTTAGTCGAGTGCCTCTAGGAAGTGCGGACCTGGCGCGAACTGTGCTCTGCAGAGCCATATTAATTTATGTCTCATGTATAGCTACACACGTTCGATTGTACATTTCTCTCAATGCATGCGTACGTCCTGACGTAGGTATACGTACGCACGTACTCGTGTAATATCTTTTCGTGGTCGTGGGTGCAGTGGAGATCCGTTGTTGCGTCGTGACGCAACAGGAACGGCAGCTGCCGGTGCTGTTTGCCGTCTGCTGGCCACTGTTGGTGTAGGAGCTCTGCCGGCTACTGTGGTGTTTGCATCTTACCTCTGCTGCAGCTCCTGCTGATCGGATATCGGCAGCAATCTCTGCTTTTGCTGTTTCTCCCCGACCTCACTACTACAGTTACCCCTACTGCTGTGGAAGCGACGCGGTCGTTGTTGTTGCAAAGCATCTTTAGTTCAGCCACACTCCCTCCACAGCTGCGGCAACTCGTGTGGACTTCTTGAATGCGTTCTATCAAAATCTTGCAGGTGCTGCGTGTCGCAGTAGTCTGTTGACTTCTTACGTACGTACGCTTAGAAAAGTGGGCAGAAACAAATCGTACATTAACAAGTGTACACGTGTACTGAGATACATGCGTACGTACGAGCATATATATATATATATATATACGTATGTCTCGGCCCTAGTGCGCAGTTAAAAACAATCGTGCATTTGGGAACCGCTATATTATCTGCCATATTTATATATATATATGTATATGTATACGCACGCATACTCTGATGCGGGTGCTCTTTCATATCTTAAAGGAATGCCTGCATACAGTGACTCCTCCGGCTGTGAACGGTGGTAAACAGTTATAGTAATACATGTACATATTTCAGTAGTGGAATATGGATGCGTACTTCCCCACAATTGCGTGTGTCTGCGCCTGTGTGCCTGTCTGTAAAGAATCATATATGAGCATAGATACAAATCTTCACGAATATGTGTACACACAACAATTGACCAAACGTCTGTTTGTAGCACCGCCCCCGGCTGCACAAACTTAGTTTAAAAGGTCGCTGCTGCCACACTCCAGCGGGTTTGGCGAACGGAAAAAAGGCATACAAGGTCAGGCACACATGTAAGGCAAGAAAGTCTTTTTCGATCTTATCACAATGCATCCACGTGTTTCCATCAGAACCACACCTGATGCTGAGTCGCGCTGCCGTGAGTGCTTGCTGCTGATGTTCAGGCGTTCCTCTCTTCTAGCGTTGCTTCTTCTGCACTGCCGCTGGTGCCGCTGCCTAGTCGCTCCTCCCATGCCGCCGTCCTCGCTCATGGTGCACTGCGGTGGCTGCTGCGCTGCTGAATAGGAGCTGCCGTCCTCTTGATGCAGCATTGATCCTGCTGCTAGTTACTGCTGTTCCTGCTGCTTTTGAAGAGAAGCAGCATGGGGGACGGAAGAGAACCCAGGCGGGTAGTGGCAGCACTCTTTACTCAGGAAGCAAGAAGCCGCAGTACATCACAGGGCCCTTTCCCGCTTACACTTAATCACAGCTAGCAATACACGCTCTCTGTACTACTTTAGAGTACAGAACTGCACGAACAAAGTAACGCGCAGATGTATCTGTATGTGTATCGGTTTGTGCGTACGCATACATACTCTGGACAGAGGCACCGTAACGTGTAATAGTCGACTATTTCATACACACAAGGAGCCTCGAAAGGTGTTTCTACGTCCACTATACATGTATATATATATGTATATGTGGGCTAGTAGGTCTAGATTACGCTCACACACATTAGTCCTCGCTTTCTTCCTGGGTTTGGGGACACTCAAGCGTTGCTAATGCAGACACGAGTATACACAAGTATGCATGTCTACTCTTTCAACATAGAGAATGAATGCATTTGCTTCTCCTTGTGGCTCCAGCGTCGTGTCCGAAGCCACGACAGCACTTGGACACAAATTCACTTCTCAAATAAAGCGCTGCTTCTACTTCTCTGCCGCAGTTTCCGCTGCTGCTGGTGGAGCTGCAGACGCTGCTGTTGATGTCAGGGGGCGCGCGATACACACAGGTGCTGTTGCTGAGTGGCTAGTAGCTCACGCGGCTCCCCCCTGGTTTGCTTTGGCTGCTACATGGGTTGCTCCTACCGTTGCTTGGCTCGCTGCAGCTGTTGGGTCTCCTGCTGTTGTTGCTGCTGTGTGACTTGCTGCTGCAGTTCTTTGACTTGCTGCTGCTGTTCCTGGACTTCCTGTTGATATGTCACTTGATCCTAACGCTGTATGGCTTGCTGGTGCCGCGGTTATTCGGCTGGCTGATGCTGCAGATGTTCGGCTTGCTGGTGCTGCAGCTGGTTGGCTTCTTAGTGCTGCAGGAGTGTGGCTTGCTACCGGCGGTGCTAGCAGTTCGGTTTGTTGAGTATGTCTGCGCTTGAGATATCGAGTGAAGAGAAGACTGCTGCCGCGTGCGCAGCCTACGCTACACCGGGACGAATTTCGGCCGGCTTCGAGCTTTTTTTCTACAGGGAAAGCGGCTTCTGCTAGCTTGGAGCATGCGCGAGCGGTCCCCGCTGCAGCAGCACGCGGCGCGTCCGCTGCTGTCTCGCTGTGGGGCGCCGCAGGTATTCTGGTCATAAACTGCCGGGCACTACGCGAGGCAGCGCACGGGGCGACCGATGCGCGCTCCTGCTGCAGACGTTCTTCTGTCTCCGCTGTCGCTGTCTCACGTCCTGCCGCTGCTGCTCTTCCTTCGTCAGGAACTGCTGCCGCTGGGGGGGGGCCACCTGCTGCCGGCGCCGCTGCTGTGTGCAACGACGGCCAATCAGCAGGAGTCACCGGCCGCTGCTGACGCCTGGCGCACTCTTTTCTGATGGATTGTAGTGTCCTCGCAGACAGCATATACGCACCGCCGTGCAGCAAGCGTTTATGTCGGGCGTCTTCACCAACCGAGCAGCTGCTGCTGTTCTTCTCCACAGACACGTACCTGCTGCCGTCTTTCTGCTCGGGAACGTACCGGCTGCTCCTGCTGCTCTCTGTGCACCTGCTGCTGCCCCTGCATTTGCTGCTGCCCCTACTGCTGCTCTGCGCGCGTCTGCTACGGCTTCTGCGGCTGCCCCGTGGCGTTCTCCTGTAAGAAATGCCCGCAGCAGCCTGGAGACACACCCATACATTTTCAAACGCTACGTAAATTTTCTTCGCACCCCTACGTCTTCAGAAGCTGCACAAACTTTTTTCGTGCCCCACGTTCACCAGCGTGCCTTCCGCGATAGAAAACCCCAGAAATGTGGCGCAGAGACACGTGCGCGGTAGCCACACATCGGTAGAGAGCAGAGTGAATGTCGGCGCAGCGAGAAAGAAATAGAGCCGGAGAAAAAAGTAAAGACTCCACTACCACGGGTAGTTGAAGAAATCCAGCACCCAAGTCAGCGTGTCTATTTTCCTTTCTGCAAATACGCGCAGCTCTACACATACGCATCCAAGATACACATACACGTAGTGCATACGCCTGAGTCCACTTATGGGTACGTATACTTTACAAATAATATACGAGTATATTTGAAAAATGTGGTGCTGGGTAGACATATACAAGCAGCCAACTGTCGTGAATGCAGTCTTCGTCATCCTCCATGCCGTTAAGTGACGAAGCCCTGCACGCGCAGAGACAGTCTGGACCCCCTCTATCATAAGGCATACGGTTCCCAAGCAGTCTTGTTCATGCATTCACATATAGATATATATATATATATGCACACGTATAAATAGATATGCGTACAGGCAAACATACGTGTAAATCTCCTTGGTGCAGCCCTTCACGTGCCCGTGTACTATTATACTGCATGAATATATGCATTCCCGCACACAGCCACATCGTGTATATATTTATATATATATATAGCTACATATGCATACATATGTATATATATACATTTGAGTGTATACCTAGAAGGACGTAAGACGTGCGTATCTAGTGGTCTAGACTAATCTGTGCACTTGCTGCACGAAGTGCACGCGGCAGTCCAGCTTACCACCTGGATATTTGACCCTGTGACCGACCACCCGTCTCGCTGCTGCTTTTCATCATCAGCCTCGAGCAACCGCTGCGGCTGCTCTTGTTGCTTCTGCAGCTGCCGCTCTTGCTGCTGCTGTTGCTGCTGTTGCTCTTGAGGCTGCTGTTGCTGTTCTTGTTGCTGCTGCTCCTCTTCTTGTTGCTGATGCTGTTGCTCTTGCTGCTCTTGTCTTGCGCCACGCTGCCTCTCCTGGCATGTCCCTCCTCCAGCTTTGTGCTTCAAGACACTGTGTGAGTGCTGCTGCAGCCCTATCTGCTGGCGCTGCGCCTGTGTCTGCTGCTGCTGCTGTTCCGGGCGCAGCAGTCTCTCCAGCGGCGCGGGCGTTGTCTGGCTTAACTGCTGCATGTCCTGCTCCGTCGCAGCTGCCTGCGGGGCTGAGGAATCGACACCTCGCTGGCCATTCTGCTGCTCCTTCTTTCCCGTACGCGGCTGCACCAGGTCGCCTACTGGTGCTGCTGGTCTCTGGGTTGCGTCTTCCGCTGCACTAGGCCGTTGCCCCGCTGCCCCAGGCGCCGCACCGGGAGCAGAGGCACTCTGAGATAGCACCACAGGTAACACAGCTGTTCGATCGGCTAGCGATTTGTTGCTTCCTCCTACTTCCGTCCCTACCCAGGGCTTCGTACGTGCAGTAGAGAGAGGAGGAGCAGCAACGTGGTGATCCTGCTGCTGCTGCTGCAATGTCACACCCCCTCCCCACTCCGAAAAAAGCTCAGCGCTTCCACGTGCCTTCAGAGCGTCAAAGACGTGCTGCGACTGCTGCAGCTGGTGGATGTGCTGCTGCTTCTGAAGCTGGTGGACGTGCTGCTGCTGATGGTGAACGTGCTGCTGCTGGTGCTGCTGTGGCGACTGATTCTGGTGCTGCTGCTGCCGAAGCGCGTGGTGCTGCTGGTGCTGTGTGACGAGCTGCTGCTGCGAAAGGAGCAGGAGGGCCTGCTGTTCCAGCCGCTGATACTGCTGGTGCATGTGCTGCTGCTGTTGCAGCTGCCATTCTGTTTGTTGCGTCCCCTGAGGCTGCTGAAGCATGTGTGGCTCGTGTTGCTGCAGTACGGCGGCTTCCTGCAGCTGCTGCTGTTGCTGCTGAATCTGCTGCTGCTGCAAGTGACGGTGTTGCAGCTGTCGTTGCAGCGCGTGCAACTGGTGCAGCTGTCCAACACAATGCGCGTAGTGCTGCTGCTGGGATCGTAGGTCACCTTCTGGTTCCAGTCTCAAAAGGTACCTCTGCATGTCGGCTTGTTGCTGCTGCTGAGCCAGCATCAGCTGCAGCTGCATCAGTCTTTGGTGCTGCTGCTGCTGTTGCTGTGCTAGCATCTGCTGCTGCTGCTGCGGTAATATGTGCTCTTGCTGCTGGGCGAGCACCTGCTGCTGCTCCGCAAAAAGTTGCTGCTGCTCCTGCTGCGAAACCTCTGGTTGCAACTGCTGCTGCAAAACAAGCAGCAGCTGTTGCTGCTGCATAGGCAGCTCACCAGGCTTCCGCGTGAGTGGCACAAATTCCGGAGCATGCGGATTCAAACTGTTCTTCCCTCCTGGTGCCGTCGCTGCTACGGCTGCTGTTTCGTGAAGTGGCATTTGCCCCGGTGGTGCTGCGGCCGCGAGTGCTGCTGCGGGGGTCTCCGTTGCTGCTGTTCTCTGTTGCGGTGTTGCTGTTGCTGCGTTAAGCATCCCTGCTGCTGCTACCGCCGTTGCCGCCTCCCTCTTCTCGGTTGCTCCCGTTCCTGCTGCTCGTTCTTCCTCTTCGTGTTGCTTCTCGAAACCGCATATTTTCGCCGGAGGGTGGGCTGCTGCTGCTGCAGCACCGCGGGAGGCAGCGTCACACAAACGTGGAAACCGCAGAGTACGCACTTGCCTGCCGTTACCATGAGGGGCCGAAGCAGCTCCAGCACTGTTGCACACGTTGGTGCGACGTTTGCTGCTGTTGCTGCTGCTGCGGATAGCGCGGCCTTGGTCAGTGCCGGGAGCTTCACTGGGCGGTGCCGCTCTTGCAGGAGCGGTGTCGAAGCTCTCCTCAACGTGCTCTTCCTTCTTCTTCTTTACCTCCTGCGCTGCTACTGCTGCCTCCTGCTGCTGCTGTACCAGTTGCTTTTCTTCCTCCACGCTCAACAGCACTTCGGCTTCCGTACCGGTTTCGCTGCTGCCGCTGCTTAGGCCCCGTCTCCTGCTGCTGTTACTCGGTCCCCCCCCTCTGCTGGAGCCGCCGCTCCTGCCGGTCTTTCCCTCTCCCCCTTCGTCGCAGTGGTTGGCGGTCTTGTTGCCTTCTGCCCTTGCTGCTTCTCTCGCCGTGTGCTGCTCGCGCAAAAATGACGTCAAGACAGCGCCACACTCGGCCACTGCAGCTGCTTCTGCGGTGCCCGGAGCTTGTGCTCCTTCTATGCCTGTGGCGCCTGTTGGTCCTTTACTTGCGGGTTCTGCTGCTGCTGTTCTCGGGGCGTCTAGTGCTGCTATGCCTGTGACGCCTCTAGCTGTGACACCCGTGCCTTCTGCTGCTGCTGTCTCCGGGGCCTCTGCTGCTGCTGTACCCGGGACCTCTGCTGCTGCTGTGCCCGTGATCTCTGCTCGCCGTGTGCCCCGGGCCTCTGCTGCCGCATTTGCGTGGGGTGCTTCTGCTGCTGTACCGCTTGCTGGTAAGGATTTGTTCGCCTCTGCACCTGCAGCTTCTGCAGCGTCTTCAGTTTCTTTCTGTTCACCTTCGTCTCTGTGTATCTCCCCTGTTGTGGCTCTGACATTTACTGCTGTTGCTCCTGCGGCTGCAGGGTTAATCAGGGCAACTCGTTGAGTGACTGTGCAAGCGGCAGCTGCTGTGTCTTCTTCCGCTGCAGCAAAAGTGGTCTCTGGAGCACACGTTCTCGCGTCTGCTGCTACTTCTCCTGCTGGTGCAGCTGGCGTTGCTGTAGCTGCTGGGTCTGCTCTTCCGCCGCTACCGGTGAAGTCTCTGAAGTACGCAGGACGGTGGGAGGTGCAGTCGCTCGCAAGGGCCGCAGCACTGTTGCGTCGTCGCATGCCGTAGGTGTCCCTGCTGTCGCTGCTGCTGCTGCTGCCGCTCCCGCAGTGACGCTGCGTCTTTATGTACGAGCGAGCTGTTTGCACAGCGCGGAGAGTAGAAGGAGGCAGCAAGGCCGCGCGCTGCTGCAGCTGATGCAGCAACGCCGCAGCAGCCACAGGGTTGCAGACGGCAGCAGCAGCAAGCATGTGATCAAGCCACCGGTCCTCCACAACAAATCCGGA
Source organism: Sarcocystis neurona (assembly GCA_000727475.1). NCBI lineage: Eukaryota > Apicomplexa > Conoidasida > Eucoccidiorida > Sarcocystidae > Sarcocystis > Sarcocystis neurona. The sequence continues at coordinate 1,059,618 of KL647312.1, read as the reverse complement.
GTCCAAGAGCTGCAGCAGCCAATGCGACTGCAGCGGCACGTCCTTGCAGCTGCGCAACAGCGGCATGCAAAGACAAAGCGAACATTCTGCGGCTCTCCTAATATATCGACTGTGTGCACGCCGAGGCATGCGCTTCTCCCCTTTGTTGAAAACGGCCGAAGCAGCATTGTCCCCAGCGCTGTAGAACAGTGGGGCCCGCGCCTACAAGTCTACTGGATGGGTTCCCTTATATAAATATGTATGTATCTAGATGTTCAAACTCACAAGCACAGCACAAGTGTGTATCTATATATCAATGTGCGTAGGTATATATATGTATATGTATACGTTACCGAATGCAGAGGGCTATGTACCCTATATACGAGTGTGCGTACTTACACGTATTTGTATGTACCTCAGCGAATGTACAGAGGTATGTATCTCTATATCAGTGCGCGTATTTACATACTTTTATGTATACGGTATCGAATGGCGAGACAATTACATACACGTATAAGCAATGGCATCTTTGTTTTTATCTCATGCATACAAGTGTTACTAGAAGATACGATATGATTTGTAGACAAGGAGTCATCTCTTTCAGCTCTCTCTCACAACACTGCTGTCCGTACTTCATGTGATGGTCTACACATACGCTTCGCTGGCACTTCTTTGCCACTGGCTAGCACTGCGTACGTACGCATATACATCTATATACGTATATGCATATATATGTGTGCGTGTTTCAAGATAGAGACACTCTGCGTAGAAACGATACGCGGTTAGATGTGTATTTTGCAGAAGGCTGTCCCCCGCCGTACTGCACGTCGCTTTTGCAATGTACAGACACTTGGAGAGACAAGGAACTTCCACCAGAGTCACCGGCCCCCTGCTACCTAACACACAATACACAGAAGCACCTACGAGGCTTCCGTTGTACCAGTTGGCCTCAACAGAAAAACCAATACTTACAATACATATATATATATATACAGATATACACATACGTGAGAACATACACACGTGTATATAGATAGATGGGCAGGTAGATAAACAAATAGATAAGAGCTTGTGCATGTGGACACACATGTGTGTGTAGATGAAAACATGTGGGTAGAGCTATTTTCGTGTGCTTGATAGGTAGAATGTCTGGACTGCCACTATGGTAGAAATATATATATGTATAGCAGCGGTGCATCAGCCGGTACACTTGTTGGCCGTAACATCCTTGTGTCCAAATGCACGCAGATTCTCTGCGTCAGGTTCTTCTGGCGTCTTTCAACAGCGACAGCAAACTCGCTTCGACTCCCACTTCTCCTCCGCAGGACGGAGACGTCACTTCTTCACAAATGCAAGCCAGTCGTTACGTGTGTGTGCAACTGCATATGTATGTGTGTGTGTGTGTCCCCGTCTTTTTTTCTCTTTCTCTCCCTGTATATACACGTGTGTACACAGGTGTGTCCATATCTGTCTATCTCACTTTCTTTCTCTCTCTTCTCGGCGGACAAATGTTTTCTCCTTGTGAGAAAGTGGGCACCGAATTTATGCGATTCTTACCTCAAGGCAGTCTGGACGAGAAGCTTGTAAGTCTTGCAGTTGGGCCGGACGCCTCCTTTCCACAGCGTGTACTCCACAGCACCCACCACCTCGAGTTGCTTGTATTTCATTGCCCTGCAGAGACGCATGCAGCCACATATACACATCTCTCAGAGGTGCACATATACATATATATATATATATACGAGAACAGGCTGACGCATATATAGTGTGGATCCACTAGTATAGGCGCAGATACGCAGACGCGTTTTTTCCATGTTTTACCGAGCTGAGCAGGCGTCTGAGGCCAGTGATAAGAAAGCTCCGGTTTTGAAAATGGTGTGTATCTGCTGCGCCGGCACTCCACGGGTGCACCTGCATGTCAAAACCTGTATGTGTGTACGGATATACGTATATATATATATGTATATGTATATATATATATACGTGCAGAGATACATATGTATATATATATATATATGTGCAGAGATATATATGTATATATAACGTATACAGAAGTATAGCTACGCACAACCACAGACACATGCAACTTGTGCATGGATATAGGTATAGCTATACAGAAGGTCAAAGCTGTTCGGGAACACAGATAGGAGCGCCTACGGCGGTAAACCTGCACTACGCAGGCATGCAGAAGTGCAGTCGGTACGCATTTCTTTTCTTGAAGCTCCTCTATGGAGGCAGTATCGTACTAAAATATCCACATACTAGAGAGGTGTTCGCTTGTGCGTCTATCTCCGCTGTGATAGACACCTGAATACATGTACTATATCTATACATTGTATTTATTTATCAATCTACCCGTATATATGGGTATTTGTACACCTGTAGATTTGTCTCTCTACCTCTATACGTCTGTCTCCGTATCTTTAAATCGGTCGCCCGATCTGCGTATCTATGTACCCACCTATGAGTCTCTCTACGTACCTATCTACACATCTATCTTCACATGTATATCCTTGGCTGCTGCTACATGTAGGGCCACACACTCACTTAAAAGGTCCTTTCTCTTTCTCTCCCTCTGTAATTCGTATATTTCTATGTACCCCCAGTATTCCACAGCTGGACCAATATGTATATATATATATATATATATACACACATATACATGTATGTATATATATATATATAGGGATCTAAGAATTTTGTGTGCAGGCGTATGGTCAGAAATACTGTGCAAAGTCGTGCCGGCTTGTATCGCTTGTCAACGCGCCTTTCACGCCCACGCTAACGTATACGTGCAGATATTGCTGTATCCTTCCCCTATCATGCGCACGTGTTCATACACCGACACTTGTGAGCGAATGGTTGGGCTTCTGCACCTCCAGAGCTACGCATCCACCGTCTTATTTAGCGTGCACACGTGAGTGTATTCTTTTTGAGTCCCTTGCCTTTTACGCCTAATTGTAGATCCGTTACTGGAGTTCTATCTCCCCACATGTATGGTAGACACGTGGTAGTCTATACACATGCATGTGCGTCTCCTTGATGCAGGGCTGTCTTCTCTGTCTCTGTCTCCCTCGGCGCCAAGAGCGCGCGTCCAGGCATGATGGGTGATTCTTTCTTCCTTCGCTTGTCTTTTCCAGGTCTATTACCCTTATGGACTGCCACGCAGATCCTCACAAATCTTTATTATAGATGGTAGACGAACAACTGCAGCGCTGCCAGTGAGGCCTCACTCCTGTTCTCTGCTTCCCTGCTTACCGCAGAAGAACGTGCTGCACTTCTGAATTCACTCTTTCCACGTACGCCTCTTCCGTCTCTCCCTGAAGGCGCCTGCCTTGCTGTCGTTGCTGCTGCAGTTGCGCTTCGTTCTGCTGTTGCTGCTGCTGCTGTTCCTGGTGCCCTTCCTGCTGCCGCTCCTGGTGCGCTTCCTGCTGCTTCTCCTTCTGCTGCTCCTTCTGCTGTCGCTCCGAGAGATGATGTGGAGGAGAGGCGGGAGTTCCTGCTGCCGCAGCAGACCGACAACCGACGACCGGAGGAGCAGACGCGAAGGAGGGAGGCGCGTGGGCTACTGCTGCTGTGGCTGCGCTAGTAAGCACGTCTCGCTGCCGCTGCAGCCGCACCTGTTGCTGAATCTGCTCCAGCTGCTGCTGCAACTCCTCCAGCTGCTGCCGCTGCTGGAGGTGGTGCAGCAGCGCGAGCAACTGCTGCCTCTGTGGATGCTGCAGCTGCGGGTGCTGCTGTTGCTGCAGGTGCCGCTGTTGCTGCAGGTGCCGCTGTTGCTGAAGCTGCTGCGGCTGCTGTTGCTGAAGTCGCTGTTGCTGATGAAGCTGCTGCTGCTGAAGCTGCTGCTGTCGTTGCTGGCGCTGCTGCTCCTGCAACAAAAGAAGCTGCTGCCGGAGCTGTGTGGCGAGATGCGGCTGCAGCAGCTGCTGTGGGGAGAGCGGATGCTGCTGCTGTTGGTCGGTGCTGCAGGGGTGTGTCGCTGCATTTCGAGCGAGGAAAGCCTGCGGTATACGGCATGGTATTGGAGAAACAACAGCAGAGAAACCGAAACCAGAAGCAGCAGCAGAGTGCACTGATATTCATCACTTGCGTGCCCGGAAACGTTCACGCCCATATATATGTACATGTTTATATAGGTGCGTAAGTATATACGTTTCTAGATATATACGTGGAGAGACGTCTGTACAAGCGCACATATATAGACGTGTAAATATGCGCGGATATGTGTTTATATATATATATATGCACACCTGTGTATATGAATTCGTGTACATATGTGTATACATATGTGTACATATATGTATATGTGTATGACTGCACTTACGTGTACACATGTGCGACTGAACATTTCCGTATATATATATATATATATGTACACACATGTACATGTATGCACGTATAATCATACGTACGTATGTACTTGCACATGTATACGTCTACAAGTCTGGAGGTAGACACTGAAATCTACAAACGAAAGGAATGTTTATCACAAGAACACACAGGACGTCAGATATGCTCTGACATCATATATACATATATATGCACATATATATATAGAGAGAGGGAGAGATATGTGTGTGTATATATATATATATGTACATATACGTATATACGCATATGTGTACACACACGTACATGTACATAAACTCATATGTGCGTATATATGTATATATGTGAACGTATACATATATATATATATATATATACGTATATACGCATATGTGTACACACACGTACATGTACATAAACTCATATGTGCATATATATGTATATATGTGAACATATACATACACATATATATATATATATATATATGTCCGTGTATGTGTGCATGCGCTGCGCAAAGACAGAGACAGAAAGAGAAAACGAAATGGAGAACATTTTCTTTGATACAAGACACTTTGTGTCATGCTGACCCTTTCGCGTCTGTACGCATATGCATATACGAATATGTAGATATATATAGAGAGAGGAGAAAGACATATACACATATATATGTATATATATATATGTACCTACTCCTGTGTAGGTGACTTGATATTTGAAGAGACTTCGTTCAGAAATACGTGAGGATAGAAGACCCGCGCCTTCCAGCGCGTTCTCTTCGGTCTGTTTTGCTGCTCGAAGTGCTTCAATACAGTTGGGCACCTCCTCACGAGCAGACGTGTCTATCGCTGTGCTTCTGCTCTTCTCTCTAAACTCGGGCTTCTGTGCGACGGCGGAGAGCAAGGAGCAGTCGAAGAAGAAGCAGCTGACTTTACACGTGAGTGCCACTAAACAACAAGCAAAACATGGTACGAATATCTATGAGTTTCCTGGTGGCCGCAAGAGGAGCGCTTGACGGATAGACAGAGATCCTCCTATCCTTTTAAAACGTTATGTTATTGTTGCGACTGCTGCAACGACACCGAAGCGTCCTGCCGCTCTGCAAAAACTTCGCAAAAGCCAAAGACGGTCTAGACGCGAGGGCACGAGTATACGTGGTGTGGCTTCACCGACGTTTCATATACATGCGTAAGTAGATACGACGACAAGTCGGCTGCCGTAGACGCGTACAGCACAACGCACACGTGCACATTTAGTCATACATTGGTAGGAATACACACGCGGCAGAGATTCTTTATAACAGGTGTGGATTAACACAGAACACATATATGTATTTGTTTGTGAGTTAGACTGCTCATGTCATGGTAGACGTCCATCGTGAAGGCAGCTGTATGCGTGCCTTCACGTACACGCAAGCGATTGGCTGGGAGAATTACCTGTGCAGCAGAAGGAGAGAGAAGCGCTGCGTTCATTGCAGTTGTTGCTGGGTCAGTTCCCGTGGATCCTGCTGCTGCCTCAGCTGCTGCGACCTCTCTCGGTGCCGCTTCTGCTGCTGCCGCTTTCCTCTCCTGTAGCATCTGCAGCCCCAGAGCGAATATTGCAGCTGCAGCTGCCTGCTGCTGCTGCTGCTGACGAGTCCAGTGCCAAGGCGGCGCTGCAGCGGCGGCTCTCTGCTGGGCCACTGCCGCTGCCTGCAGCTGCTGCTCGGGAGAGGCCACAGGGACGGCGGCAGCAGGAGCGGGCGGGTGAACGGCAGCGGAGGATGAGGCTGCAGCAGCAGCAAGTGCAGCGAGGACGGCGGCGTGGGAGGGGGAGGCAGCAGCGACGGACTGAGCACCGAGCGAATGCACCAGCCCACCCCCTGGGTCGGGGAGCGAGACAGGTCTTACTGCAGCAGCAGAGAGCGCAGTTGGCGACACCGTCTCTGTCTGGGCAGCAGCTGCCGCTGGCACGTCGCCGCTGCTTCGTCTGGAGGGGACGCACGTCTGCTGCTGGGCGACGCTGTCACCTCTGCTGCTGCTTCGGGAGAGACTGCCTGGGCAAAAACAGGTATCTGCTGAGGAGGAAGGAGGAAACGAAGAAGAAGAGGTGTGAGTTGCAGGGGCTGCTGTGTGATGCTCTTGAGATCCACAACTCCTTCGTCGAGGATGGTGGTGGTGGTGTTGCTGCTGTTGTATGCGCTGTTGCACTGGCACGCGCTGGGCCCTGTGAGCTGCCTTCTGGCCGTAGCGACTTTCGCAGTAAAATAAAGGCCACGCTTCCTTTTGCTTCTGTCTCCCCTGCTGCGCAAGCGGTTTCTCTTCTCCTTCCCCATCCTTCTCTTTCTCCTTCTCGTCCGAGCAGCTTTCTGCTGCTTTTGGGGCTGCCGTGCCTGCAGCTGCGGCTGCTTCTACACCGGTTGTCCCCGTCCTCCAGTCGCCCGCCCGTTCGCGCGCTGCTTCTGCCGCCTGCGACGCTGTTGATGCTAGGATGCGCGTCCGCTCACCGCCGCCCTCCTCCTCCTCCTTTTCCCCATGCTTCTGCATGGGGGCAGCAGCACCACACACCAACACGTGCAATGCCTAACGAGATTTTCCAGGTCTACGGAGAATACAGCTGTCTCACTTAAAAGTCGGTCGGCGTGCAGCTCAACAAACTGGCGGATAGAGAAAAGGCGAAGAAGCATGTAGAGGGAATGATCAGGAGTACCTCGTTCAAGAGAGCGGCCTTTACGGGCAGAGGACCACAAACACGTATACACATGTATATATACAGAGAACTGTACGTATACAGAGCAGGTACGCAGATGTGTGGGGGGGATATACCAGGTGTATATATATATATATATACAGAGAATTTGTACGTGTACGCCGCAAGGAAGCAAATAAGTAGTACGGGTAGGTAGACGTGAGAACGAAGAACATGGCAATAAAGAGAAAAACGACAAGGGACAGACGCACATAGAAAAGGAAAAGAAAGACAAGCGGGGAAACTTCTTTTTCACAAGAATGCGGAACCACACGTCAAGAGAGTAGGACGTGGAAAAGCGTCAAGAGGATGATCAAAAAATAGAAACGGAAGCAAAGTTTTATACATACAGACGCATATACATACACAGGCGAATCGGTACACACATATATACACATACACACATGTGTGTATGTATTCGTGCAATTCAGAAGGCGGTTGTGCCGACTGAGTCACTACTTACTTCACTAATTGTATATATATATATGTATTTGTGCGTTCACACGTACACATCTGCCTGCGCGTGTATATATATACATATATATATGTACAGGTATCTTGCATGCGTATTAATGCATATAAATCATTTTATGTGTGCGTAGAATAGGGCCATAAAGCCCGTAGAGTGCAGGGTAACAGTCTGACCTGCGCCAGGAAGCACAGCAGCATATCTCGCTTCGTATACACGTGCCGCTGGTAGCGCTTCTGCTTCTTCACCGCTGCAGCGGCAGTGGCAGTTGCTTTCTCTTCCTCGTCCAAGTGGATACGATCTAGCTGGCGCCGGTGGAGCAGCTGGCCGGCCTTTTCGTCGTCCTTTTCCCGCTGCCGGCCCCGCTGATCCTGCGTTGCGAGCTGCTGCCCGAAAAGCCGCGTCTTTGCCTCGTGGTTAGGAGGCTGAGTCTGCAGCATTTCCTCCCCGTCCTCTTCCTGCTGGTGTTCCACTGGGTGCTGTGGCATCTGCTGGGCTTGCTGACTCTGGGCCCTCAGCGGCTCCCGCTGTTGCGCTTCACGTTGAACTGTCTGCCGCTGTTGCTGCCTTTCCACACTTGCATTCGTCGGCTCCTGCTGCCCGTGTGGCTCTCGCTTCTGCTTCTCCAGATGCTCGTCCCCCTGCAGCTTCTTTGGCTGCTGCTGAAGTAGCGTCTCCACTGAGTTCTGCTGCTGCCGCTGCTGCTGCCGCAACACATCCTCGGCGCCTCGCTGTTGCCGCATCTGCTGCACCGTTGACTGCCCTTCGTAATCCTCCTTGTTTCCCTGCTGCTGCATGCCTTCTCGTTCCTGCGCTTGTTGCTGATACTGCTCTTGCTGCTGCTGCTGCTCTTGCTGCTGCTTCTCTTCCTGCTGCTGCTTCTCTTGCTGCTGGTGCTTCTCCTGCTGCTGCTGCCCTTGCTGCAGCTGCTGCTGTTGCTGCTGGTGGTCTTTATTGTCGCTGTCGTTTAAGTCAGAGGACAGCGATAAGCCTGCGTCACTGCAGTATCTCACGGAAGTATCGGACCATCCCTCAATGCCAACAGAACCGTTGCTGCTGCCTCTGCTGCACGTGGGCGTCTCGTCGCCTTTTCTACCGCTGCTGCGGTCCTTCTCCGCGTCCTTCTTTCGCTGCTGCTTTTCTTCTTCTTCGATCGTCTCCCCACATCGAACCGCGCTTATGCAGTTACGTTCCTTTCGTGTTGTTGCTGATGCTAAGGCTGCTGCTGAGGCTGTTGCTGCAGCTGTCGAATTCTCGATCATTGCTGTGTGTGGTTCCGACCCACCTGCCGAGCTGCAGATACCCCGTGCGGTTGCACCTGATGCGACGGGGAAGCTGCAGCAACAGAGACTTGCAAGTCCTCCTTCTTCTTCGTCTTCTTCTCCTTCCTCTGCTTCTTCCTTTCTTTTTTTCCTCTCTTCCCCTTCCCTTCCTTTCTGTACCGCTTCTTCCGAAACACCAGCAAGGGCTTCTTCTCTCGAGGCGGACGTGGTAATCTTCATGCTGCTGGGAGCACTCTTGCGGCTGCATTTGCTCTTGCTGTTAGAGCGCCCCTGGTTGCTGCTGTCGCTGATATCAGGACTGCTGCCGCTGGTATTGCTGCGGCTGCACTTCGTCTCTGCTGCCGGTGGCAAGCCCGCACCTCCTGCGTTCGCTGCTGCTCCTTCGACACCCACCCTTCCCTCTTCTCTCTGTTGCCCTGCGGCACCAGCAACAGCAGCGGCCCCAGAGGCGAAGCTCGGCCCAGCAGAGTGGTCTAACGCAGCAGCAGGACTTCGGAAGTGCTCCTGCTGCGTGCCACCCTCTGTCGCCGCAGCGTCCACCGTGGCCGCAGAACTGGAAGCAGCGAGGACTACACCCGCAGACGAGGCGACCTCGAGAGGCGGGCCAACGACGGCCGAAGTTGCTAGAGGCTCCTGTTGTGTGGCTTGGCTTGACTGGGCGCAAGCAGCAGCATGTCCCACAGTAGCAGCGGGGGCAGACGACAACGTCGCAGCAGTAACGACAGCAGCAGCAGGTGACCGAGCACCTGCAACAGCGCTTGCAGGGGTAGCAGTCAACGGCAAGTGTATTCCAACGGCGGGGCGGGGAGATGCAGCAGAATTAGTAGCAGCAGAGGGCTTGATAATTCTGGCACCAGTTCTTCTTCCCTCGGGGCCGACAGCCGCTAGCGCGCAAGCAGCTGCAACACCCGGAAGAACAACACCAGGACTTTTCGCAGCCGCAAACGTTTGGGCAGACTTCGTGTAAACAGCGGGTGCTGCTGCTGCTTCGGATGCTGCTGCATTTCTCGCAGCGGCTGCTGGAGTCGTGCCTCCTGATGCCAAGGAAAGCGAGGAGGAAGAGTAGGTCGGTGAAGAAAAGAAGAAGCGTCGGATCGAACGCGCTCCAAGAAATATAAGAGCCCCGCCCTACGCACACAAATAACAACGAAAGCCTGGCCGCGCAGGTGCAGCGCTGCAGTTTACTACATATATACATATGTATATGTAAACACTAGCATGTGTGTCTCTCACTCTCTCTATAAACGTGTATACTCATGTGTATCTCCTAATATACGGATTTACGCACTACCGACATTTTTGTCCAGGAGTCCACGCAGCAGTGTACGTGCCTGCCTGTATCGATACATCTCCATGTGTACGGGAATTCGTGTTTGCAGGAGTATATATGTACCCATGTGCATATTGAATGTGTATCCTATGTATATATGTATGCCCTTAGCTATGTGCGCAACGGCTTCTGAAGCTCCTGCAACAGTTCCAGGGAACGTAAAAACGAACTGTTGACGAAGGCGCTGTGTATGGAGAAGCAACTCGACGCAGGAGGCGGTGGAGGCGCAGTAGCAAGAGCAGCCACCCCAAGAGTATTGGAGACAGCCTCCGCAGCGGGGAAGGCGTGTCTTTCTGCTGCATGAGAGAAGGGAGAGACACATGTGTTGTCGCCATGGCCCACTTATATATATGCACAGCAGCGGATGCACGTCTGACTTCGTGAGACAAAGAAGAGAGGGACCCAGACTTTCGCAGAGAAAGGTGGAAACACAGGGGACACCCTCTGATAGAAGCAGCCGCCAACATGTCTGTGGGCGACTGCATGCCAAGGAAACAAACGGATGTAAGTGACAAAAGGGGAAAAGAAAGCTGGCTGTAGAATACCCGTTTTCGTTTGGGGATGCACGCTGTCACACAGGCGCTGCAGCAGGAGCAGCAGAAGTTCCCACGTTCGTGCAAGAAGATGGGGAGCCGGGGACGGCAAGCCAAAAAACTAAGGAACTGCTACTAGTGGGGACACACGCAAGCGCGTCGGAGACTCGTACGCATAAAAAGGCATGTGGACTGGTGTTCACTAGTATGCACTTCTCCTACAGGGGTACAAATACACATATACATGTACAAAGACATATACAGCTATACTTGTGAGCGCTTCTCACGTGTATACATATATATACAGAATACGCATATGTCTGTGTGGACACGCGTGTGCGTAACTGGACACGAACACTTCCCTCTGTGTATATATATAGACCTAGGCGCACATATATGCCTACCCTCATACGCAGATCCATGCAGACCTACACATATATATACATCTGTGCATATGTGTATACGGAGGCTGCGAGAGAGACAGTTATTTTTGTTATGTGTGCAGACGGGCATCTACGTAGGTGCGGCGACCTCAATGCAGAGGAGGGAAGGTAAGGTAAGCGACTGCAGCAGTGTGTCGCTTACTGCCTCAATAACGAGAAGCAGCAGCACGGACGGCAACCAGCTGCTGCTGTGTAGGGGATTCAGCAAGTCTTGCCAGCCGCTGAAGGAGGAGGAAGCAGTGTGCCTTGGTGTAGCAGCAGCAGGGGGAAGAAAAGAAGCGGCAGCGGCAGCACTGGGAAGAGCCGCAGCCGCACCGCCAGCAGATGCAGCAGTAGAGAAGAATGCGGAGGCTGCTGCCCACCTCATTTTGCTGCTGCTGCTGCTACTTGCCGCAGCTGCTCGGGCCTACTACAACAACTGCAAACGATTGGCCAGCGAGGAGGGAAAAAGAAAGACGCGGACGAAGGACAAGAGAACGAAGCCGGTGTGAGTCCCAATCTCAGGCACCACCCACCTCCGACGTGCTCTGCGTGAGCGCCTGCATGCATACGAAAACATGTACACCAAGGGCTGCGCACTGGAGACGACGTCTGTGTAGGTCTACGTACACAACACACGCACACAGAGAGAGACACAGAGCGAGCGAGACTTACACAAGCAGAGTGAAGTGGAAGGAGTAATTTCTGTCTGCAGACTTCTCTCTGGAACGAGTTTCACCGAAAGAAAGATATCTACAGACATGTATGACAGAGGTGGTTAGTTGAACACTCCATGAAAGACGTACGTGTCTGTTTGTTTATGTGCATATATATATATACGCCTCTGGGGAAACTGATATGGTTGTATAGGGAGACGTCATCGCTGCTCAGACTTCCACAGATACAGCTTTCAGAGACGCATGTCCGGGTGTACACATCTGTGCACGGGGGCGATATTAAAATAGTGTGTGTGTGTGTGTGTGTGTGTGTACGTGTGTGTGTGTGTGTGTGTACGTGTGTACGTGTGTCTATTTGTGTGTGCGTCAACAAACGCGTGTATGTATATGTATACGCGTGCAGGTGGCTGGCATACACACGTTTCTTTACACATCTAGGCATACACACTCGGTGGTAAGCAACATGCGTGCGCATACGCCTGTGTCCACGCGCGATTTTCTACATATTTCCGAAGACGTCCCGCTTCTACTTATGCTCCTGCGTGTATACATGCGTATGGGTCTATTTGTGCTTGTCGGGATGAAATGCTGTGTGTCGTCGAATACACACATACACATGCATATATATATATACATATACCAATATCTGACACATACAGTAAGTAATAAAATGCAATGCACAGAGACGGCAGTGTCTCCATGCGATCTTCGTGAACGGAAGCGCCTCACGCGGCGGTACACCCTTTTCAAGGGACTCCTACCACACGTGTACATCACCCGTACTTCTTCGTCAGATCAACTGGTCTATCGAGATCAATATACGCAACTGTAGCTAGACCCACACCCACCCTCAGACACACGCACATACAAGCAGGGAAGAAGAGTTGCTTGCACAGCGGCCCTAGCAGCCCGTACACCTCTTTTTGCGAAATAGACTGGCATGTAAACATACAAGTAGACAAATAGCTGAAGAATTATTACGAAGACGAATGGAGAAGCACAAATTTATACAGAGATGGACGGACCTTCGCCGACATTCGCACGCAGTGCCTACACGTATACATATATATATATATACATACTGAGAGAGACAGGGGGAAAATGCGTGAAATTGTGGGAGTTCGGTGCCAGGATTACAGCAGAAAGAAGTGGGCGCACGCCGGACTGGGTCTTTGTTGCGGCAAAGAGACCACCCGCCACGTGCTGCGTGAGCACGCACCTAGTATTCTACTGAAACTAGGGAAAAGCAAATCACGCAGAGGAGGACAAAGAGAAAAGGAGAAAGGAAGAAGACAAGCGCCGGTGAGCGTACACGTCTACCCAGGGGTCGTGTGCAGTGAAATTTCCTTTGTCGCCGCATACCTTCGAATGATCGATTGGACGTAGACGCTTGCTGGTCTACAAGTGTCTAGCTGGGCGTCATCACGTATGTGACGTGCGGATGCATATTTATATATCTGTATATATGTATATATATAATACGGGTAGGAGGGAATATGGAAGATAATAGTAGCTCCGTGAATCAGCCACTCCTCCCATCCATTTACACACAGGGATATGCCGGTCTACAAGTGTATACCTATACGTATACACAAATGGTAAGTATACATATATATATATACATATAGGGTAGAGGGGAACAGTAGAAGCGAGACGCCCTTGCTCCTGCCATCCGTTTACATATATATATATATAGAGAGAGAGAGATATCTGAGTACAGGACGTAACGGGTCTACGTATGTGAATAGACGTCTCTGAATACAAATGAGAGATTTCTCTGAGTTTTCTATCCACTACGTATTGGTCCACCTACGGGCTTTATATGTAGATATACCTTTGAATAATATACGTATCTATCTATCTATATATATATATATACGTATATTTGTACCTGCCTGGTGTCTACCGTATGCGTCTACATATGGGATTATACCTTAAAATAACCATCTACCGACACACGTAATGTCCACACATATGTTTATACATCTGTGAAGCATGTAGGTACACGTCTGTGTTCGTACTGAACTGAAGAGGGAGACAGTCACAACGTAGAGATAGGGACGATCTCCGTGCAAGGACATGGTAAATCGCGTACTCTACGGTAGATCCTTGAACAAAACGAAGAAGGCAACGACGCTGATACGCACACGTATCAGTAGACCTATGGGTACTGATACAGAGGAGCACAGATGAATCTTCGGAGACACATGTGAACGTGCACACAGGCGGTGACAAATATGTGCACACATACCTATGCGTGTGTAGGTGCAGATGCGCGTTACAAGCTCGCTGAACGTTGCTGTACACACGTGTCTTGTACGTAGAGAAAGTCACACATCACAGGTAGATTTGAGATGGTTCATAAGATGCTGCTGTACATGCTTGTACATACCTTTGTACATATATGTATATATATACATATATGTATACGTGTATGCATGACGAGCTTTGTGCTCCTAAGCGAGCTGCCACACGGTGCAACAATTGCCAAGGGAAGGAGAGACGGCAAAGGGGATATGCTGCACTTGTTCCTTCACGCGTTCTTGACGTGTCGGTTTTCTTCGGCAGAAGAAGACAAATGATTACAAGTCACACGACGTGCAAGGGTGCGTCGACGCCTGTAGCGAAGGCAGCAATTCCTACACATACACACGTCTTTCTAGAAGGGCTGCACATACTTGTCTTTCTTAGAATCTGTCGGTGCACAAGTGCAATTTTTGAGGCCCATGGAGTACACCTAGATGGAAAATCCTCAGGCATCTATAGATATGTATATATATGTGGAAGTCCGACAAAATAAAGAGCTGTGTCAGTGTGTGTTGAGAGAGCGCAAGGTGGAAAATTATTGAGATACGCGTATAATCGGATATATGAGGATAGTGGCTGAAGCATATATACGTACACATATGCATGTATAGACGTCTATATACGTCACTGGAAATATCAAAAGGCATACATGAGGAGTCATGAGTGTTAGTGTATACATACGTATGTATACACAGAAATATATACATGTACGTACTTGTGTAGATATAGACAACTACAGACACCCGGATCACAGAAAACACTTATATACATATATACAGATGTGGTTGACAAAGACCCTACGTAAATAGGGAATATATATACGCACGCGTATGTACATATATTCGGACACATGTATGTACGTAGAGGTATGTAAATCCATTATATAATTGAAACTATGTACGTATCGGTGTGCGCGAATATAGGTGCGCACACACGTGTGTGTACAGTTACACATATTTCGGTGAATGCGTCGACTGATTCGTAAAAAATTGTAATAAATCTATGCTGGAGTCCACACGCTTGCACACATGTAGCTGTGATTTGCAGATACTCAGACCCCCCTGTTGTTCAATATGTGTGGGGTGACACAGGCACACACATGCATATATAAAGTGACCACTACGTATACGTATACACACAAACACGTCTACGGTCATGTATCTACGTGCCAGTGACAGACGTGTCTAGAGTCTTGTGCACAGCCGTGTGTAGTCCTGCTTGTAGCCTGACGTAGATTGCCGGAATGTGTTTGACACAATGAAAACTTGAGGATTTCTTCATATGTGACCCAAAATTCCTGAAAGGACGGCCTTAGTAGAAATCGACCTACACCTGTACACAGGTAGACTCATGCCTCTTTTATATACCCCT
Organism: Sarcocystis neurona; assembly: GCA_000727475.1. Taxonomy (NCBI): domain Eukaryota; phylum Apicomplexa; class Conoidasida; order Eucoccidiorida; family Sarcocystidae; genus Sarcocystis; species Sarcocystis neurona. The sequence continues at coordinate 1,044,191 of KL647312.1, read as the reverse complement.
GAAACACTGCGACACGAACTGACGCGCTGGTTACGGCGAAGGGGAATATTAGCGTTCTCTCCCGTACATACATTATACTCACAGACGTACACTACGCTCAGCTGTGCATGGCGTATCTTAAGGCAGGGGGCGTGAGGGAGAAAGAGAAATAAAGTGTGACCGCGTCGTACGTAGTAAAGTATCCATATCGGTGTCGTACGTATCGGATGTGCTTCTTCTGTGGATAAACACGCGTCAGTATGTCTGCGTGAGATCCTTCTCTCTTTTTCCCACAACAAGTCGCCCCAAGGCGCAGACTGGTAATGGAAACCGGTCCTCTTTTTTCTTTGCTGCTGCATCAGATACAGTAGAGGTTTCTCGCGCGCTCTTGGCTTATACACCTGAATGTGTGCGCTTTGCATTTTGTATTGCCTCTCACTTCATCTGTATTTTTTCCTTCTTCCTCCGTGTTTGCATATGTCCACATGCACCCGGTGTCATCGTGTTCCTTGCTGAAGTCACCAAACATAAACGAACTGAATATGCTGATACAGATCCTCGCATCCCTTTCAACTTCGTGTCACCGATACGTATCCTTCGTGTGCTCGGTGTCTTGTCCATTCAAAATCCATCATACCGGAGTATGTAAACATTTCCCTGCTTACGCTCTTGCATTACCTTCCCTGATCACTACATTAGTCACCCTAAAATTGGCGACAACGGCAGCAACTCATCCTGTGCTTTCAGGGTTGACCAGTTGTGGAGCGTGTGAAGCTGGTTACAGATGTGCGGGGGTGTATGCCGCCAATCGCCAACGGTAAGGTGCTGCCCTTCGTAAGATTGCTCCGTTGCCGTTTACTTCACCTTCTGCGGCTTTTTTACGCGGGACTTCTGCGCTGCTTGATACCCTAAATTGCCTGTTCCTTGCCTGTATGGAAACGACACTGTTCAACAAGAGCAGCGACCGTAATAGCAAAAAGATTACAGCCGCGGCTGATGGGTAATCGCAGCACAAGATCCTCGTGCGCGTAGGTGGCTGGCTTTTCTTCCGGAGCAGCGTGGGATGACTCCAGCTGCCGTTGCTGCTGTTCTCTACAAGAACGGGACCACACCTACCTCTGCTGGCTCCGCCACTGCTTCTGCCGCCGCTGCCACCGCAGTCATCGGTGAGGCTGCTGCTGCATCCGAAGGTCACCTCCCGCAAAAACTGGAGGTCACTTCCGCGTGGCTCTTGCTGTTGCTGGTCGGATCGCTTAGAACACTCGCACTGGGTCTGCGTGTGCCTGGTTTCTTACTCGGCGTCTTCGTAGATCGCCGACACCTGTTTGCCCTCTAACTTTTTCCTTCGGCTCCTGCTGCTGTGACAAGTTGGGCGGTGTGATGTCGTTCCGCTGTTGCTGTTGTTGCTGCTGCTGTTGCTGCTGCTGCTGCTCTCTTAGCTACTGTTGCCACTGCTGCTGCTGTGCCGTGGCTGCTGTACACCGCTGCTGCAGTTCGCTCTTGCCACAGCCGCAGTTGACACAGAAGGTCTCTGCCACGGAGAGGAAGAAAGCGCTTCGGTAAAGTGTGTGTAGCCGTGTTTCTGTGGAAATGGATTGTGGATCTGCCACGGAGAGGAAGGAAGCACTTTGATTAAGTGTGTGTAGCCGTGTGTTCGTGGAACTGGATTGTGGATGTCCGCTGTTTCTTCGTTATTCTTTGAAGAAATTGCCGCGCAGCTATGCTTCTAAAGGGCACCACCGACGCAGAGACACACAGAGGATGGTGCTGCTTGAGTCGCTGTGTGGTTGTTGATGTTGGCCCGCTTGACGTAGCTTCCGTTGTTGCTGTCGCGGCGCCTCCTTGCAGAGAGGGTGATGGAACGGGAAGAAACGGCTACTGCTGACCGAGGCAGCAGTTCGACATTTCCTTTCGCAACGGAAGGGGATAGCAGCCGTGAGGGTGATCCATCTAGATGAGACTTCGAGAAAAGGAAAAAAAACAATTCACACTGTGCAGTGCAGCGGGAAAGCAAGACACTCGATAGCCGCAGCCGCGGGAAGATGACGTTGGCTTGCTGCACGGCGCACCGGTGCAGCGGCCGCAGAGGGAGATGCGTTCGGTTGTCGACTAGCTTTCCGTCCCGAACTGCTGCGCAGGACGAGCTGCACTTTCCGCGTTAGCAGCAGCAGCAGCAGCGACAACCACGACACCGACGTCGTGCGACCGGCAATCCGGGCCCAGCAGCGGCAGCTCCTCCACCTGCCGCAGTCCAACGGCAGCCGTTGCACCGGGCAGCAGCAACGCGCTGCCAATGGCATAGCGCAGCCACGGGACATACCGTGGTAGTAGTGATACAGTGGGAGTAGCGCCAGTGCGAGCGACTCGGGCTGACCTCTCGCTTCGTTGCCCGCTTGCACCGCGCAAGAGATCGGTATGAAAGAAGCACCAGCAGCAGCCTGGAACGAGGACCTACAAGGCAAGTGATACAGAGCCAATACCGTTGCTGCGCACAACGACGATGTCGCCCGGGAACAGCGGGGGCAGCAGTAGTAGCAGCAACGGGAACAACACCAGCAGGGGCATCTGCTGTAGCAGCAGGGGATCTCAGCTGCACTACTACCACGGCAGCAACTGCTGCAGTGCGTGGCTTCATCGATGTATATATACAACACTTAGTGACTCCCTCTCTCCATGCGCAACAGAAGCCGCAGCGGACGTAGTACCAGCAGCAGCAACACCTGCAGCGCACTGCTATCCTCACAGCAGCCGCAGCTGTTGCAACGGCAACAGAACACCAGCTGGGAGGGGGCGACAGCAGCAGCAGCAGGGAGGCAGCACAATCACCGGCAGAGAGCACTGGCAGGTGCTCCTGCGGGAGCCGCAGCAGCTGCAGACGTAGGGAGAGCAGCACGAGAATGAATACATATATTGCTGGTTGGCGTCACGCAGCCATATATGTATTCATTCTACGTGACCAGCGAAGAATGAAGGAGGGAGAGAGCGAAAAACACAGGAAGAGCTGGCAGGGTATTAGCCGCAAGAACAGCGGCACTTATTTACACACTTCAGAGCACAACCACACACAAGAAGATGCCATTTTCGCTCGATTGTACGTGTAGGTGCTCTGTGGATTCACGCGGGAAAGCAACGTAAGAACAGGCATCAGTAGGGGGGCAAATGACGACACTTTATTCCATCCCCTCCGTATGTAAGTAGTTCTGTAGCGCACTGTACGTACACGCAGATCCACGTCCGTCCACATGCGCGTGCACGTGTAACATTTGCGTAGGTAAGCACGTGGGCAAATGGAGAGAGTTATAGAAATCTGTAGAGACGAATAACGAACACTATGTTTCTTTGCTTCCCTGTATACACACGACCTGTGTGTGGGCAGACGAATGACGAGCACTATGTTTCTTTGCTTCCCTCTATACACACGACGTGTGGGTGGCCGTTAATTCACGGTGGGTGTCTGGTGTGTATGTGTGTAGATGTGTACTTATTCATAAACATATGTATACACATATGTATGTACGCACGGATGTGTTCGTGTGGGTGGGTGTGTGCGTGTGTGTATGTTTCTAGGTATAGGCAGTGTCCCCTACATCACTAAATGCTTCTGTGCATTTGAACTTGTCGCATTCTTCTATGTGAGCTACATATAGAGAGCGACAGACAAAGGAGGACGAGGGAAGGGAGAATTAGAGACACAGGGAAAGATATAACGGGGAGAAGACACAGGAACGAGATGGATGCGTGTGTTCAGTTGCCTGCGTCAATACGTCGCCCTCCGGCCTCACATATCTTCGTAGGGTTCGCGACGTAAATAGCTGTACGGACATCAGTGTTTTAAATTGCCATGTTGCCAACATCCGTCCACACTCGTCTAATTGTGGACGCGTCTCTGCATAGCTCTGTTGGCTTCTTGCTAATTATGTATGTAGCGGGAGAGAGAGTGACATAAAGAAACACGTACGTACGCCTTTGTAGACCCTTCTTGTCAGATGGAGGCGTTGTTGCATCACTTAGGATGATTGGAGCGGCGGCAAGACGCCCTACGCGTACATGCAGTCACAAGTGTATGCAGGAAGTTACTTAGACCACGAGAGACGGAGACAGGAAAGAAGCGAACACAGTCGGGCTGAGGAATAATTCTCGGAGGACAAAAACGCATGAGGAGGCCGGTGAATGTATTTTCCCCGTATCGAAAGTAACGAACGAAGGTGTTTAGGAAAAGACAGAAATCCACGATTACCACTATGTGTCATATATATATATATATGGGTAAAATCGTCTCAAATTGCAGTATATCCTTACATAAGAGAAGTGAATAGTGATAAAAGAAATGTGGGTACATCAGCATTGAAACGACAGCTCATTTCTGCGGAGGAATTAATCTTGTTTTAAAATACGAAAAGAATATTGACCGGCATGTGTGTATCTGGCGCAGTGGCGTGCAAATGATTTGCGTACTTGGACAGCAGCACCAAATCTACTTTTCACTCCGTCTTCCTACATTGCGAACACGCTACGGAGTGCACGGGTAGGTTTCAGCTGGGAAATTAGTCGATCACAGGATTGACCTGCGACATACAAACCCCCCCTTGCACAGGCGAATTCTCAGCTGGTTCTTCACATTGTTCTTCATCTTTCAAGAGAGTATATATGAATCTCTAGCCATATGCAGACATTGTATGAATAATGTGGTTCTCTAACATATATATATATATATATATGTGAATGATAGTGCCTTATATACGTATATGTGTATGTATATATATATATATGGGAGGTGGATATACCTGGGTCCCCACGTAGACGTGTAGCCGCGTGTCAACGTAATACATTTGTGTAAATTACATATGGGTGTCTGAGAATGTATCGGTGCTGAGAAGTGCAGCCCTTAGTTGTATCCACATGAGTTCCACCTTTGCGGTTTCACACCTTGTGTATACAAACGTGCTGTTATCACCTGCTCAACATCATATGGCGCGTGTGCATTCATGCGTAACACTTGTTGATGAGAAATTCTACAGAATTCCACCTTCACGCTTGTGTGCAAATGCGCCCACGCACTCTACTGTGCACAACTATTCACCTCTGGCTCTGTACATAAATACAAACCTTCTTGCATCAAGGAGGATGGCTCCTGGGGGGGCAGGCCTGCAGAGCGTCTTTTCGGCTTTTCCATGAAAGTGTACCTCATGAGGTAACTACTACTCTTCCATGCGCCGCTTCCGTAGACGTAGCAAACGTGATGATCTAGATATACGTGTGAACGCCGAAAAACGTGTAGCTCTTCCTAACATGTGTATATTATTCGTGTACGTGCGCTACTAATCGCACTGCAAAAAGAACATGTGAGAGGCAAGGAAGGTCTGGCAAGATTCACTTATTTTTGAACTACGTTTGAACTGTGTGCTGAATTGGCTTCCAAGTCTTATGCGAGGGAGCTGCACTTTTCTATAATGGAGTTCCGTTATCTGTTTCCCGCAACTTTGTGTCGCGCTTCCTTGACTCCAATTGTTCAGGAAGGGGCTTAAAAAGGCGTTCATACCGGTCTTTAAACCCGAATATTTAGGCAGTTGCAGGCTTGCAACTCTGGCTGCCTTGCTGCTGCCTTTTCGTTACTCTGCGTGCACTTTGCATTAGGAAGGACGTCCTAGTGTTTGGCTGAAAAGGAAAGCTGCACAATTTTGTGAAGCAACAATAACTGTGGCAATAGCAGCAGGAAACTAAGAAAAATGACGGACGATTTTCTTTTCTCTTGGCTATTTTGGTTTCAGCGGACCGGTGGCTCGTGCTGAAAAACTTCCCCCATTCTTCTAGCACCAATCTCAATTTAAATATTCCGAATGTGCGCACAGTAGGAAACGCATTTATAGTAGTGCACGTGCATACCTAGGCATAAGTGTGCATCCATACTTGTATACTTGTGCCTGCATGTGCATACGTAAGTATACTAGTACAGATATGCTCGTATATGTATACGTATACACTTGTATATGTATGCACCTTATGTGTACATGTAAACGCATAGGTGGGCGACGAGACCCCCGATAACCGACGTGTGCATACCATCGTGTACATGTATATATATATATATATACATACATGCATACATGCAGACATGCATACATGCATACATACATCCATATATCATACATACATACATACGTATGTGTATATAGGCGAATATGGGAGTATGCAGTCCCTGGAATCGACAACCATTCTCTTACAAACATATAGTCAATATTCAATCTATTCTATGTGCGACGTATGTAGGGGTACACGCAGGTAGATATATGTACGTGTGTATGTATGTATGAATGGATGGATGTACATATATATATATATATATGTCAACAAGTGTCTGTATGGATGTACGTATCATGGATATATATATGTACTGCGCGTACGTTTGCTGTAGTACTGCCTTATGTGTGTGCAGACATATATTGCAGGCGTACGTGATATATACGGTTGAATAATGTGTTGATGTAGATCCAAGCATGCACGTATGCTACGTATGTACGCGCGCGTGTAATGATCGGCGCGCAACGTCGATAGCAGGTATCGATTGTCCAGTCTCCAGTGCATATTTCTTTTCTCCGACTCTTTCCTCTCCTCCTCGTCTCGTTTCACCGCCTCCCTTGTGGAGAGACGGCCCTTATTTCTGTATTTTCTCCAGGCACGGCGCTTGGATCTTTCGTTTTTCCCCCATCCGCGGCGGAGGGAAACGCGCATGCGTCGAGTTTTTCTTCTCAGTTTCATCCGCCTTTGTCTCCTAACTTGGCGTGCAGCATATATTTTTCAACGCTGCTTGGCATCTGCTTCGAAATCAAGGCTTCAAAGGTGGGCAGACGTTCCTTACCGACAAGAAAAACTGATGAGCGCTGCGCCGGCGGGTAAATGCGTAGACACACGACTAACAGAGTGCCCAGAATATCGTTTACGTCCACTAGTGGACACGTGGGGGTGGAGATCCCCACGCATACGCGGAGACGTCCGTGTAAGCGCAATTGTTTGATGTTGAAATTTACGGAGCAAGAGAGCGACAAACGTCGATGCGAAAGGTAGACACGGCATCTACTATCAAACAGAATCATCCATTGGCAAACGTATCTGTAGCATCCGTCTGCGGTTGGTCTCTAGAAAATCTGGATTTCTCGAGCGGCCGCCGCGTCTACTTCCACGCGTGTTTGTAAGTGTCTGAGCTAACATATACATAAAAAACACGCATCTGGCTTGTCTGATGAATTCGACGTTACATATCTGCATCTCGCAGACAATTTTTTCGGTATCTACCGTTCCTCGCCTCCTTCTCTCGCCGTTGTTGTCCTGCAGAGATCTTCCATTACACCCGTACACACTTCTGTGATGCACACGCACGCACACACAGACACACACGTACAAATTTCTGAATGTCCATGTGTATATATGTAATATGCACATGTGTCTCTGTGTGTGATAGTACAAAATGTCTTCTTCTTTTCGCTCTTTCGTGCGTGTGGCTCTTTGCCGTCCCATGACGCTTCCGCCTCTTCTGCAGCGAAGACTTTCCATTGACTCCCACTCTGCGTTTTCCGTCCTTCTAGACGTACTGGGACAAAACAAGCGTGCCGCCTCGCCAGTTGAGTCTTCCACTGGTGCGAGACGCCCACCTGTGCGCCTTTCCTTTCCCTCCACATATCTTTCTCCAGTGTTTCTTGTGCTGTTGCGCATTCCTTGCCAGGAACATCGCCATACATGTCCTCGCCTAAAGCGTGCGCCTTTCGTTCAAGCACACCTTTCCTTTCTGCGTCACTACGCGTTTCTCCACCTCCTCTACCTCTTTAATAGATAGACTTAGGTGTGTGCCGGTCTCGGCGTATATCCGTGTATAGGTGTTCGGTTCTTCCCCACTTTCTTATCCGCATAAACGTGCTCGGTTCTTCCCCACTTTCTTCGTGCAACTCTTCTGCTTCTCCGCCGTGCGCACCAGTTGCCCCTCCACCGGTCCTCCTTAACTTCCACGCACTTACAGGTATACACGGATCTATTTCTCTGTATGCGCAGTTATCTGCAGGTATCTGCACACACGTGTCCACCAGAGGGGACCGCCTGGCTGTTTCCACGCGGCACCTCCTGCTTCTTTGCTGTTTCATTCCCTCTTCTTGACGCACCGTTTTCGTCTTCTACTCAGAGTGTGTCTCCACCTACATGTGTATACGCGCGTGTAATCTCTGGATTGTTTATGGATACCTCGTCTCGTCGACGGGCCCGCGTTTCTACGCACTCTTCTCTTTCTTCCTTCAAATCTAGGCTTCGGTTTCTCTGTCGTTGCCCTCTGAGTAGTACCACAAAAACGACCATTGAGCTGCGAACACACAGGCGTATACACATACATATATATATATATATATGCATATGTATGGACGAATATATGCAAATATATGTTGGTGCTTCTTGCTGCGTTGTTCGTTTTCTCCGCGGGTGCTCTTTTAAACATTTGCGCGACGTACGTTTTTCCTCTGTTTCTCTGTTGTCACGTCTGCTGCCGCTGCTGCTGCTGTCTTCACGACAGCACAAAGAGCTACTTTAGGCCGCTGCGACATCCACTACATAAGAGAAAAGAAAAAGCAACTGTGGCTGACGCGCGCTCCTCCTCCCATCTTCTGGAGAAGTCGCCTTTTGCGCCGCTACTGCTGCTGCTGCTGCTGCCGCTGCTGCTGCTGCTGCCGCTGCTGCTGCCGCTGCCTGTGCGGTTACTGTCCAGCCGTTGATGTTGCTGTTGCTGCCTCGCGTGAGGCGATGTCTGCTGCGGATGCTGCTGGTCGCCGCAGCTGCAACGCCTGTTGCTGCTGCCGCGCACACGCGCTTGCTGGTGCTGCTGCTATTGCAGGTGCTCCTGCAGTTGCTGCTTCCCATCTGTTGTTGGTGTGCTAGGTGTTGCCGGTGCTGGTGCCGCAGCAGCCCCCACCTCTTTCCCCCCTCTCTACCTTAGGTGCTTCTGCTGCTGCTGCTGCTGCCGGTCTGTTGCTGTTGTGTCTGCTGCTGCGGTGTGGCTCACGCTGCGGTGTTGCTGCTGCTCCTCCTGCTGCCGTTGCATATTCCGTTCTTTTCTTCTTCTCCCGCGCTGTGCTGCCGCTGCTGCAGTTCCGCTGCTGTTTCTCGGCGATGAACTTGCTGCTGCTGCGACGCCGGGCCATACGGCGCCGTCTCCTCGTGAAGAAGCAGAGCAGCAGCTGCTGCGTCTCTCCCCATCAGAAAGAAGAACAGGCCACAGCAGCAACGACAGGACTGGCAGCAGCATCAGGAACCGCTTCGGAAGAAGGAGGACAGGAAGCAAATGGTAGTGCTGCTCTAGCTGCTGCTGCTGCTACAGGTGCAGAGGGAGAAGAAATCGGGCAAGAGGAAGTGTACGAGGCTGTGCTTGATGCGGAGGCTTCGAAGCATTGCCTCAACGTTCTTCGTGTCCAGGTGACTGTCTTCTTCCTCTGCAACCTTGTTCGTTAATTTACATGATTTTCCCTCTCTGTGGATATAGACATATATACTTGCGTGGAGTTCTCTGTGTCTGTGAACGTTTCTCTACAAAAGCAAATCTACCTCCGTAAATATATATGTGTAGACGTAGCTGTGTGTGTACGTGTAAGTACATGTATACATGTACGTGGTTATGCCTCTGTGTACATGTGTGAGCCAGTATACCTCTGTGAATATATATGTATATATATGTATATGTAGCTGTGCGTGTATGTGGTAAGTACACAAACAAATGTACCTCTGTGGATATATATATATATATGTACGTGCACGTACTGTGTGTGTGTGTGTACGTATAGAAGCAAGTATAGCTCTGGGAATGTATATGTATATATGTATATATATGTGTACGTAGATGTGTGTGTGTATATATATAAGGAAGAATATACGCAGATAGTCCACAACGTTGCTTCTGATGCCTGTGTACGTGCAGCTCCACGCATGTGCGTCTCTCAACACTGCAACGCTCCAGACCATATTACGGGACGCGCGCAGACGCCTTTCTATTTGTGTAGGAAGCGTTGTGTGGCGATATGCACGTGGGCCTGCTCCTACTAATATATATATATATATAGAGAGAGAGACGTATTCATACATATATGTATATACGTGCGCAGACAACCACCAAAGTTTTGTCTCTCTGTGTAATGTTGTGCGGATTAGCGGCAGCATTTATATTGGCTGTTTCATGTGTCCTTAAGATGAATTTTCAGCGCATCTCCGCTGTGGATCCTTCCGTACTGTGCGTGTTTATGAGAGAAACCACGTACTGTTGCAAGTAGACATACCTACGCAAATGTTGCTGCAGAGATGAATAGATACAGATACGCCAGAGAGAAAATGGGAGAGAGCGAATGAAAGGGAGAGGGACATTGCCCGCGTTTAGGTGGGGCTGTTGCTGTCTATGTGACTGTCTCTTTCTCTTTCTGCGTCGCTCTTTTTCTCCCCCTCTACGTCTACTTTCTCTGACAGTATATACATATATGTACGCGCTTACACATATGCATATATACATGTGTGTCAGTGTATGGACGGGGACGCGTATATACGTGTGTGTGTGTGTGTGTGTGTGCATGTGGCCCCGCGTACGTGGCATGGTCTCCAGGTAGGAGACTCCCTACGCGTCGGCGTCTTCAACGGCGGCACCTGCGAAGGAAAAGTTGTCGAAGTTGGCCCGAATGACGTCGTCAAAATTCGCCTGCCTCGTGATATACGGCTGTAAGTCTTCCTTTATAGGATACGTCTGCACCCTCCGCAGATATATAGACATACAGGCAGAAAGACACGTAGATTTGTCTCCACGCCTGGGTGTGTGTGTGTACGTGTCTCTGTCTGTGTGTCCCTTTGTGCTCCTATGCGTATACATATATATTTATATATGAGTATGTATATATAGATTTATGTGTATATATATATATGTGTGTGTGTAAATCTGTGTGTATATAAATAGCTGCAGGTACGTATGTCGACATATATAGGAAGATGAAGGTATCAGGGCCTCTGTATGCGGGAGGATATAAGGATCCTCTGGTATACGTCTATTGCGAAGAACCAGAGACAGAAATGCGCCTACTCAAACACAAGTGTACTGGACGCGTTGATCCGTATGTATACATCATACGTGTATGGAACTACTGGTGTAAACCACCGCATTATATGCGTATGCAGTTTGAGCAACACAGATATATATATATATAGAGAGAGAGAGAGACGTATATATGGTAATATATCTATCCATCTGTCTCTCTCTATATATATGTATGTGTGTAGAAGTGCATACATGCTGAGCAATATATATCTATACATATGTATGTTAAAATGTATACGTATACATGTATCCTCCACATGTGTAAGAATCTCTTGCTACGTCTACGCATGTCTTACGTATATATATATAATGCGTGTGTGTGTGTGTGCCAAGGTGTAAACCTTACCTCATGAAATAAATGTATAGATGTATGTATATGTGTAGCTATTTACAGGGATGTATATATATACTCGTGTACACATAATATACCCGCACACATACGCAGAGGGACAAATGTGGACGCGTATATACAGGAGAGGAGGCCGTCAGTATTGTAGAAGCAAATACACACATGTGGACGTGTCTATAGAGGAGACGACGCCTTCAGGATTTTACACAAGATGCGAGTATAGAGGCCCGTGCATGTACGAGTATACGTACGGCTGGGCTACTAGAAGTTTACTGATGCTTCTACATCGGTGACTTTGTGCGTGTAGGTGTATCATGAGGTATTTCCTCTGACCCTCTCTTTCTTTGTGTTCCCTGTGCGCCCGGCGTTTCTTCGTCGCTCTTCTTCTTCTTCGATATCGCCTCTTCTCCTTTCCGTTCTTCACCTTTTGTGTGTTGTATCCTCCTCTGGTCCTTTTCCGCACTTCTTTTTCGTTCGTGGATGCCTTTCTTGCGTTCTTCTCTCCTTTAACGAGACAAATGCAACGTCCCTTCCGTCTTTTCTTTTCCTTTGTACTTCTTTTCTCGCTGCCCTTTCGCATTTCTCTCTGTGCTGCAGCTGGCTCTTCCGTCTCTCGTGGTTGTTCGCGCTGCGCCTTGTTCTCCTCTGCGTTGTCTTTTTCTCCTGCCTGGTACACCGCCGTTATCTCCATATCCTCCTCTGTCTCTTTTTCTCCGCCTCCTCCTTTTACTCACTTCTTCGTCCTTCGTCTTTCTGTCCGTTCGTTGCTGAAGGGAGCCGCCGGCCGAAGACGTTCCTCTGGTGGACCTGGTAGTGGCCCTGCCCCGTCCGAAGACCCTGGACAAAATTTTGCAGGTAGTGGCCTCTCCGCACCGGAAGAGAAGGCAGCGGCAGAAACTTTGGCAGAGCGGAAGTCAAAAGAAGAAACAGAAAGAGCCTAAAAAGAAGAAGGAGAGACGTCTGAGAGACGAGAACGGGCAGGAGACAGGAGGTTTCCAGAAAAGAGGGCAGAGGAAGTGAAGAAGGAGGCGAAGAAGAGGAAGGCGACGAGAGTAGAGGAGAAACTCGGAAAAGGCGCGGAACGCAGGAAATGAAAGTACCACGAAATGAAAAAGGCAGAGGCATGGCATCTGTCAGCAGAAGATGCGGCACGAGAAGTCGCGTCTCTGGTTTGAATAGCACATCTGCAGTGAACTTTTTCTCAGCTGCTTCCTGAGTGGGGGCCGGGGGAGGAAGGGGGCGAAGGAACCGGGGGCACTCCTGACACGCGCGCAGACTTAGAGATTACAGAGAGACCTGCAAATTGATGGAGCAGCTTGTGGGCGACAGCGTCGATCGTGGGAGATCTTCACCGGTGTGTATATTTATTTATGTAAGCATGTATGTGCACGTATCGATTGATGTGTGGAGCGAATTTACTGTATCTGTCTATACATATATATGTGTATATATTTGTCATGCATACAAGATAGGCAGAGAGAATGCGTCGTCTACACATGTATTCACTCAGTTGTATATGGGGCGAATTTTGTATAGTTCTCTACACACATACATATGTGTCAGACGTATAAGATAGGAAGAGAGAATATCGTCTACAAAAAGAAGTCGCTGGAGAAGAGTCTTTCCTTTTCGTTCACGAGTGTAGTAGATATCGATGGGCGATAGGGAGGGAGGCGCGCGGAGCCGTGCGTCACCGGGTAGCGACGCGTCCACGCAGTTGCTGTTGGAACACTCGGAAAGAGAGATAGAGAGGATAGAAAGGGGGGAAAGTAGAGAGAGAGAAGAAAAGCCTGGAGAATTCACGAGCTTTGTTGCCGTGATGCCTGGTGCACTTGTGACTGACTACGAAAAGAGGATGGAGAGTTTCTGTTTGTGCCCCTAGGCATACCGACGGCTGCGTTAGGTCCCTCAGCGTCGCCGCTTCTGATCAACAGAAGAACACAGGAGACAGACAGAAGTAGTCGGATCGAGAGCCCCTTGCATGCACGGAGGTGTCCACAGACAAAAAACGCAGTGTACACGTTTAGTCGAGGAAAAAGATGTGCGTCACGTGGAGGAGACTTCGGTGTTCTGGACGGTGGCGACGGGTAGATGTAGCCCCGTGCATACAAGTGGAAGTTTCCGTATATGCGTAGAGAGAGAGAAAAAGAGAGAGAGGCAAGTGTGTAGAGATGTTTATATACGTGTATCACCGTTTATGTACGTAGAAATACCCATGTATACACAAGGGTACGTGTAGAGGCGTTTATATACATACATGTAGATCTGTCCATACACATACGTGTGGATCTGTTTCTACACACGTGTGTAGATTTGTTTATATGCACATGTGCAGATGTGTTTCTGTACGTGGATCTGTTCGTATACGTATGGCTAGATTTGATTATATACACATGTGTAGATCTGCTTCTAACGTACGTGTAGAGCTGTCATGGACGTGTGTCTAGATTTGTTCATAGGCACGTTTGTAAATCTGTTTCTACACGTACGTGTAGATCTTTCCGTATACGTATGCGTAGATTTGTCTTGACAGACGTGGGTAGATCTGTCTATATACACATGTGTAGATCTGCTTCTATATATGTGTGGAGATCTGTCTAAACAGGTGTGCGTAGACTTGTTTATATAAACATGTGCAGAGCTGTTTCTCCACGTGTGTCTAGATCTTCTCTTCATATAGGTATGTGTAGATTGGATTATACGCACATGTGTAGACCTGTTGCTCTATGTGTGTGTGGCTCTGTTCAAATACTTATGTGTAGATCTGTTCGCATACCTCTCTGCAGATCTTTTATACACGTGTGCGTAGATCTGTTCATATGAACGTGTGCAGACCTCCTCTTCACACGTGTGTAGACCTGTTTGTTTACAAGTGTGTTTCTGTGTGAATATTTCGCTCTTCCTTCGTGTAAATCCCCACGTGAATATATGTGTAGACATACTTGTAGACGTGTCCCGCTCTGCAGAGACGTGTGAAGTTTCACAAACCTGTGTGCAGATACGTATATATATGTGTATGTATACATGTCTGGTTTTTTCTGTATGTACGTGGACAGATCCTGCACCTAGTTGTACGTGTGGACATGCCTGTATATGCAGAAAAGCAGACGCTTTTCTCTGTGTCTATGCTGGGAATTCTATTAACGGTTAAGTGTGCGCAGATTTGTTTTTTGTATGCATGTGTTGCACTTTCTCTGTATATACCTGTGCAGCCGCACGTGCATGTATGTGTAGGTGTGTTTATGCGCGCATGTCGGCATAGCTATGCGTATATCCGTGTCTCGCTCTTTCTCTGTGTAAGTCTGTATAGAAGTATATATACAGATATGCGCGATTACGTGTCTCGCCGTTTCTCTCTGCACACCTGGAAGTTTCCATATATATATATATAGTTGTGTGTGTGAGTATGTTTGTGAATTTAAATGCCGCTGTAGATAGGTATATGTGCGTGTCTTTTGCTTTTCCTTTGTAAATACATGTAGATGTTAGGGTACGGGCACGACGCAGGAGGCTGCTGCTGGGCTGCTGCCGTTCTTGGGGGATTCTGAAAAACACCACGTGTTGTTAACGCAGTGGAGAAGAGGCGCGTACGTGCTAGCAGAGTCTTGGGGAGCAACTTCTCGTCCCGGTCTTTTATTTGTCCCCGTTTATCCTCTCCTCCACGCTCTTTTGCTTCTTCCCGTCCGCTCGTCCCGTCTTCTTCCTTTCCGCGTGGCGCCCTTCTTGTTCTGCTGTGTGTCTGCTGTTTCGTTTCTTTCTGCAGTTCCACTTTCCGTCCTTTTCCTCTCCGCCTTTTTTTTCATCTTTTGCATCGTTTCGTCCGTATTTACCTTTCCTGCTTCCTCGGCTTGCCTCGGCTTGTTCACCTCCTTCATCTGCGTCTTCTCTTCTTCCCGTCACTTCCCTGTTCCCCCGTTTCTTCTTCCGCGTCTCTCTCGCCCGGCAGATGCGAAGTTCTTCTGGCTGCAGGAAACGTGTGTTGTGTGCCTCTCTGCTGCCGCCCCGTCCGCGTGCGCTGCTGCCGAGAAAACTTCTTCTTCGTCTTTCTCTCTCTCTGTGCGTCTGCGTCCCTGCGTGTGTGTGCGTGTGTGTACGGGCAAGCCCGCTAAAATTTATCACTACATACTTCTCCGTATGTGTCTCTTCCTAAATGGCGCGCCCCCGCAGAGTTGGTGTCTATTGCTCGCCCTCCCTACCTACTACACCGAGGTACCTGCGGGGGAGTCTTCTGCTTGAGTACTGATACGAGTCGATGTTTTTTATTGCCGCAGGTGGCTGCCACGCTCGGCGTCGGAAGGCTGCTGCTGGTCTGCGCAAGGCGGTCGGAGCGCGCGTACTTCGACAGTCCCAAGCTCTCGATCGAAAACATCTGCAAGCAGCTTCGAACAGGTAAATGCGTTAAACACGTAAGACTTCCGAGCACGTATATATACATGTAGAGGCAAATGTACACACATGTGCATCAAATATATATGTATATACATATGTGCATACGTACGTGTGAACAGGTAAACGCGTGCACCACACACACGATAATACTTCCGAACCCGTATCAATATATGTGGAGGCAAATATATATACGTACGCAGGCAAATATATACATATATATGTATACGTATGTGTGAACACATGAACATATGCAGCACACACGTGATAATGCGTACAGGCAAATCTATACATATGTAGATATATGCATGGATATATACATATGTATGAACAGGCACACGTGTGGAACACACACGGTGATGATAGTTGCGCGCATTTGTGTCTATTTTCCGACTCGCTTCGGTGTATATCTTGGTATGTGGACACAGCGTCTGTGTGTTCCTCTGTGCCAATATTTTGTGTCGGTTTTGATGTATGCATATGAGAGGCAGCGGTCCAGCAGCGTGCTTGACGCCTGGTACATGCGTGGAGGGGAGCCTCTGGAGAATTTTGTCGCGGCGACAGTCTCGCTTGTCTTCCTCTTCGTCCCGCCTGTTTTTCCTCGCGCATCAGCTGCTTTGCAGTACTTTTACGAATGTGTTCCTGTCTGTCTTTGCCTTCCTCTTCTTCGTCTTCTTCTCCTCGTGCGACGCACACGCAACGCACGTCGTCGTCCGTCTCTGCCCTGCGCTTCCGCCCTCCCCTCCCATTTTCTGCGGCTGTCTCTCTTTTTTTCCTCCTACCCCCTCTCCTCTCCGCTCGTGTTTGAACATGCGCAGGGGAGTTTCTTGTTCTACTGCCCCTGCGCCTTTCTCTTCTTCCTTCTCGAAGACAGCTGCAGTAGCCTTGGTGCGTCTTCCGTCGTCCTGTCCTCGCGTCGGTCTTTCTTCTTGCTTCTCCCTTCCTCCACACAGACGACGCAGCTTCTTTCGTCTGTTTTCGCGTGTATTTCTTTTTCATCTGTCTCTCCTTCCTTTCTTGAGTGACTCTGAAGCAGACGTTTTTCTGGTTTGTCCTTTCGACTGTCCTCTCTCTCCCCGCCTTCCGTGTGCTCCGTCTTCCGTACTCCCCTCGTCTCCTTCTACTTCGTCTTCTTGCGTCTCTTCTTGAAATTTCTTCACCTTTTCTTGCTCGCACCCACTTCTGTTGAAGAAATCTGCCGTAAAGGCTCCACACATTCCAGCAGGCTTTCTTTTTTTTCCCTTGTCTTCTCCCTTCGCGTCTTCGTCTGTCTCTCCCCGTAACGTTGAAGCTGCCTCCACGTTTTTCCCGTCGTCCTCTTTTTTCTTCCGTCGTCTACGAATTCTTGCGTCCCCGTCGTCCTGCAACCCCGCGGCTTGCGTGTCTTCGTGGTAGTTCGTCTTTCTTCCCCTCTTTGTCACTTCCAGCGTTTTGGTTCTTCTTTGTTTCCACCAACACGTGATCAACCTTCCTGAATCCCCCTTGTCGCTATTTCTTCTTCGCTTTCTTCCTTCTGCTGCCCTTCTCCTCCGTTCTACTTTTCTTCTTTAGTCCAAGCTCTTCCTCATTTGGCGATCGATCGCACCTGCTCTCATTTCTTCTTCGTGCTCGTCGTACTTTTTTTTTCCGTTTATCTTTCTTATTCTGCACGGTCCTCTTGTCCTTCGTTCAGGTCCTTTTTCCATCTGCGTCTTCGTCATCCTCCTGTGTATACTTTCGTTGCTCCATTTTCTCGCACTTCTTCTTGTCCCTCCTCAGCTCTCCGTTCTTCGCTATGTTTCCCTTTCTCGTTCTTCACTGATAGGCCTGGAGCAAGGCGTGGCGACGCGTGTGCCGGAAGTGCACGTCTTCGCCTCGTGGGTAGGACTTCTCGCTTTCTTGCAGCCATGCCGCTCCCCCTGCGCGTTGCACGCATCAACAGTGGCAACGAAGAGCGGCAGCAGCGACGGCACAGATAAGTCGGTACGCCGGCAAACAGAAGCAGGAGAAGAAGAAGAAGAGGAAGAAGAGGGGGAAGAAACACCGCAGAAGAGGAAGGAGAAGAACGAAGAGGAACAGACAACAGAGACGGAAGATACGCAGAGGCAGCAGAATCAAGAGCAGCACGAGCAGCCGCAGGACGAGCAGCAGCAGCTGTTGTGGAGACGGAAGCAGCAACAGGGGGAGAAGCCGCGTCAGTACCAGCAGAAGCAGAACGAACAGCAGCGGGACGAGGGACAAGAACTGCAGCGACGGAGAGAGAAGAGAGAAGAGCAGCAGATGCAACAGCAGCCAGAGCCACCTTCTGCAGAAGTGCCATGGTGCTGCTTCAGTAGTCGTGTGGGTCGCAGTAGGCGACTGCTCGCTCATCCGGACGCCCCTCACTCTCTCGCTGCTATGCAGGTACCCATCTCTGCTGCAGCTGTGGCTGTCGTTGCGACTTCTGCTGCAGGCGCCTTGGGTCTCGTGCAGCTCTTTGCTCCTGCGGCTGCTGTTCTGGCTTGGTGGTGCGCCTGCTGCTGGCGTGGCTCATCGCCGCCGCTGCCGCTTCTGTTTCTGCTGCTGCCGCGCCGCTGCTGCGCTTGCCGGTCTGTTTCGCTCGTCGCAGCTATGACTGCTGCGGATGCTGCTCCTTGTGCTGTTGATGTTGCGTCTCGTGTTGCTGCCGCTGCTGCACCTGCCGCATCCATTACGCTTTTGCCTGCGGTGCTCCTCTCCACTGCTCCTGTCGTGTTTCCTGGATAGCGCCTTCCTGCCCAGTTCTGCCGCTACTTCGTCTGCGGCTACTCCAGCTGCTGTGGAAGCAGCTCCACAATGATGTCGCCTGCCACCGCAGCCCTCCTGCTGCTGCCTTGTCTGCTACTACCGCCGTTGTGGCCTGTCGTTCTCCAGTTGCTGCTGTCTTTGAGGCGTAGTTGCGGCGGCTGCTTTGTGTGCTGCCGCCTCTGGATTGGCCCATCATTCTCCTCTTTTCACTATTGCCGCTGCTGCTTTGCTGCAGCGGTGGTGCTGCTGCGTTTCTTTTAAAGCTCTCTCCTTTCGATTATACACGTGTACACGCGTGTGTCTGTGTCCTTCTGTGTAGAAGTGGCTACGTAGCGCAGTTGCTAGTCTATTATTTTGTTTTCTACGAGTGCTGCTGCGTTTCCTTGTTGCGCTATGTGTGCCGTTGTATGTGCATCGTAGCCGCTGGTTGGCGGCGTCTCCCGTCATTGCTGCACCCGCTGTTGCTTCTTTTGCTGGCGGTGACACCCTTCTGTGTGCGTGCTGTTGCTGTCGTTTCCTCCCCCTCCTCCCCCTCTTCCTCATTCTCACTTGTTGTTTGTTTTGCTGGTGCTCGAACCAGTACCTCTTTCGCTGCTGTTGTTTCCTCTTTTTCTGTTTCTCCCGTCGCCCTATGCTGCTCCTGATGGCTCGGCATATCTTCTGGCGCTGTTGCCGCTCCTGCTGCTTCTTGCATTCCGGCTGATCCTGCTCACTGCGTTATTGTCGCTTCTTCGCTCTTTTCGCCGCCGCTGCGAACCTCGGCCCGCTGGCGCTGCTGCCTCTTACACACTGCTTCTACTTCTGGCATTCTGCCTTTGTGTCTTGTTCTGCCGCAGCTGCAGTCACAGTCAGCAGGGCGCGTGCTCGTCGCAGTCGGGCCCGAAGGCGGGTGGCTGCCGGAGGAAGTCCAGGAGCTGCAGCAGCAGCAGCAGTTCGTGCCGTTCCATCTTGGCAACCGTGTTCTGCGATGCGAAACTGCAGTTGTCTCTATCCTCGCGCAGGTATTATCTGTTGTCTATCGCGTGCAACACAGGAGCTCGCGAAGCACCCACGTTGGTGAAGCAAAATATCAAGAAGAGGATAGTGTTCACTGAAGCAGAGTATTAGTGTCGCGGAGTGCTTGATGCAGCGCAACATATGATGCAGCAGAATATTTGAAGCAGCAGAACATGTGACACAGCAGAATATATGACGCGGCAGAATATGTGACGCAGCACAATGTATGACGCGGCAGAATATGTGACGCAGCACAACGTGTGACGCGGCAGAACGTATGACGCAGCAGAACATTTGAAGCAGCAGAATGACGACGCAGGAGAGTATATGACGCAAGAGAATATGTGAAGCAGCAGCAAGCCTTTCGTCTGCGTCTGTGGGAGGCAGTACCTGCTTATGAGGTTTCCACTGCACGCAAGGCTCTCGTTTTGTCGAAGGCGTCTGCTTTGCATTTCCCACTTTTCTCGAGTATAGGTCTCGGGCCGGGGGTGCTGCGTGCATCTCTGCCGTTTGGCGAGAGTTGCACTTCTACGTCGGCCGCGTGCCGCGTCGTTTTTAGGAACGTGACTGGGGGACACAGAGACGTCGAGGGCCCGTCCTCCTCGTCGAGGTGTTGCTGATGTGCAGTCGTACGACGGGTGACTTACACACTACGCGCAACCGTTTTTTGCAGCTGTGGAGAACACGAAAGCTTCAAAGTTTCGAAAACAGTATACAAGCAGTATGTTGTGTCCGACGCGGCTCTCCCTCCGGCGTCCCCGCGGCCGGTCGTTCGTCTCTTGGCGACACTGTCAAGTTTCTTGTAAAGTGTGTGGTTCTTGTAAACTGTATCGGACGCGAGTTTTCCTGTTTGCACTGTTTTTCTGCATGCGAGCGAACTCCTCTCTGCGCACGCAGCGGCGGGAGTGGCTCCTTGTTTTCCTCGTGGGGCACAGGAACACCCCTGGAGGCTCGCAGACGGCTGCACGAGAATGTTTGCACATCTTGTGGCACCGTCGCACATACCTCTAGCCGTATACAGACAAGTACATGTATGTGTATATAGGTATATGTGTACGCAGAATATGTGTGTGTTCATGTGTGCGCGTCTGCGTAGAAGTGTAGCTGTACCAGAATATACGTTCATGTTGAAGAGACTTATAGGTGTAGTTGTTTTTAAAAAAACAGTGGTCCTCCAACGTGCACGCGAGTGCGTTCACGTATGTAGAGCGTCGGTATCTTTGTACGTGTGCCCCTATATTCACAGGTGTATACTGCGTGGTGTGCCTGCACCCGGGAACATGCATACCCACGGACGGTGCGTGTGCACGTGTACCACATAGATACACGTCAGCAGAGGCCGGGTTTCAGTTCGTGTACATGCGTCTCGACGTGTAAAGTTTATTGTATATGCATATGTGCGTATGGTGGCGCGCACCCTCATGTCTCCACAGGTAGAAGGACGCGTATGCGCACATCTGCATGAGACTGAATATGTGTTCGGACGCAGGTCGTATTTTGATACGTGTGACTGGGAGTGACTATGCGGAAGCCCGTGCAGATCCCTCATTTAAGATGCGTCTTGCTGCAAACCTGTTGCTCGTCCTCGTCTTTGTGTTGCAGAAACTATGAGATAGTACTTCTCCGTGCATGTGTGTTCCTTCTTCTGCATACTTCACCGCGTTGTAGATTGCGCTGTCGCACTGGGGTTTGAAGAAAAGTTTCCCCACAGTCACGCCGTGCGCGTGCGCATTCACGCAGGTGGTTGCAGTTTCGCATTGAGAGCCTATTTAAGTGGGTCTGCTCAATTAGATAATAACACCTAACTCCCAATAGTACTATCTAAACGGCGTGTCGTGCCTGCATGTTTTGAGGGGCTGTTCGACTCTCAGAATATTTTTGTGAAGATACGTGTCGTTGCTCTCGCAGGTCTCCTTGCGTCTGGTACGCCAGCAGAGTCACTGTAGATTTACTACGGACTACGTGTATACGTCCGTAGGTGTAGAGTTAAAAGTAGTTTGTATGAATATGTGTTTGCGAATGTGAACGTTGGTGCGCGTAGGATAAACGTATGTGCACGTGTAAGGAAAGGATGGCGAATCAATGGAGCAACCAGACATTTATCAATTTCCGCCGAAGCATAGAGCTGCATTTACGTGCAGAATGTGGTGCCCACGTCTCGAAATATGCGGACATATATATATATATATGTATATACAGACATTTATGCAAACCTGTGCACCTTGTCCAGCTCTGTACCACAAATATGGGGAAGACACGACGGCGATGTGACGTGTGCCGACGCCGTACGGCAGGGTCGCTAGAGGCCCCGGTGAGGCCTCCAGTGCACAGGACGAATCGACTGGCAATTGCACGCGCTGTTGCAGGTGCGCAGGGGTTTGTACTCAAGTGGATGTATATTTGTGTATGTGTGTGCACATTATATATGTATGTGTATATATATATATATACACATATATACGTAGGTATATCCAAACATGTGTGCGTGTGTACATACATACAGCTACGCATGTCTGTGCTGTGTGGTGCCTGTGGTGGACAGGTAAACCTGCTGCTGACCGATCCCACGCTGCGTAACGGGCTGCCTCCTCCGACTGTCGAGGGCAGTTTTCCCGCCTGTTTGGCGTCTCAGTCAGCTGCTGAATCGGCAAGAAGCAGCCACAGTGGTAGTGACTGGAGCAACAGTTGTAGCAGCAGTATCAGCAGTAGCATCAGGGACGAAACCAAACAAGCAGCGGGGGCGCACCATGCAACAGGAACGACAGTAAGGAGCAGCAGCAGCAGTAGCACCAGACGCGAAGACTCCTCTTTGTCTGAACGTACGTGCAAGCCGCCACCTGCCAACTGCAGTAGTCCTCGTCGTTACAGTATTATTTGTGGTGATGGTAGTTGTAACACTGGCACCTGCACGCAAAGCGCTGGGTCGAATAGGAGTAGCAATAGTGGTAGTATCAACAGCAGCACTAGAAGTAGTGGCAGTAGTAGCAGTGTCAATAATACTGCCACTGGCAGCTGCAGTATTAACGGGACTAGAGAGACAGGAGTGACTAGCAGCAACGGGGGTGACGATAGCAGTAGCAGTGCCCCCACAGCAAACGCAGCACGTCCGAATCTGTGCGTATCTTCACTGACAAATAAGAGCGTTAAGCACGTAGGAGAATGTGGAACTGATGAAGAGGGAGCCGTATCTTTGTCTACAGTTGAGTTGCCCGCTTCAGTCGGCGTGAATCGCACAGACGAGAGAGACGACGAAAGTGTGGATATCTTCAGTTCTCCTCCGGAGTGCACATCAGCACTTGCCCAGAGGATGAAGAGCAACGAAAGCAAAACAGTTGTGGAAAGGCCTGCATCACCTTCAGCTACGGATCTCGATACATATTCCTCCGGCGGCGGCACCACGAATTTCACCAGTGGGTGTTTTTCTGAATCTCGTGCCACGCATTATCCTGCAGTTCGCGTTAGCACGAACGTGCAAGAATTCCAAAATGGTGTGCAGGTCTCTCCGTCACCATCGGAGAGCACGTCCTCACCTGCACACTGCCTTTCGTATACGGGTACGGCGTCCCCGCATAGAGAAGCAGGAGCAGTAAGGTACAAAACGAAGAAAGCCACCGTCAGCAGCACTAGCGATAAGGATGGCAGGTTGAACAGAAAGGAAGATTATGAATACAACTGCAGCAGAGGAACTGGAAACCGAATGGATAATTGCTACAGGAAGGAAACGGATGAGCACAATGCCAAGAGGCATAATTTTACCGAGACTGCTGTGTCTCTCAGTGCTGCCGAAAAAGGAAGAGGTCACGGAGTTGCACGTGAAGAGCGAGGCGACGCAGAACAAGTAAACGAACAAACGAAGGAAGGTGAAGGAGAAGGCGAAGTAGCAGAGACGCAGAATGAGGAATCTAGTGCCGTGTCAAGTGCTGCACCTGCGGGAGGAGCACCAGCAATAGCAGCAGCAGCCGCAAGGCACGAGAGTGGCGGCAAGCCAGCAGGAGTTGCAGCAGCACGGGCAAGGGAAGGAAGGGTGGGAAGAGAAACCGTCTCGGCTAAAACAGAATTGAATACAGGACAAGGTTTACACAGAGGCAGACGACTTTTTTATAAAGATGAAGACGGTTTTTTTATTGTCCTTCCCGAACGAAGACACGCCAAAACTGATGAGCAAAACCCTGCGTGAAGCACTCCTCTCAAACATGGTGTGCATTCTGCTGAAACTCTTTGACCATGTGGTACCCTTTAGGTGCTCGTGCGGCAGGATTACCTCACAATAAAAAATGAATTGCAGAGGAAGAAACAGAGTGGTCAGCGAGTTCTTCGCACGTGTTGCCGCTTGGAAATTCCACGCAGCTCTAGATCTTTCATAGACGTATTGAAACTAAGACACCACCAACGACTCACAGAGAACTGGAATAACGATGTCTGCCAAGTCTGTTTCACCCATTATTTTGATGCCGAGGCATGAACTAATCTCGTTTCTCTACTTTGCCGCCCTCCTATGGTAATTCGGTGGTTGACTGTCGTGTTCCCCCACTCTCTATGTCTTAAATACGGTGGGAACATGCCATACAGATACACTTGAAACCAATCAGGGCAGGAAGTGGGTATACGCGAGGGTTCTGACTTCTGTCTTTGCTTGTTTTCACTGGTGCGGACCACTAGAAAAACTTCTGTCTAACCCGTAGCCTCCCGGTGGAACGCAGACTCCAACGGAACCCAATGAAGCTGCCAGACACAAGAGACCGCTACAGCAAGAAGCTAGCTCTCTATTCCAATTCTTCTCTGCTTGAGTTATGTCTGCTATACGTGTATAGATATGTATGTGTCATCTGCGGAGGTCGGTGTCAGGCGTCGCTACTCCTCAAGGGGATGGGGTGTCCCCGCATGTTCTTGTCATGCGGTCGAAACTAACGGTAGAACAACGCAAGCGGAAAAAACAGTTGACGTCGCCGGTTTTCAAGGATAGTAGCGTAAGGAAGAGTGGTTTAAAAAGAGAACCCCTTTACTTGGAGATCCTGTCAACTTCTACACTTCTGCAGATTCAATCACGCAGATTCCCCTGTAGCAACTGACGGCGTGTGCAAAGGGCAACTGCCATAGGGGTGAATCACTGTGGTGCTGGTGGTAGTTGTAGCTGTATTGGCACAGTTCGGCGGCGGGACGAAAGGCTTGCAAGAGATTACCTCTGCCGAGTTAAGTTGTACCGGCGGTGAAGGGAGAGAAGTTGTAATCCTGGTGCACACTGCATATGAGTGGTAGCAGTCGTAGAATTAGTAACAGCAGCAGTAGTAGTAGTAGCAGGAGTTGTAGCCGTAGTAGTAGGAGGAGGAGGAGTAGGAGTTGCATCAGTAGTAGTTACACTGGCAGTACTTATGAGTTGTAGTAGGAGCAATAGTACTACAACCACTATATATTTAGTGAAGTATACCTGCGGACGCTACTTCTAATCCTACTTTTGGTAACCATTTCAACTTCGTCGAAAATAGTTGTAATGGCCGCCAACTTTTTGTGCCGCAGACAAGGCGCTCTGCACTTTTACCTCTTCGCTAATGTAATGAATGCTGGAGCACAGTCCTTGGCAATAACAGAACCTTTTTACGTAGGGGTGGCTTCAGAACAAGGGTAGCTTCAGAACTTTTCAAGAGGTCAGACGTACAAGGTATGTGCTGACCGCGTTCCATTTCTACTCTTTCTTTACGTGGTGTAGTCTTTTTGATGAATGGAAGGGGCTGCCTCTCAATATCTCGCGCCTTCGTACCTCCACACGAGGAAGACACCCAGTGCCGCACGTAAGTGGTCAAACCTGCTGCAACGGAGCATCACAAACTTAATTCCTGTGCTCGCATCGTCTGTCCACCTTAAACATTTTTGGAGATTCCGCGTCCTAGAAGTCGTGAATTACTGCAAGTCTGACACGGTAGTGACCGACACCCTTTGGTGCGAGATCTAGGTTATGCGACCATCGCCTTAAGAAGGGTGCATAGACATGAACGAAGCTCCTCTACTTCGTTGCTATCTTCAATTTCGCCATTCAATTGGAAATATTGGTCGCAGCTGACTGTCAGCAGATCTAGGAGACTTCCGCCACGTATACAATTTTTCCCCTTCTCCTTCCTGTGCCCAGAGTGGTCCACACGTATTCTGAAGTCCATGCAGCCACCACTTCGAGCAATGCAGACTGGAGAGGAGATATTCCTGTATTACGAGTCTTTTCCCATTTCCATCATATTTACATGGCTCTCGAACGCTGAACGTGACATTCGAGTTGGTCCGGAGCTAAGTCCGCACTACACGCCATAACGGCATGAGGGATTAGTCACGCAGAAACTGGCTATCTGAGAAGTACGTTAAACTACAGAAAAGGTGCGAACTTCGTGTCCTTTAGTTCAAACAGCCATCGTCTAATAGTGTCACATAATTCACCTATTGTCTACATCCCTTTGGCCGCTACCAAAATTCGGTCAACAAGCTAGAAATACAACTCGCGGGGGCACTTTTCTAGAGTTTTTTGTCATGTTACGCTGGAAACTGACTTTGTAGAGTTTTTTGTCATGTTACGCTGGAAACTGACCGTTAGTGAAGGGGAGGCTGGTGAATGCGAAGTCCGTTATGTCAGCTTCGGGGCCGGGTTGATCCGCAGGCCCTCGTGGCGCAATCGGATAGCGCGTTGGACTTCTAATCCAAAGGTTGTGGGTTCGAATCCCACCGGGGGTGGTAGCTCCCAAATTGCGACAAGGCTACTATTGCTTCACGTGTACGCAACTTCGAAAAGCTTACGTCTCGATGCGATGGTACTTGGTTGCTTTTTCTTTACTCGGGTTCATGCTGCCGTACAACGGTTGTACCAACGTCACCGTACACAGCGGACAAGCTCCGAAGAGAGCGGATGTTACCTTACAGGGTACCACGAAGCTTCTCCAAACATTGTCGTACGTCTGCGTATATAAACGTGGACATCCTAAACATTCCCGCACATTCATACGTGTGCTCAGACTTACACATATCCAGCGCGCAATGTTCAATGCAGTGTTGTACGCATATTGGGCCGCTTCTGTTTCTACAATACGGAGTGGTCGAATGCGAAGCACTCTATCGTACGCCTACACAGCCAGAGCCGTGGTACACGATGCTTTTCGCACGTAAGATTACCGCGCCCGTATGATTCCATATACGCGTATAAATACGTACAAGCCAATATATGTCTAAATCCATTACGGGACTTCATGGGGTGTGGATCACAATTCGTTTGTCTGAATCAAGCCGGGGGACATCAAGAGCATGCAGATACGGTTGAACTCTCACTTTGCGTGGTTCCTCCATACGCCCGTACAAGGTGGATGAATGCACGCGTAACTATTCGATCAGACAGCCAGGCTGAGCCCGCAATTTATCTCTTTCGTGGCAGTTTCATTTTGCATCTCATGATTTCATAAATACAGCTCTACGCAGTACATGAATCTCGCTGTCGAATCCAATTTTGACGGGCGTGCACTGATACATATTATTCACAGTCAAATCTTGAGGAGTGGGGGTCATGTACTCCATCATACCTGAGTCGTTGACACCACAGACGTTACGTGCTTGTGCATCTGAACGTGTGATGACAGCGGTCACTATACATGGTAGGAAGTGAACTTAGTTCTTGCAAGTATGCGTACATATCTGTATATACATGTATGTTTATACATATTCTTTCCACCTCTCCCTAAGCATCAGCGAACGTATGTATACGTGTGTATCCGCGAAAAGTCAATATCATGTGCCAATTCGCATTAGCCAAGGATTCACAAACAACATATCCGTTTATTCACCGTATCACTACTAAAGAATCACGCCGAGATACGCGTCTGTGTAGATGCTTGTCTGTACATCTACGTGGATGTTTAGAAGCCTACCATGTGACGTCACTGCTCATGCGTATTAGAACAAAACACAGGCTTGACACAGATCAGTCTCCCTACGTGCGAAGGACTACGTTACGGGGATTCACACGTTACTTTGTGATCTAAGTGTGGCCTTTTCGCTTGCCCTACTACCTCCTGCAGCTGCACCTGCAAAGAAGTCACTATTTCCTTCACTCCAGTCCAGCTGTCTGTCGTGCAGTCGCTATGTTTGCAGTTGCAAACTCCATTGCTGCTGACTCTCATTCACACTTGCCCATATACGACGCCTGCGGGAGAGCTGTGCGGCTGCCGCTGCGATAGTAGTGCTGCTGCTGTTGGTCACTTCTCTGTGTGTCCTCTGCTGCAACCAGAATGGCGCTGCTGTTCTGCTGCTGGTGGTGTTTCTTCTGCAGGACTTCCCATTCGCTTGCTCCACTTCTCGAGATGAAGCCCTTTTCACTACTATGCCCATGGTGGCTGTACTGGTGCTGCTAGTGTTTCGAATGTAGACCCTTCTGACTACAGTCCACCCCTGCGTCAGTTACGGTCAGCTGTTGGTGCTGCTGCAGAGTCCACTTTCACTCTCCGCTGTGGTAATGCTGCTGAATGGCGCACCAGTATCCTAGCTGCTACTCTGATTGTTGTTGGTAGTGCCGTTTGTGTCGCTGTTTACGGTGTACTGACTGCTGCCGCCCCATTGCATCAGGCAAGCATCCAGGCGAACGCTTCTGCGGAGCCTTGTAGTCGAGTCTTTACCATAGTAACTATATGACATGCTCGATTGGGCAGATCCATGTAATCAAGTCTTCACCGCCGTCCCTTTGTGTCATGTTCCGGGTCGCTTTTTGTTTTCCTCTTTCAACAACGACTACGACTGAACATCGGAAGAGCACGCTCGCGTGCGTACACGTGGACATCACCACAAGTATAACGCTATTCATATATATAGATATGCCGCCGTTCTTAATTCTGCTGGGTGTCGAGCAGTTAGCATGTGAGAGTCTACATCAAGACGGAACAGGCAGGATATATTAGCGCGTACGCTTACGTAGCGCTAGACACCTTTTTCCCATGTAGGCGTAACCCTCATCATCCAGGTGACGCAGGTGCGTACAGTATCCCACCTGCTTTCTCCGTCGGCCTTAGCTGGCTTGCCTTTCTGATCCATACTTTCCCATTATCTCCACTCGTCGTTGTCGTGGCTGAGACATGATAACAATCATTCCACCACGACCGAAGCTACTGCCGGTGCATCTCTTGCTGCTGCGTCTGCTCTCTTTGCTGTTGATGCTACTCTGTGGGCCGGTCTTGCCGCTGTCGGTGGTCATCCTGCGCTTGCGACTACTGCTGCTGCTGCTGAACTAAATTGCATCACGGTACGTATTCCACTATGTTACGCGTCAGCACATGCTTAATTTTCACTCGAAAAGGACTGTCCTGCTGATTTCCTGTATGTGGATGCAGAAGCTCAGGCTGGTGTCCTGACGTTGATCTCACGTTTTCATATGTACGCACATACTATTATTATATTCATTTGCAAGCTGATGTGTTGGGCATACACGTGCACACAACACCACGTAGCAGGCGTCTATCCCACGTGACAGTAGGGTGCTGGTCAGCGACAAAAATCTGAGCACGTCCCCTCAAAGTGCACAAGCGTTGCCCTGCGCTTGCACAAAGCGTGAAGTGTAGCACAGGGGGGACATACACGGTCCATGACGCCCCTTGGACGACAACCACGACATGGCATCCTGAATGTCTACACGTGCAACCGACAAAGTACAGGTCCCCGAGATTCGACTACCCGCTGCAGCGCTGCATAGTACGAGCAGGAATCACGAGTAATGCTATTTCTACACAGAAAGCAACTCAAGTGTAGAAAAACGCGCATCCTCCTTATCGAGCAACAACCCGCGGTAGATGTACTTACTAGTCATACAAACAAGGGCGACACGAGCAGCACTCACATCAGAAACACTCAAATCTCCCGAGTGTACTAACAGGGTCCCGCTGTAAACCAGCTGCCTCCGTCGCCTTCGCCCACTGGAAGACCGAAAGCAAGTGCAACAGCAGCAGCCCAGGCAGCACCTAGATTTAGCTCAGTTGCTTATGGAATGTCTGCCATTCTCTCGCCTCTGGGCTTGTCAGGAGTCGCTGGTAAGGAGTCACCAAAGATCACGTGCATTTTTGGAATATATCAACGTTGATCTCGTGCAGTGGTTCGCGGAGACAAAGGTGTGTCCGCATGTGCGTGTGTGAGCCAAGGTATACGCACATGTACACGCTTTGCAAAGATATATTCTTTGTGTTATTCTCCTTCCCTGATACTGATGCTTCTAACAAGATGCATCGATGTATGATTACATTCTCATAGTACTGGTTCTGTTGGAGGCTGGCGGCGTCGTCGCGGCCTTCGTGAGCCACCTTGTGACTGCACTGCTGTGCACGGCAGCTAGCTACCCGAGGAGGAGATTCTCCCCTCCATCTTGACCCTGAAAGCAACACGAACCTCCCTCCGCTCAACCGCCGGAAACGTGCTGTGGCCGCAGGGAGGAGGTTCCAGTACCAACATCTGACCGACCAGCAAGGACGGAAATACGATTGTAGCAGCGTAAGCACGCGCCGGCGCTCCAGCAGCTCGACAGACGGCGCCGCCGTGGCGGCCGCGCCAGCAGGTGCTAGCTGCAGCTCCAGATCCATCTCTGGTACAGCAGTAACGGTGTGATGGGTGCAGTAGAAAACAGGCTGTAGCGTTAGCAACGAAACCTGCCTGCTGCAGCACTACCGGTCCGTCGAACCATGACGAAGACCAGCTACGGCAGCATCTACAAAGCGGCCGTGCTGTGGTAGCTAGCACAACGGCAGGAGCCGCAGGAAAACGTCGGCAATCGTGGTAGCCGGATCTTGGTGGGTCGCGCACGACCTGCAGTAACGGGATGTCTGCTGCAGTCAAGTCTCGGCAGATCTCTCTGAAGATAACAAGCGCGTCTTTTTGGAGCCTGCTTTCCACCCTGCTGCATCGCCGACTTGGTCCGCGTGTCTTCCGTCATCTGTTTCTCTCCTTTCTCGTCGACAACAACAGTTGCGTCAGAGACATAGACACCGTCACAATCTATGTTCACACAATGCCCTGCCTGCCGCACATGAAACTCCGATCCAATGGCCACTCCAACTCAAACTCCCTCTGTTCCTGCTGTGCCATTCGCTCTTGCCGGTGTGGTAGCAACCGTCGCTGCTGACGGTGCTGCGCGCGCTGCAGCGACTCCTGTTTGTTTGCTGCTACTGGACATCTTGGTGCTGCTGCTGCGGTAGAAGCTGGGGCTATACAGGTACACCTGGGCTGCT
Organism: Sarcocystis neurona; assembly: GCA_000727475.1. Classification (NCBI taxonomy): domain Eukaryota; phylum Apicomplexa; class Conoidasida; order Eucoccidiorida; family Sarcocystidae; genus Sarcocystis; species Sarcocystis neurona. The sequence continues at coordinate 1,013,413 of KL647312.1, read as the reverse complement.
GTTCCTGCTCAGCTTGTTGTTCCGTTTGCTGCCGCTTCTGCGGACGTCGCTGCTGCGGCTGCGGCGACGGCGGTTGTGGCTGCGCTGCGGTAGGTGCTCGATGAAAACGCTTCTTACAGCTGCTGTTGAAGTGCTGCGGGGCTCCTGATACTGCGCTTGAGGCAGCTGTTGTTGCTGCTACCGATGGTGGCGTTCGCCATCGTGCGGTTGCTGTTGCTAACATCTTGGGGTGCCTCTTGCTGCTACTGCTGTTACTACACGCGCTAGCAGTGCTGCGGGTGCCGCCTGGTATCGGTGAAATAGCTGCGGCACACAGGACCGCCGCAATGTACACGGACGGAAGCACACACGCTACGCCACCTGTCTGCTGCCTCTTTCTAGGATGGATGTATTTTAAACTATCATCTGTGGTGACTCTGCGTGTCCACTTGCCTATGCACACACGTGTTTGCTGGTCCTCTCAGGTATGATGGGAAACATATGGGTGCACCCAAGCAGAGCGGTGTATAATTGTGGTGGTACATCCGCCTACGTATCAGTACAAGTACGCATCGTATCCGTCTCTCTGAATCCAAACATCTGCGTTGTGGACGTGAATGCGTTGTGTATCGCGGATGCGTCCTTCACGTAGACCCGTACAGATTGTATACTGGCGTGAGGGTGAAGCAGCAGAGGTATCGTTTTGCGCGAGCAGCAGGACGGGCTCTTCTCGCAACCACAGCACCAGCGTTGGCTTGCAGGAGCGCTTCATGCACAGAACACCAGCAGGTCCAGGTCCTCAAGCAGCAACGGCAGCGTTCCTGGCCCCGGTAGCGCCTCATGCAGCAGCACCAGCAGCGGCTGCATGATCCCGCCGCAGCAGGAGCAGTAGAAGGAGTCGATTCTTTTTCTGCAGTTAGAAGAAGAATCGCACCCAGCCGCTGGTCAAGAGTCACGAGCGACTGAGGAGCGCGGAACGGCAGCACCAGCAGCAGCATATATGAAGAGCCGCAGGGACAATGAAAGTATAAGTACGCGTGTGCATAATTTCTGTAAACAAGCGACAGACATTTACCTATGTCCAGTTCAACGCAACAGCAGTAGCCAAAGATGGAGAGTTCCGCTGCAAAGACCCAGCGTGAGGCTCTCCCGACGGGAGCACCACCAGCGAAACTGAAAAAATTCCCACCACGACCAGTGACAACTCCAGCACCAGCAGCAGCAGCAGGAAAATCAGAGTCACTGGCAGAAGGGGCAGTAGCAAAGACCCCAGCAGCGGCAGCAACAGAACTCGCAGTAGCAGCTGCACCTAATATCAGTGGGTCGCTGTCATCAAAAGAAAGACTAGGTCAGGGAAAACAGTTGCCAGGACAACCTACATTTCGTCCAGAAGACGAGGCTACCTCGTCTGCTCCTACCTCAGCTGCTGCTGGATCAACTGCTGCTGCTCCTAAGACTGGACTGAGCAGCGCGGGTGTCACCTCTAAGCCCTCTCTTGCTGCCCCGCTTGGTACTTCTAAAAAAACTGCGCTACCTGTTGTGACTCCTGGTGGGAAGCCTACCGCAGCTGCGAAGCCTCATCTTCTCACTCCACCCGCTGCCGCCAAGGCTGTTCTTGCTCCTGCTGCTGCTGGTAAGCCTGCTCCCGTTACTCCAGGTGCTGATGCCAAACCTGCTCTTGCACCTGCTGCTGCTGGTAAGCCTTTTCTTGCTCCTGCTGGTAAGCCTATTCTTGCTCCTGCTGCCGCCTTGTCTGTACCTGCTGCTCCTGATGTTAAGAAGAAGACGGCTGGTGTTCCTACTGCTGGGGTTGCTAAGCCTGCTCTTAGTACTGCATTTGGTGCTGCTAAGCCACCAGTCGCCCCTCCTGCTACGGCTAAGCCTGCTGGTGGTACTCCTAAGCCTGCTCTCCTCGCTGTTCCTGGTGTTGACAAGACTGTTGCTCTGGCTGTTGCTGCAAAGGCGGATCCGGCTGCTGCCCCGCCTGCTGGCGCAGTAGCCCCAGAAAAGGCAGCACTTTCTCTTAAAGAGGCGCCTGCAGCAAAAGAACAACCGCAGCAGCAGCAACCGCCGGTGCTACCGGGGAAAAAGGCCGCAGGCGCAACAGCTCGGACAGCAGACGCGAAAAGTGACACTGCAGGAGTACGAGGGGCAGCAATAGAACAAGAGGCAGGAGGGGAATTGCGAGCGGGAAAAGCAGCAGCAGGCGCCAAAGCAGAGGTGACGGGTGAGCCTGGTACCGGCACTGCCATAGCAGCAGGTCCAGGTGGAATGGAAACAGCTGCAAGAGCCGCTTCACCCGCAGCAGCAGATAGTAGAGCTCCTGCAGCCGAAAAAGTAAAAGGGGCAGCCGCGGGGAAACCAGCAGCTGTGCAGGCTGCTGCCGCAGGTGCTCGAGCCGCACGGGGCGGAGATCGTGCAGGTGAAAGGACGTCCTCTCCGGCAGAGTCTTCTGCTTCTGAGAGGTGGTCACCTCCATGGACGCGGGCTGCAGGCAGGCGTGTGGTGGCAGCAAGTCCCAGCAGCCGGAGCAGGAGGAGAGAGCAACGTCGAAAAGAAAGCAGAAGGGGGGGCTTCACGGATGATTCGGGCAGTCCGCGAGGATGGCAGAAACTAGCTGCAGCAAGTTTTGAAGAAAAAAGCATCAGCAGCCTCAGCAGCAGCGTGTCCGAGCAGCAGCTCTCACACCACACACGTCTTCAGCAACTGGACAAAGAGACACGCCGCAGGCGTGTCGCTACGACTCCTGGTGATAGGGGAAGAAGACGGTCTGCTGCAGAACCGTTTAGTCCCCGGTTGCCTCCGTCCTTCATGCACACGGCGACTGCTGCTGCTGTTGCTTACGAGGCGTCTGTGGCTGCTGGCACCGCATCTCGTGCTGCGTCTCCTGCGACGAGAGGAGACAGACCCAGAGGACGAGGCGCGGCAGGGAGAGAAGGGGGTCGCTCGCAGCCGGCTCAGTGCGATCGGGTGTACGTGCGCCGGCAGCCACGGGAGGGCACCCAGATCATCTACATTGCTGCTCACCTGGAAAGTTTGCTTCTCCGTCTTTTTCTGACCTACTCATACAACCTGTACATGACGGAGTCCCGGTGGATTCAGATGGTGAGTTCAGAAAATGGACGAAAAAGAAGGAGTGCTTCTGCTCGTATTGCTGGCAATCTCGCAGTCGGGCCATAAACCGCTTAGAAAGCTGCAACTGCATGTGACAAATCTCGTGCGCGTCTGCCACTGAACCTGTTGTGACAATTGCTGCTGCCGAGTAGCAGGAGGAGGGAGACGAGGCGCTGCTGCTGGAACTGGCGAACGCACCACTTTGGCGCTGCTGGTGCCGCGGTAGGATTGGCTGCTGCTGGTGTTGCTGCTGCGGCTTTTGTCCTTGCTCCTGCTGACGTTGCCGCTGCTGTTGCTGTGCAAACACGTTCAGCGACGAGGCCTTTTCCAGGCCGTCAAACGCAGCAGTGTCAGCACTTGCAGCAGTAGGACCCGCGTCGATCAGGCTTCCAGCAGACAGGCGAACTTCACCGTGCGGCGGCAGCAACAAGAAGATAGAGAACAGCAGATAAAATGTGCGACTCCCGCAGAAAGGCAGCTGCATAGGAGGTGATGGGGACTGTCTTTGATATGTGTCTTGCTGCTGCAGTGTGTAGACACCGGACTGTTTTCCACCAGCGACAAAGACCCCGACGTTCTCAAATACATCTTCCGAGGAGTAGTCCAACATAAAGAGTTCTTCCTTGCTGGTAAGGCGCAAGCAATCAGTAAGGGGGCAGAACAGCAGCAGGGCAGCAGGGGCAGCAAACGAAGCAGGACAACAGGGCACCTGGAAGAGTAGCCACGGAGCACACGCAGCAACACCAAAACAGCGCAGCAGCAGCGGACCTGTAGCAGCAGCAACCTGAGAGCAGACGCAGCAAAGCAGCGACAGCAGGAAGGTGGCCGCAGCAGTTGCGAACACAGGACGTAGCAGCGATAGGTGTAGAGTCGTGGCTGGTAGAGTTGACACAAGTGGTAGCCGCGGCCCCTGCTGTAGAGACTCTAGAAGCTGCTGCTGCAGCTGAACCGGAATAAGAAATGTGAATGCCCGTTTCTTCTTGTCTGGTTCCTTATCTGTACGTACATGTTGGGTGTCTTAAGTGGGTGCAGGTGTATGTACGTGAGTGTCTGTTGGTGCAAAAGCGACGACTCCACAAGCTGCTGCAGCTAGACGCAGGGGCAACTGCAGGCGCAGCACTTGTTACAAAACAGCCTTCGCCCGGCCACTGTAGGCAGCACGACCAACTCCTGTAGGCGTGGCAGCTGCTGCGGCCGCTGGTTCAGTGCATACAGTTTCCTTCCGGCAGCAGGTGCTACATTACCAAGTGCAACAGCTAGTGTATCTCCGAGCAGCAGCAGTTCTCGTATTTAGACCCGGAGCAGCCTGCCATAGAATCGGCCAGCGCCCCTAGTATAGAGCCTGCAGGGCAGCGTCTCCTGTATCTGTGCAGCAGCGGCAGGTGTTATGTATCTGAGGCAGCAGCCGGCACTGGTGTGCCTGCTTGTTCCGCTGGAACGCATGCACCATCCTCTCAGTAATACACCTCTCGAGCATGCTGGGGTACTGTTGAACGTCGTGAGTGTGGGATGTTGCGACTGCTGCGTCTTCGCTGTCCGTCACAGAATTCGACGAGCTGCTGCAGTTACTCGTGCGTCTGGCTCGATACAAATTTCGCAGGCACCGACGTGCAATCTCTGAAGAAGGCGCAGTAAGTGCTGCAGTGTACCACCGGCGTGTTGTCGGTTTCCACTTGCTTTCTCTATCTCTGTGTCTTTCTTTTGATCCAACACGGTCTTTGTTGCTGCAGCTCGGGTGTGTGGTCACCATCTCCGCCAACGTGCCGCGACTGGAGCTCATGCAGAAAAAGAAATCTTTGACAAGGTTGCGTGTACGGATATATTCACAGCTCTACATACACACTCACAAAAACATCTATATATATAAATATATATAAATATATATATATATATATGTATATATGTACATATATGTACGCATATGTGGGAGATTAGGCACACCTTAAAGGATTGACGGATTGACGCTGCCGCTGCGGTTCTGCGGTTGTACGTACATTCCGTGCACTCGAAGGACTCCTACGCTGCTGCTTCTCGTAGACAAGGAAGAAGGACCCTTAGGGGCTACTGCGATGTCGGTAATGCGACGACTCCTGCTGCTTTCGTTCGTCCGCTGCAGCTGCTGGTGACGCAGCCGTTCTGGTGCGTACGTCGCTGCTGCGGCTCTTACTTGCCGACACTGCTGCTCCTGCTGCTGCGTCTGTTCTGCTATCGGGGATGCTGTCCTGCGGCTAGTATACTGCATTCGCATGTCTCGCTGCTGCAGCTGTGTCTCGTTCCAGTGTCCTGTTGCTTCAAAGCTTGTTCAAAGCTTGTTCCTGCTCTTCCTCCGGCTTTTTTGTTGCCGCCTGTTGTTGCGCCTGCTGTCGGGTCGCCCGTGTCACCCCTCCTCTGCGCTGCAGCATTTTTTCCTCCTCTTCTGTCTCCTTTCCCTCCTCCTCGTCCTTTCCTCCTTGTCCTGCTGCTGCAGTGTGGGGGGGCGTTGGTGCGTGCGTTGTTGGGTGGGGGTGTTTTGCGTGACAGCTGAACGCAGTGATCGCGCAGTTGCTGCGGGGCGGGGCGCGGGTGCTGGGAGCGTCAGCAGACCCGACGGGACACCCTCTGCAGGAATGCGGAGTCCAAGTGTCCTGCAACACGCGAGAGCGAGGCGTCACCTGCACGTGTGTCTGCCGCACCGTCGAGACGCAGACGACGTACGAAGGCTTTGTGACTGTGGCGGTGCAAGTCCAGCCTTCGGTGTCGGAGCAGGGGGTCGAAGCGACACCTCCCCAGCGGTCTGCTGCCACAAATACCCCCCTGGTTTCTCTGACCATTGGTTCTACGCAGACCGACTCCCTGGTACGTGCGACGCTCCAGAGAAAAGAAACTTGCACGAGAGATACAGCTGACCCCTACAACGTGTTGCCTGTCTGCTCTCTAGTAACAAACGACATTTCTTCGCGTCCCTGGCGAGAGGCCTGCACTTCCGCCGCCGCGCGTGTCTACTCGTTTCGAACGAATGTGTGTCTGTGTGGCGAGGCTGCAGATGAGCAGAACAAGGACAACCGGCGGAAAAGGAGTCTGCAGGCCGGTTGACTGGTCGGGGGCTCTGCTCTCGTGTTTGTAGCCCATTCTTTTGTAGGTGGAAAAAGCCGCACACACACACACACACACAAGCAGATCGCTCTGTCGCTGCTGGGACACATAGACGTGAACAGAGTGGACGTACCCGATTTCAACTTACTGTGTCTACGTACGTTCCCGCATCCCGAGACACGCGGGGATGTGCGTGCCGCTCTGAGGAAGCGCTGTATATCCACGGCTGCTGGCTGCGTCGCTGCTGCTGTCTTCATCTGCAAGCGCTATCGATCGCCAGGGAGCTGCTGCGGATCGGCGCCGCTGCATGGCTTTCACAGCAGGACGCCCCAGACGCAGACAGGGGCGAGACGCTCCCGTTGAAAAGTGCGTTGCCACAGCAACAGCACCCGAGGACCACCACAGCTAGCAGCGGCACTCCGCGTGGGCGCGGGCCAGCCTCCCGTGGTGGTTTCCGCAGGGACAGATATGTCTGCATGCGTACGGCGTCCTGAGCGGCAGAGCCAGATCTGGGAGGGGGGATAGGGCCTGTTTGAGTGTGCGGCTGAAATGGAAAAGCGTGCATACTCGATATTATACGGAGAAAGACACGTTGTTCCTAGACGATTACCTTTCGTAATCACAGAGAGGCAGATGTAGGCGCCTTTGTGTGGGTGTGTTGTATAGTAGTAGTTGGAATTAAAAAGAGTCCATCTGTGGACAAGTTTCACATTTGTAGAGGCAGATGTCTACGTACACACGCACAAATACGCACAAGTCTAGTTAGGACTCTCTACAAATACATGTGTGTGTATGTATATATCTTTGCATATATACGTGTATGCAGGGATCTGTGTACACACGTGATCTTGTACCCGCACTCTTCACCTGCATGCGTGAGGTCGTTCATAGAGGCCTCATCCCATCCAGTTCTAAAGTCTTACCTCTCTATAGTCCTCCCTGCCTCCCGCTTCGTGGTGTAATAGCGCAAGAAAAGGAGGAGAAGGAGGACAGAGGCTCGGGCAACGTGGACATGCAGTGTCGGACGCGAAGTAGCCAAGAAGCTTGCATCAACCGAGCACACGTTAAGCAAATGCAGCAGTAGAGGAAACCAGAGAAAGGAAGAAAAGTATATGCAGATATAAACGTATGTGTACGTAGAAAGCGAGAGACAGAAAAAAATAACGCAAATACATATATATATATATATATGTATGTATAGTTCTGCGCACAAAAGAAGGCAGAACCAAGGAGGAGAGAGTCGAGCGCGATTCGACATGTATACACACGTAGATGTGTTTGGACGTATAGGGCGAAGGCAGCAGCAAATCATCCTGGTACACGAGCCGAGAAACACGTGCATGTTCGAGCATCCAGCAGGAGTTCTGGGGATGTGTCTGGCCCGCTCCTGGGCAGCCATGCCACATCTGTCGAACCACACATATGCACACGCATGGGTGTATGTGGGTCTGTCGCCCGCATTGTATCTGTTGGCGTCTTCTCTGCATGCTTGTACACCAGCTCCCTGCTTGTAGAGTCCGGCGCATGGACTCAGCACTACCTCTACTACGCCTACTCCCCTTCCGCGCATATACTTCGCTCTCTCGGTGCCCTCCACTGCATCTGTGTCTGCGAATGGGTGGGCGTGGCTTTTCTTGCAAGTCCTTATCCGTCTCGACAGAGAAGAAGAGAGAGAAATGCGATTGAAAAAAGAGAGAGAGATGCACATATATCCAAGGGCGGGATGGGATGGCGCAGGTGTCCGTTCCCCTCGTCCGCTGCCCACGCGTGCTTACACTTGTGTCCATAACAATATATATACTGGATCGCTTCCTCTCTTGGCACTGCAGGAGCCAGGCAACAACGTGCAGATACAGTTCTATACGCACGCCTGCGTCTCTGTTTTGCCAAGTGTAGCGATGGTGGCGGGCGACTCAGGACCTGCTGCCGGAGGGGGGCTGGGCGCTTTCTGTGGTCGTGCTGCAGACACAAACCTCCAGCAACAGCAGCTCTCTATTCTCTTTCTAGCCGCGTGTGCTGCGCGGCAGCTGCCTTCTTCCTTCTCGCATACCTGCATCTGCTTCCTCTCTGTGCTGCTGCTGCTGCTTTCCGGCGCCGGCACGCTGGTGCAGTTTAGACCGTGGCCCTCCTCGCTGCTGCGGCTTGTGCTGCTGCTGCAGCAGTTGCTCTTGGAAAAGCAACAGCCCCTGCTGCTGGGGCCGCGTCTGGGCTTCTCCTGCAGCTGCTAGTGCTGCGGCATGTCGTGTGTCTGCCGGTGGTACCCTGCGCACTCCCCTCCTTCTTGCTGCAGCTGGCTAACGCCGCACTTGGCTGCTGCTGCTTCTTCGGTCGCCTCTCCTGGCCGTCCCGCTGCGGATCTTCGGCTGCTGCTGCCTCTGCTGAGAGTCTTCCGCTGCTGTCTGCTGCTCCTGCCTCCTGCTGCTGCGGCCTCTGCACTTGCCTTTCTCTGCGTGTTGCTGCTGTTGTACGGGCTGCGGCTACTTCGTGTCAATCTTTCCTTGTGTGCCGGTTGGCTGCTGCTGCTGCTCTTTTTCTGCGGCTCCCCCCTCAAGGATTCTGCTGCCGACGCTACTGCTGATTTCTGCTGCCCCCGGCGCCCCTTCGTGTGTCGGGCTGCTGTTGCTGCTGCTGTGTATGTGCACTGCTGCTGTGTATGTGCGCTGCTGCTGTCATCGCTGCACTTGCACGACTCCTCCTGCGCAGTGGTATGCTTTCTTCTCTTCGAGACTCCTCCACCTCGTCCGCCGCGTGTAGCTGCTGTCTGCAGCGGCTCGCTTGCTGCGCTATGGGTTCGTTCGGTGCTGCGTTTGTAAGTCCTGCTGCAGCAGCTGCTGCTTCTTGCTTGTCCTTGTTCCGTGTATTGCGCATCTTCTGCAAGTGCCCATGGTGCTGCTGGTACTGGTGCGCATGTCGCTGCTGCTGGGATGTGGTCCTCCCCCCTCGTTTCTGCTGTCTGTGAGGCGAACTGCCTTTTTTCCTGTGTGGCTGCTGGTGCTGCTTCCTCCTGTCCGCTTGTCTGCTTCCTGCACTGCTGCTGCGTGTGGTCGTGCCTTGTGTGGGGTGAGGGCAGGAAAAACAGAAAATTTGCCGCGCGGTGCAGTGGGATTCGGCGCTAGGTGGAGACTGGGAGGAGCGGAGAATTCGTGCTGCAGCAGAAGAACTGAGACGACGTGAAGAGAAGGAGAAAAGAGAAGCAGCACGTTCCACAGCGACGCAGACGACCATCATCGAGGAGTTGGAAGCAGCGCGCGCCGCGCAGCAGGCAAAGAAGGAAGCCGCCTGGAGGGCCTGGAAAAAACTCAGGCGTAGGTCCTGCTGCTGCTGCTGAAGCTGCTGTTACTGCACAAGAGCGTGGAGAGAAACAGAGGAGCGACGACGACGGAAGAAAGAGGGACGGAGAAAAAGGCAACGCCGTAGCAATGAAGAGAAGGAAGCGAGAGTGAATCGCAGAGAGGGCAAAGACAGACGGGAAGGACAGTATGAAAGAAGAAGGAGACCAGCAGGAGAAGGAGGGAAGAGAGAGCAGCAGACGAGGAAGAGAAGACAGAGAGCAGCAGCCGAGCAGGACAGAAGAAGAAGAAGAAAAGGGGATGAAGCAGGAAAGAGGAAGAAAAGGAGGAGGGAAGGAGCGGGGGCAAAGGGGGAAGAATAACGACGGGCTCAACGAGGCGAGACAGGAGAACGCAAATGCGTGAGGGAAGGAGCAGCGGAAGGAGAGACAGAGGCCGAGGAGGACGAGGAGAACAAGAAAACAGCAGCAGTCAGCGACAGCACAGCACGGGGTGACTCGTGCCGTGAGGGCCACAGAGGAATGAAAAATGAACTTTTTTTTGACGAGGAAAATGGCAGCGACACACGCGGGGAGGGGGACCTCTTAGAGAGCGCATAAAGAAAACATTCCTAGCAAGAGTAGATTCAACCACTGAAACTTACATATGTATACATAGGATAGAAACACACAGGTATATATATATATATATATATGTAACGGGGACGGCAGCAACACGCAGGAGGACGGGGATATCTCGGAACGTATATAAGGGAAACATTTCTAGCAAGCGTAGATTCGATAGTAGACACCTATATATATATATATATGCATGCGTCCATGCACATGATTCTCTCTCTCTTTGATATTACATATATATGTATGGGGATGTGTCAGTGTGTGTATGCATGCATATACTGAGCGTCTTATGTACATAGAATTACTTGATATCATATATTATGGTATCTTGTCGGAGTCAGTGTGTATAAATATGTGTATGTTGAAAGAGATTGCGTAGCGGCCCCCGTAGGTGTAGTGGTCCACAGATCAGCGAGACGCACGTCCTCTGCAAATCTGCAAGAATACACGCACGTGCATTCATACACATACGACTACAGATATATATTTATGTACACGCCGACGTGTCTGTGAGTATCCATGGATACATACCCGTGCATATGTTTGTGAATATACGCACGTGCCTTCATACCTACACAAGTAAATATGTATACATCTGTTTACGTGTCTAAGCGCCTGTGAGTGTAAATATATATATATATATATGAATGTGTGTATGTACGTGTGCGCACGTGTATGAATAGACACACGAAGGTTCACACACATACACACACAAAGAGATATAAATAAGTATGTATACGTATGTATCTACGTGTCTGGAAGTGTACACGTGCACGGTGACGTGGGGAAGGAGAACTAAAGAGTCGCCGTTTTCACGAAACTGCCGTATATGCGTCCCTTGCGACACAAGCAAAAACAGAGACACTTGCGTGGCTGAATGGACGTGTCTACAGATACGTGTACGTTCGCACGTATATACACGTCAATATACATTCACACCTATATATATATATGTAGACCTGCACGTCGGCGGGCTCATATATATATACATATATATATATTATGTATGTTAGCGAGACAGACAGAGAGAAAGGAAGAAAGAGAGACATCCTAGGGTGTAATTTTATGGTGTGTGTACGTGCAGATATGTGGAAAGGTGTGTACGGGTGGGTGAAAGTGTCATTCGTCTTCGCGCAGCGCAAGTAAATACATGCAAGCGCAGTTACACACACATATGATATATATACATATATATGTACATTTATATATGTATAGATGTATCTACAGTTTTATACGTATTCGTAGACTTATGTTTATACACGTATAAATCCATGTGTGTACACATATAGCATTCGTGTGGAGGTGCAAGGAGACTGAGGAGTATTATCTACACATCTGTCTACACCTTCTCCTTACCTGCAAGTACGTGAAAAACGTGAATTTTCTCGCCTGAATACACATGTGCATATATGTAAATGTCTCTCGTCCCGTGTGTGGATTCGTAAACGCTCTGGCAAGGCTTCTTTCGAGTGTGAGTGTGGGGTGTGTGCGGGCGTGCAGAGTGCGTTGCCTTGGCGGGGGAAGACGAAAGCCGCCTCTTTACTGTCTTCTGCAGCTACAGCAGCTATGATCCGCTGTTCGTCTCAACAACAGAGAAGCTGCTGCCGACTATCGCTCGGCTGATCCCTGCGTAGAAAGAGAGAGAAAGAGAAACAGAGAAACCGAAGAAGAGGAAGAGAAAGACGGCGAAAGCAGCTGCTGGCTTGTCCTCGTGGCGCTTCTCTCTGCATAGAGATCTGTGTCTCTGCTCACAGGCAGTAGACAGCAACCAGAAGACAGCCGGCAGGCCCTGCTGTTTGCGACGCGCGCGCTCGCACACGCACATAAAGAGAGAGGAGAAAGGAAAGTTGATCTCGTCATCTCCCTGAGTTTTATTTAACACAGACAGAAGAGGAAGGAACGCTGCTTTGTCTCTGGGACGCTTTTGGGAAGCGGGCTGCCTGCTGCTGCGGTGTCTCAGACCGCGGAGAAGTAGTCGTGTGCCTGCGTCAGCGCTCTCTCTTTCTCATACACGGACACACAGGGGCCACTTCGTCTAGGCGTGGATCTTTTGCTCTGATGGACGATGCAGTAGTCTAGAGAGAGAGAGGAAGATAGAAGCCAGACCCATGTTGCTTCTGCAGACGGTCCCGCCCCCCCCCCACTCTTATTACGCAGCAGCGCGTCTCGCATCCGCAGCGCCTGTATACATATGGTGGGTATATGTGGTGCGTATGGATGCAGAACAAGAAGGAAAAGTCTATATACAAAAATATATATACCTAGACATGTATTAGGTTAGTTTGTGCTACAGAACAAGGAGAAGAATATATATGTACATATATGTAGATGTGTGTTATTATGTGGTACATCGGTAGATGCAAGTACATCTGAACACACATGTACCGATGTAAAACAGAACAAGGAGGAGAAGAATATATGTATATATGTATACAGAAGAAGGAGGCGAAGAATATATATATATATATACACATGTAGCAGTGTATTATATTCCGATATGTTATATCTGTATACACATGTATATCTTTGTATACATAAAGGATGTAGGTGTAGACGACGACGACAGGGATACGTATAACTCCTCTGTGTACATGCGCATCTGCGTGTCTCCCCAAGCAGCAGCATGCATGACGCCATTTTCAGCAGAAGTATATAAAGATGCTTAAACTGTCGTACAAGCTCCTCCCTTTACGTCTGCACCTCCACATACATATATATATATATATATATTTACGTATAGATATGTGTATAAAGATGCAAGCTGCTAGTTTCCTGTGAAGGACTCTTCTAGTGCTGCTCGTCCCTCAGTGACGACCTAATTTTTCTATGCTCCTTACAAAGACGCAACTATGTATTCCTCGTTGTTCTCTTTCGTCTTCTTTTTATCCTTCTCTTGCCCTTCCTTTTCCTCCTCTTCTTCTTCTCCGTCTGGTCCGCGTCTCTTCTTCTTCTTGGTCTTCACCCCGTCCTCCTCCTCCTCCTCCTCTTTTTCTGCTGCTTCCTGCGTCCAGCCGATTGAGAAAGCTGGCAGGTCCCAAGAGCGCCGCCGCTGTCCCCCGTCTACGTCTACCCCTCTTCTTCCTATCTCTCCCTTGGGCAGCTTCGCTCCGTCTCTCTCTGTATCTGTCCCACTCTTTCTCTCTTCTTTTCTTCTCTCTCTTCTTGCGGTTTTCTCACATCTGCAGCGGGATGGTAGAGGCGAAAGAACTTGCGGACGCTGCTGTGGCCGCTTGGACCGGTGGAGTTGGTGTCGCCTGCTTCCCCGTTTTTCCTTCGCCTGTTCTCTCCGTCGTCGCTTTTCTGTAGAAGAAGTCGTCTCTTCGCGACACCCCGAGATAGAAACTGCAAACGAGCCGGTGTACAAGGACACTTCGCCTGCTTTCGGTGTTTAATGTGGCGTATGCGGATCTCACTCTTGCTCTTTCCGTCCTCTCCTTGGACACACTCGTGAACCGACCGCTGCTTTCTGTCTGCTGCTGTTCCCGCAGAGAACTGCAAAATTTGATGAGCGAAAGACGCTGTGCGGAGCTGTGCCGAGATTCTCGTATCCTGAGCATCCCCTGCCCCAGGCATCCAACCAAGGGCGTCTCGCCTGAGGAGGCGCAGCGTCTTTATCACCTAGGTATTCATACGCGATATATGTATGTATGTGTACATACATATATTTATGAACACACATACATATGCGTACACACACACGCACATACACGTACATACACACACCCACCCACCCATACACATATACATATACACACACACACACGTACATGCGTATACACACACATATATATATATATGTATATATATATATATACGCATACATACATACACACATATATATATATATACACACACGCACACGCGTACATTCGTACACAAAACATATATATATATATATATATGTAGACGTACATACATACACACACCCACACACCCACACACACGCGTACATACACACACACACACAGATACACACATGCACACACATATATATACACAGACCCACACACAAATTGATGTGTGTAGACTTCTCTTACGTGTACGCGTGAAGTCTCTTGGTCTCTGTGTGTGTCTTCTCCCGTACGTTCATATAGGTATACATAATGAATGTTGTTTCCATGGGAACATCTATGAGACCACACCTCCGCTTGGATCTCTCCTCATCGTTGTTGTCTGTCTCGGTTCTGTCTATGCCTATTTGTCTCTGCTGCAAGTATACACGTACGTTTTATATAACTATATATATATACGTATATATATACGTATATATATATGTATGTATATGTATGGGCACGTGTGTATGTGTCTCTCTGGCTGTCTGTCTCTCCTCTCTCTTTCGGTCCCTGGCTTTCTCCGCAGTGCTGTACGTCCAAATTCTGTGTGTGTGCCTTCATTTCCGCTGCCAGTACACAGGCATTTCATATATATATATATAAGCGCTGAGATATGTTGTATACATATGTGTGTACGTGTGCGTCTCTACGTCTCTACGTAACGGTTCCTGTAGAGAATTCGATGCCCAGTTGTCCTTGGCGCATGCGTCATCGTCGTGAGCAAACATATCTTCATCCAAGCGCTGTGTGGAGTGCACCTCCCTGTCGTATCCTCCGTTGCTGGGTGTCTCCGCACCAGATCTACCGCTGCTTTTGCCGAAGACGGGTAGCTTGGTAGACTAGTCGCTTTTCTCTGCACCACATCTCTCGCAGGCAACCTGACGGCGTCTTCCTTCGCTGTTTCGGCATTTATTTTGCGCCTTCGTACATGGGGCCACCGCGCGCCGCTCTCTTTGGTTTGCATGCAGATGTCCGCAGCAGCCTGCAGCGGGGGCGTCTCTTACGTATACATCGCACACGCATACATATGTATACACATATGTATGGATATATATCCCTGTGCAAGTAACACTTTTGGCGCACGCGAGACTGTCTATGTGCACTGCACATGCGTATATAAATATATATATATATATGTAGATGTATGTATGCGTCTGAAAGTGAAGAATCACTTCCAACGCTTGCGTGACGGGCTGTTACTCGCCGTGTTCCTACGTAGCAGACGAGGAGGGCGTGTAAATGGGAGAATGTGTACTACATGTGTGTGTGTTCGTGGAGCTGTACCCGAAACAGTGGGGGGAAGAGATCTGGCACCTCCTGGAGAAAAACAGTCGTGGCCCTCTGCGAAGGGATAACACCACCCCCTGCGTTGCCCTGCGCCAGCGGCTTCCTGCGCCGTCGCGTCATTTGCTTGTGTTAACATGGAAGAAAAGAAGTGTCCCGGAGTTCAGGTTTCTATCAATATATCAGTCTCTGTGTAGGAAGATAGACATGCGTGGACGTAGGGGTGCGTCCGCGTGCGCACGTGCGGTAGCTCTGAACGCACCTCAACACCACAGTACATGTACCTATAAAAAATTCCCTTCGATGAAGGCGCCTGTTCAACGATATATTCACATGTATATACACATGCGTGTATGTGTCTATGAATGTGTGTGTATATACACATGCGTGTATGTGTCTATGAATGTGTGTGTATATATACATGTATATATGCATGTACGTGTATGTATGTATTTGTATGTTTGTTGCAAAGAAAGCCTGTTATGGGCGTCTCTGTCGTGTACGTATTCGAACGGGGTGCTGGCTGGGAACACTATTCTTACCAGCCGCCGTCGTATGGACACCTAGCGCTTCGTTATTCCTTGAGGACGTAAAAGCTTCGATTCATGCACAGGGGACTGCCGTCGTGATTGTATCTACTATATATACGTGTGTTCGGTTACGTACACATATATATATATATATATACATAGAAACGTGTATATATTTATATACGCATATGTATATATATATGTACTAAGTAGATGGATATGATAATGGATGGAAAGATACGTACGCAGATCTACATGTGAAAAATTACGGGTGTGTCGTTGTGTGGGGAATGCTGCAGTGCTCAAGCGTCGACCGTCAGGCATTTTGTTGCTGCAGGAGCAGCAGCAGCAGCCCCTGCTGCGAAGTTTGTCAAGCTGTACACTAGAGTTGGACGAGGAAATGGGAGGGGAGAAAGAAGCAGTCGCAGCGTCGGCACGGGGTCGCCCGGCGGGCCAGCAGCAGCAGCGAGGGCGGGAGCAGCCGCAGGAGAACGCGAAGCAGCAACCACAGTCGCCGGCGTCGCAGGAGCAGCAAGCGGGTGTCCCTCAGCAGGAGAAGGGGAAGCCTGTTTCACAGCAGCCGCAGAAAAAGTCTGCGCTGGAGCAGGCGAAGAAACAGCAAGTCAGCAGCAGCAACAGCACCGGCAGCGGAGGAGAGCCGGCAAGAGCAGCAGCCGGCACAGTCAAACAATCGCAGCTGGCAGCAGCAGCGACAGCAGCACCGCCTAAAGCAACAGCACCAGGAGGAAGCAAAGAAGCTATTTTGATGAAGCGTGACGCAGGGAAGGGAAAAGGAGGCGTGCCAGCCCCTGCAGCACCGTCAACACGTGTGGAAAAAACAGCAGGAGCTGATACCGCAGCATCTGCAAGCAAAAGCCTTTCAACTTCCGCAGCACCAGTGTCAGAGACTGCTGCTGCGGCTACTACAACAGCAACAGAAGGACCCAGTGAACCCGAGGAGGCGGCCGCTGCAGCAGGCGAACGCGACACGCGTCTCACTTACGTTGAATTCAAAGGTGTAAGCCACACACATCCAGACCTAGCCGAGGCCAGGCCAGTGGCGGCTGCAGCAGCAGCGGCCCCTGCCGAGCAGCCGCAGCAGCAGCAGCGTTGTAAAAGAGCAGCAGTGGCCGTAGCAACACGAGGGCAGCAGTGGCGGAAGCAACAACGCAGGAGAGAGGGGAGCACCAGCAGCGGGTACATCCCAAGAGCAGCAGAAGTAGGGGCAACAGCAACGCAAGAGCGCCAGGGGGAGCCGCAGCAACACAAAAGGAAGCGCAGCATCCACCCTCTGCCGCACAGAAGCACGTGTAGCCAGCCTGAGTATTTTCGCTTCAGCCAGAGACGCAATGAAGAGGATGGGGCAGCAGCTACGCCAGCGTCTGCCTACGAGTGAAAACAGCAGCGACAGCAGCAGGAGCTAGCGTCTTGTTTTTCCTCTCTGTGCTGCACCAAGGGCGTCATTCTCTGCCGCTATCTAACCGTCCCTTAGGCGCGCGCACGTCGCTGCTCGGGTTCAGCCGAACGCCCGCGCGGCGTGGGCATGCAGGGAGAAGAGCTACACCTGTTTGTTGCGCCCGTCTGCGCCTCCTCCTACCTGTCATTCTTCCCCCCGCGTCTACACCTGCGCTTCCATGTTGTCCTGTTGCGTTGAGCAGAGGCTCAGTCTGTCTCTCCACGGTGCAATCTCGAGCTCCCTGCATGCGTATAGACACGTCCGTGTGCATGCACACCGCACTGGCCTCACCGCACATGCAGAGGGATGCGGCTCTCTCGCCAAGTCGGCCTCACATACGCACGTTTGCGGTGCCGGAGCGGCCCTTGAACCATGTGTTTGCGGCCTGTTGCTGACGCCGCCGTGGCTCCTCCTGCGTTATTCCTGCTATCCGCAGCTGCTGTACTACCTCGCCAGCAGATTGTACGAGGACTACCGGCCACGCACCGCCTTTCTCCGCATCGTCAGGTACGGCTGCCTCGACCACACGCTGTACGAACATGATCGCCTAGGACCCAGAAGCTGCGTCCCCCCTCTCGCGTTGCACTTGCCACCGTGCTCTCGACTGCATCCGCGCGCCTTGCTGCGTCCACAGTCCCAGACAATTAACGCATAGGTTCTCGCTGCTGCTGCCTGCGTGCGCACTGTTGCATCCCGCGTCGCGGCGTCCACACTCCCAGACACCTGACGCATATGTCCTCCGTGCTGCATGTGCCCTGCTGCATCCCGGATCAATGCGTTCTGATTCCCACACGCGTGCATGCGTGCGTCACTGCTGGCCTCACACGCGCATTGCTACGTCTTTGCTGAGCTGCTGCCGCTGCCGGCGGTGCTTCGAGCTTAATCCGAGCTGCCGGCCCTGCTGCTGCTGCGTTGCTGCTGTCGATCCTGCTGCGGCTGCATGCGCGCAGAGAGCACGTGGTGCACTACTACTTCAAGAATCTGTCTCTGTCTCTCGAAGAAGAAAGAAGGCGAAGCAGGGAGAGACGGTTGAGCGCAGACCTCCGGAAGACAGCCGGTCGCGAGATCTCTCCCGTCTGGGTGGGCTACGAGGCAGAAGAGATGCCGGGTAGGTCTCGGCACGGTTCAGTCTCTTATTACACTAGCCCCACCACAGAGAGCCTTCCTGCTGCATGCAGCGCCTGAGGCGGCAGCAGGCTACCTTACCGGCGTACCCCACGTCTGTTCTGCGGGTGTCCATTCCTTCGTGTGTGTGTGTGTGTGTGTGTGTGCGTGCGTGTGTGCCGCTTTGCTTGCCTTCTGCTTCTGCTAAGATAACGCGTGGACCTGTTGCCTGCATCATGTATCCATATATATATATATATATGTGCCCGCAGGCACATACACGTGTATACCAGACGCCTCAGATAATCGGCGTAATGCGCGCACACAGCTGGGCAGCGTGCAGGCAACGCGCTCTCCTGAAGAATACTTTTGCGCCTTTTCCGCGTGGAGGTGGCTTCGTGCATGCGTTTGTCGTCCCCTGCGCGGAGGGCCGGTGAAGACCTCTGCTTCTCCATGTGGGATGTTACCTCGTACGGAGTGCGTAAGGCAGGTTCGCAGTAATGCATATACGTATACACATAGATGTACACATGTAAGTACATATACGTGTATGCATAGACAAAGATGTGTGTGCGTTGTTTTTAACGCACCTAGATACTCAATTGGCACGTACGTGTGTATACATATTTGTGCATACATGTACACACACGTGCTATATACATATGCGTATACATACACATATATGTATAGATATATATGTATGCGTGTTGCTGTAAACGCACCTAGAGTGAGGTTTGGTACGTCTGTATATATGTATATATGTGGTACACACATGAATACATATGCATATATATGTGTATACACATGCACACACGGTCAGTACAGCTGCAGGTATAGAGGGTTAATTACGTAAAACAGGGAGAGGATCAGAATGCTGTAAACGTGTATGTTCACGCACGTGAGCAGACGGCAACTTTATTCTCTACGTGCGCTCGTCCTTAGCTGTCGATGATACATACATATATATATATGTATACATAATAGGCGTAATACTCTCCCCCAGTTACACATATATATATATATGCATATTATCAATAACTACATATCAATACACGCATAGACGATAGACGAAGTTTCGTAGCTAGTGGATCACACAGGCCCTTATTTTTTCTGCTGCCATCAGGCGCGCTTCTCTCCCCGCACCGAGTGTTCACAGAGGCAGAAAAAGTGCGGAAGAAGCTGCATCGCCACACAGTCAGCGTCTACTCTCTGCGTGCGTACACGGTGCTGCGTTGATGCATGCGCGCGCGCGGTGATTCTTACAAAAGGCTACAGTGAGCCGCTCTTCACACACCACGTCCTGGTCTTTCGGTTGCTGCGTCTCTGTATGTATCGACATATAATGATTACAGATATCACACATGTATGCGGATAATCGGTGGGGCCGTATATAGAGCTACAGCTATTATGTATGAATATATATATATATATATTATCAGTGGTTTTATGTATATAACTATAGGTGTCATGTGTATGTGGAGAGAGAGAGTTGTAGGGAGTTCATAGATATGTAGGATTATTCCATGTGAAAATGTATGTGACTATAAGTGTTACGTACATACGTATATGCTTATGTACATTCATATTAAATTTATATATATATATACATATATTTATATGTATATATATGTGTATATATACATATATATATATATTTTTATACTTGTGTATATATATATATATATTTATATGTACATATATAATTATATGTACACGTATATACTTATATGTATACATACATATAGGTAGAGTACATAGAGCATTGTCGGTGTACTTGTACGGACAAACATGCGTTTTTCCAGCCTCCTCACTTTGTGTGTGGTGCTCTCTCTTCCTTTTCATGTGCTTCAGTCTGCTTTCTTCTTGTCTCGGAATCTCGTTGACTTTGGGGCCGGCCACTTGAGTCGTCATGTGCGATGTTAGTTGTATCCGCATGCGCGTGCATATACGCAAGACAGGACCAGGCTGTTCTGCTGTTTGCTGCTGCGGTGGGGCTGACAGGCCGCCGCATATCTTCTTCGCAAGCTGCGTCGTATGTTGAGGTTCGCCGGCCGCAGCAGCAGCAACGGAGCAACAGCAGCACCGAGGATGAGGCTTCGGATATCGAAGCAGATGAATTTTCGAGCGACGACGACGACGAAGAGGAGGAGGAACAAGGTGAAGAAGAAGAATGGGCAATGCCAAGACACGGAAGAACGCAGCCAGCCGGCCACATGCAACAAATGTCTGGTGGCCCCTTCCTGGCTGGCCCCGCGTTCCTCACACCGGTGCTGTACCCGCCTCCGCTTTCCCCCCCCTCGCCGATGTGAGACGGACGAGGGCAGCAGCAGCCTTCCCCAGGCACCACCGCTTCCAAGGAGCTAAACACCGGCTCAGTCCTTGAGCTGCTGTTGCTGCTGCAGTGCGTGTAGTTGCCACAGAGGACGCTCCTGTTGCTGGAGCAACTGGTGCTGCGTTGTTGGTGCGGATGCACTTGCCGAGGGAACTGCCGCGTTTGTCGTGCGTTTGAGCTGCCGGGAGGGTTGCCGCTGATGCAGCTACTGCTGCCGCTTGTGCGTCTGCTGCTGCTCCTCCTCTACGAAAGGCTCCGGTGGAAGAACTGCTGCTGCAGAGGATGCTGCTGCTGCGGCCAGCGGTGCTCCTGCTGTTGGGACTGCTGCTGGTGCCACTGCTGCCGGCAGTCCCGTGTGGGTCTCCTGTAGACCCCTGCGAGTACGGGGGGCTGGTTTGCAACTCCCGGTGCCGCTGCGGCTGTTGGTGTCATGTATACACTTACATATATACATGAACCTGTGTGCACATACACATGTGTGCGCGCGTGCGCAGATGGCATTGCCGCCGCTGCCGCTGCTGCATCCGGGAAACGCAGGCCGACAGCCGGCAACATTGCCTTACCAGCAGCTGCGCTAGGAGAGGAAGAAGACTTCTGTCTGCTGCAGTGCTGTACAGTCACAGAGACGGAAGCGAATACTGACGCGCACACTCCGCAGCATAGGGCCGTGCATGCAGCAGCAAAGCGGCGTATGTGTTATGCGTAGACCCGCGAGAGTCCACGAACGCACCCTGCCAAAGAAAGTGCATCACCTCCTTCCTGCCGGTGAAACACCCCAAGTGCGTGCGGCCTGCAAAACACGTAGTGGTGTTGGCAGCTAGGTAAGAGGTCCGAGAGAGCACGCTGCAAAAGAAGCACGTTTTATAGGAGCTGCTCCAGGGCTAAGGCGAGCTGATGGAGCAGATGTGTTCAGCGCTTGCCCGCCCAGGCAAGCAACACACAGATATAAATCCAAATGCATGCGACACACGAGACCCAGGCATCCAGCCCACATAGAAGTGCACGCGACACGCGAGGCCAAGCCACAGTGCGCGAACAAGGCAGGCGCAGAACACAGCAGTGCCTGGGACTCGCGTAGCAGCACAGGCACACACCAGTGCTGCACCCGGTAGGCGAGAAAGCTGAGCGCGCCTGCAGCATCTGGTGGTCGCCACCAACGCATGCAGAAGAATTCAATTCTTGCCCATGGGGAGGCGTGGCAGCAGGCTTGACGCGACAGTTTACTCGGAAAAGGCCACTACAGGCGAATGGACATCACGTCGGACGTCGCATCACAAAAGCCAGTAGTTACATCTTTCGATAGTTACACGGACGTACACCTGCAATTTTGTTCTCCACGCAGACGCCCGCGTGTGCCTATCTGCGTGTGGGCGCGCGTGGCTATTCGCACGTACGTGTGAATGTGACTTCTAGTACGCGGGCGTGCATGAATTTCCGGAGAACACCCCACAAGCACGTCCACGTGTGTACGCAGGCGACTCCGCGCGCAGATGCATCTTCATATACAAAACATCTACAAAACGAAGACGTATTCTCATGTTACCATATGTAGACACCGACACGCACACCCGTCGATGCGTCAGTAAGAGAGACGCGCTCCCGCACAAATGGAACTTTCTGCCTGCGGGGAGGCATCTCTCGATTTCTGCTCAGTCTTAGGCGCGCAGGAGGACCTCACTGCTGCTGCTGCTGCTGAAGGAATTAGAAGGAAGTGCAGGCCCTGGCGCAGAACGTCCTGCGTGTTGGTACTCAAGCGCAGTGAGACATGCGCGCGAACTTTGCAAACGCACTGTTTCACCCGCCACACACGGCGAGAAACTTCCCTGGCAGTTCTGCGACTGGATCTCAGACAATAAACTCGAGTGTCTCACCACCTTAGGGGCCCGGCGTAGAGAGGGAAAATGAAATACGTGCGGGGGTGCCGCTGATCCACACATGTTTAGAGGGGTAAGCATGTGTGTTTCTAGGTGCCCAGGTGAATGTCACCAGACGAACGCGCATAGTAGGCGTGGCTCCGCATTCATATGCTTGCGTGCCTCGACATCCTTCAACAGCGTCACATTCCTTCACGTCTCTGCACTTATTATCCACCTGCCTCGAGCTTACGTCTTATATGTATATATAAATACGCATGCATGTGCATACGTGTGGCAGACGCATACATGGACAAACGTATACAGGTGCACATACTTATGCATACCTACACATTTCGACCATATGAGTGTACGTACGCCCGCATACACGCCTCAGGTTGCTGTGTTTCAACTTTTTTGTGGAGAAGACACAAGAGGCAGACACAGGTCACGTCTGCAGCTGAGGAAGGCGGGCACGCGGCAGATCTGCTGCAGGCAGCTGGGTGGCTTCTGCGAGAATGGACGGAATGCAGCAAGCAC
This sequence comes from Sarcocystis neurona, assembly GCA_000727475.1. Lineage (NCBI taxonomy): Eukaryota > Apicomplexa > Conoidasida > Eucoccidiorida > Sarcocystidae > Sarcocystis > Sarcocystis neurona. The sequence goes on along the minus strand of KL647312.1, from coordinate 990,409 downwards.
TCCAGCAGCGTATGGACGCGGCGGACGGGCAGAGGTTGCAGCTTGATCTGCGTGGTCCGGCTTTCGGATGTAGACAGGACTTTCCAGTAGAAAAAGAGAGTTCACACACACGCGCGCAGACGGATCTGCGTGAATTTCCCTCTCTGTCCATACGTGTGTACACGTACGTGTGTGTCTCTGTATACCTCCGGAAGTTTCTGCAGTTTTTCCTCTATACTCGCGGCTATATTTGTCAGAGGAGTATCCACGCACATCTACACAGGCATGTGTGGGTGGTGGTTCTAACGGGGACAGGAAATTTTTTAAAAATTCTTTCCCTGCGAAACAGCCACCGTGCAGCAGCGAGCACTCGCAGGATGGCACTACCATTCTCTCACCTGTGGAAGACCCCGCCGGTGGGACGCTGGTAAAGCGGTACCACTTATTTGTTTCTTTTACAGGCGGCCACACGCGAACGCACACCCCTGTGTGTGCGAGTGCGTACTACTGCACAACTTGATCCATACAGATACTATATAGAGAACGTATGGCAGAGGACGTACGTGGTGTTCTGTTGCTACTCTCCTCTTGGGTATTAACTCCAGCGGAGACACTGCGTGTGGAGACATGCACACAAAATCCACCCTACAGTTTCTTGTATGCGTCCGCCTAATCTCCCTGTGTCTGCGGAGTTTGTCAGAAGATATGTGAACACAAGTGGAGACTTTTTAAAAAATAGGCGGACACAAGTAGACACTCCTACGAAGACCGCTACTGGTTGACCTCTCCATCCGCGCACACAGGTGGACCAGCGCGGAGGTATATACGTCCCGTCCATATCAAACAGAAGGGACGTACTTACAGAGATACAAGAGCCTGTGTTCTTGTACGTAGGTGTGTATACGTATATTTGTGTGGTCCTGGAGAGCAATTTTGTGTTACGCGTTGGGATATTGCGTGCCTCTTCCTCAGGTGCTAGAACAAAACTGTTCTCTGGCCTCGTCAAGCACCCTTCGTATTTTATCAAGGCACACGCGACACTGGGAAGCTGGCTGCAAGCAACATTCCGCCGGTCCCCTCGTATTTTTTCTTCGGAAGTGTTTCTGAGCAGGCGATATTTCCTCGCTCTCATATGTCAAGAAAGCAGCAGACCAAATCCTTTTTACTTTCTCCTCGCAAACGACTTCATTCTTTGATTCGCCTTTTCGGCCTTCTTTTTACAACATCATTGCTATTTGCAGCTGTCTGCGCTGCTTCTCCTGTGGGATGGCACTTAGAGGTGTCCCCCCGTTTTTTTAAAGAAAGCCAGTCAGTGAAGAGAAGATGTGGCCTCGCGGGTCTCTTCACATCTTTCATCTGCGGTGCCTCTGTAGCAGGCGACTTCTCTGTGTGCGTGTGTGAGTTTGTCAGCGCTCCGTATTGAGAAGATGTGCGGGAAAGCGTAGATGCACAGAAAGGCATATCCGGTCTCCGCCACCGATGCTTCCTGCATACGGAAAAGTGAAGTCCCCTGCTTCGCAGAACCGCGCTTCCTGTAATACATATGTATATATATGTATACGTCAGTCTCTGTGTACTTCCATCTGGAAATATATTGTCTTAAGACACAATGACGCAAACGCATCGACGTATACACTTTGGGCAACCTACAACTACACAGTGAACAACTTTTCAACGCGACTACAGGACGCGCGGAGACACACACATACCTACAGAGCATTACAAAAATAAGTACGAGGATACATTTCTACTGCATCAGGCCCGCGTCTAACCACATCGGACTTCATGCACCCCCTCTGAATGTCCACGGGTAGATGGAGGTGGAAAGGACGAGGCCTCGTCATCAGACTCACGTGTGGCTCATGGCATATGCGCAGCATCCAGATATATATGTATGCTTTCTTAACAATTACGTAAGCAATTCCAGCTGCTTCTTGCTCACTGCGACAATGCAGTAGACCTACACAACACCGCACACATGCGAACGTATGTATGTATGCATATCTATGTATGAATGTGAGTATGAGTTGGTGTGTACACAGCCATAGGCGTACCCCACCGCCGGATACCTGCTGCTGCCGCTCAACCTCCTGCTGCTGGCGGCGTTGGTATTGCTGCTGTTCTTGTTAACGCTGCTGCTGCTGTTGACGTGTTCGTCCCCTAGAGCTGCCCCAGCGAAATTCCCCGCGAGAAACAGCAATTAAGACAAGCGCCACACGTACTGCCGCGTTCCAACATCCGTGTCCTGTATGTCCGAAGTCTTTCCTACATGTTGCTGCAGCTGCCTCCATTCCCCACTCTCGACCTCTTGCTACTCCTGCCGCAGTCGCCTTCCTAGCCGCTGCTGACTCCCCAGACACTGCTGATTCTCTGCAGCTACTGCCCCGCGGTGTAGCTACTGTTCATCTCGCAGCTGCAACAGGTGCTAGGCCGGTGACGCTGCGCTGCTGTTACCAATATGGCTGTTGCTGCTGCGACCGTGCGCGATCCTTCATCCGTGTTGGGATATACACATATATGTACATATATATACATGTGTTTATATGTATATACTGCTTCGTCTTCGAAAAGCGGCAGTGTTGTGCATCCAGGGTCATTCTATCAGTGTCTACACCGGCCCTTGCTCGTGCAGCTCTCTCGCATATGGAGGGTAGCCCCGGACGTTTGTGTGGTTCAGAAAGGTGATTCTGTTTCTTGCTTCCTTTGAGAACTGTGCGCGTGCTGCTGCTCCTTTGCTGCTTTACGAAAGTTGCGCCAGCTCTCTGCGCAGCTGCGCTCTGCTGCTGCTGGATATGCGGCAGATCCGCTCGCTGTTGCCACCCTGCAGGGTGCTGCTGCTTCTGCTGGTATTTTTGTTTCTCCCGCTGCTGTTGCGTCCGCTTCTCTTCCTCCGCTTTTGTACGGGAGCAGCCCCGCGTACTGCTGCTCCCAGTTTGCTGTTGCTGCTGCCGTTGCCAGTTTTCTGCCGTGGCTGCTGCGACTTCGCTGCTGCTGCTGCTGCTGGCAGTGGAGAGATGAGCCGCTGCTTCTGTGCTAGAGAGATTGGTGCTGCTGCTGGGGGTGCGGCTCCTTCCATCTCGCCCGAGTGTGGTGCCGCTGCTGCTGCTGGTGCGTTCGAGCGCGCGCGCTGCAGCTGCTGTGTGGCAGCAGAGTCAGCGCATGCGGCCTCGTAGCGCTACCCTGTACACCCTCTGCTTCTTCTTCTTCGCCTCTATTACACCTTTCTTCTTCTACTGTCGCACAATTCCGTCCGCCGTAGGGAATTTTCGTTCGCGCCATCCTGACCTCTTCCTGACTGGCGCGGAGCCTTGTCCTCTTCCTTCTACTCGGCTGGTATATCCCCCTACTTCTTCTCCCCGTTCCGCGGCCGCGCAGGTGCACCCCTCCTCCTGCTGCTGCTGCTGCGGCGCGCTGCCTCATCCCTTGCTGCTGCTGTTGCTGCCTTTCTGCCCTCCCCCTTAGGGAATTCGTTGTATTTACTGCGTGCGGCTGCTGCCTCTTCGGTGTGACATTCCCTGGTGCCGCTGCCGTTGGGACGCGGCCGCGTCGCGCTGTTGCCGCTGCCACTGCCACCTCCGGTCTCCCTCCCTGTACGCGTAGTCGCAGCAGCCGCGGCCACACTGCGATTACCCCTTCGTCCACTTTTTTACTGTTGGTGAGGCCTCTACAGACTCGTGTAGCAGCCGAAGGAAAACTCGTTTGCAGGTGCTGCTGCTGGTGCTCCACCTTTTCTGCCTCCGCCGCGCCGTCGCCCACCAGCTCTCGCCTACATGTATGCATGTACCTACATGTACGCCGTAAACCATTGCACATCCATGCAAGCAAATTTCCACACGTAATAAGTGAATGCCGCTCACTGATAAATTGAGCGGCGCTGCGCTGCCGCTTCTCGTGTTCGCTGGGGGTGCTCGCTTGGGGTGCTGCTGCAAGTCCTCGGCCTCTCTCGATCACAAGACAGCTGACGCAGCTTCATCTACACAAGCCTGCTGGTGCCGCCACTCCTGCTGAGTCTTGTCCTTCCTGCAGGTGGCGGCGCCTCCGTTGCTGCTAGCTACTGCCGTCCACATCCATTCTGTCGACGCTGCTCAGCAGCACGCCGGCTGCTCCCCCCTGCCGACGCAACAAAGCAGCAGCAGCAGCAGAGAGACAAGTACTGCACAGAGGGACTGCAGGGACTACGTCAACAAGCACAACAGCACCAGCGCGGTGTGCAGCACCGCCATCTGCAACTGGGGCCACCAGTCGCTGTAGGCGCAGCCGCACCGCCTCTGTTAGCGTCTGAGAGGCTCTTTCAGAGAAGCACGTCCCTGCGAATGGACGTGCTGCTTTGATTTCTGGCGAGCTGTGCAGCGTAGAAATTCCATGCCGGAGAGGCAGCAGCAGGTGGTGCTGCAGATGTTCACTTGACTCCTCAGCGAGAGCGGCGACTCGTGTGGTGACTGGGGGGGGAGGACGACCGAAGGCAGCTGCTGGCAGCAGGCGAGGCAGCCCGGCGCCGGACTCGCTGCAGCAGCAGTGCAGACTGCTGTACCAGGAGAAGGAGGACGAGGAGGAGGAGCGCAGCCAGAGGTAGTCAGGGGCAGTTGGAGAGAAAGTGAGAGAAAGAGCAGCAGCGCAAGCGACCGACGCAGAGCTTCACCAGAAGCAGCACAACGAGGCCACGAGAGGTCGGATGCGCGCGGGAGCACGGGCGTGGAAGCGGCCTGAGCGGTGAGAGCTCCGCGCGTCGCGAGAGCAGCGCACAGAACGAGCAGCAGCAGCAACGGTGCGCGTGGAGAAGCACACGCAGAAGAAGCAGCAGTAGCCGCAGCCACAGCAAGCAAGCGGAGGTGTTGGCAGCGAGAGCAGCATCAGCAGCAGGTGCTGGTGGTAGTGGCGATGGATCCGGTGCTGTACGAGACGGAGGGAGACGGGTGGGGGGAGGAAGAGAAGCAGCAGCAGGAGGCCAGCTGCGGTGGCACTAGCTTTGCGCCGAAAGGCTGCGAGGTCGAGGAAGTCGAAGCTGAAACAGCGGCAGCAGCAGCAGAAGAGAAGCTGCCCGAATCTTCGCTGCACGCGGCAAGCGACAGCCGCAGCAGCACGCGTCTTGACGGGGACAACAACAGCAGTGCGGCCTCGGAGGAAAACAGCAGCCCCCCACCCCACACAGATGGCAGAAGGGACCCTGACGGACACAGCCACAGCGTAGACAGCAGCAACGTTCTTCTCGGCGGCAGCAGTGCGACAGAGAGCGGCGGCGGGGGAGAGAGCAGCAGGAGTGCCCAGCTCGAAGGGAACAGCGGCGCGTATGGCAGCGGGCGGCTAGGCCTCGCAGCAGCGGAAGAGCAGGAGCACGGGATGTATCAGATCGACTTCGGAGAGGAAGATAATAACTGCCCATCGACGCCGCCTGCGGGGCAGAAGCAGGAGGAAGAAGAGGACGGGGACGATGCGTCGCACTGCAGTGGAAGCGGTGAAGCGGCAGCAGCCGCGGCAGACGGGGCGGCAGATGCACCCCACCCGGCAGCAGCAACAGCGTCCGGAGAGATGCACGCCGCGGCAGGAGAAGAGGAAGACGACGACGGGCTGTATCCTGCGTCGCCTGCATCGTGGCATCAGCAGCAGCAGGAGGTCGAAGAAGAAGAAGTGGCAGAAGACAGGGGGGGGGAGTTTCAACGGCGACGCAGCAACAGCAGCAACTACGAGGAAGACGAAGCGTCACGCGCAGCCTCGCCGGACCGGGGAGGTGGACGGGCACTGGACAACTGCGCGAGAAGGAGTAGCGCGGGCGGCAGCAGGGAAGCGCCGCTGCAGCACGGAGCTGCTGCTGCGACGATAGAGCAGCAGGAAGAGGAGGACGCAGCAGCAGCAGCCGCGGCACGAGGAGGAACAGGAGGAGGAGGTAGACGAGGAGGAGCGGACGCTGCGGCTTCTTCTTCGGCGGGCGGCGACGCCGAGCGGAAGGCCGGCAGTGAAGAGCGTCCAAGTGAAGAGGGAGGCGCGTCGGCGTGCAGCGGCCGGGGAGAGCGGCGGCAGCAGGCGGAGCAGGAAGAAGAAGCGGAGACGAAGAAGAAGACAGCCCTGCTGCTGCAGCAGAAGGAGAGCAGGAAGCCAGGCAGCCGGAAGAAGCGAGAACCGTTTGACGGATGGCCGCCCGAGGCAGTCGCCGAAGAAGTCGAAGGCGTCGGCCGCATCAAAAGCGCCCTGCAGCGCCGAGTCCTAGGCGTCCTCCGCGGATGTACATACAGCATAAAACTCACCAGCGAAGACGCGGCATTTATTGTGGGGAAGGGCGGCAGTACAAAACGGAAAATTGTGACCGTCTCCGGATGCCGCATCGGACTCGAAGATGACGGTGTGCTATATCTTCCCTCTTATCTCTTTCTGCTGCTGCTCTCCTTCCTCTCGTCCCCCGCCCGCGCTTTCCTTCTCTGTCGAAGCCCAGACGTCTACGTGCTGCTGCTGCGCCTTTTCTGGCCGCCTCGCCCAGCCTACTGCTGCTGCTCGTGCTCCACGTCCCTTCCCCGTCTCGGCTTTTCTGCCTCCCGCTGACTACACACCGCTACCTTCTGCGTTTCCCAGCGTCTCACTCGCTCTCTTCCCTGCATGCCGGCGCTTCCGACCTCCTCTGCTTCTGCTGCTGCTCGTGCTGTTGTTCCCGCTGCTGCCACTCCCGCCGCTGCCGGTGCTGCTGCACCCCCCAGTGCTGCTGCTGCTGCTCGCTTCCTTAGTTCCCCCTTCCGCCGAGTCCACGTCTCGTTGCAGCTTCTTCGTCTTTTCCCTCGCGCTGCTGCCGGTCCACTGGCCCGCTGCTGTTGTTTCGATCCGCCTTTCGCTGCGCTTCCTCCTCTTTCGTGTCTATAGCTTCTCAGCGTTTCGTCTCTCTCTTCTGCTGCTGTTCTCTCTGCTCATGCCTCTCCTGCTGCGTGTGGGCTGCCGCTGCTTCTTCTTCATCGCAGTGCGTGATGTTGCTGATGGACGGTCGCGCCGTCTGCTGCGCGTCCTGGGCCTGCAGCCCTGTGCTGCTGCCACTGCTGCGTCCTTGTGTGCGTCTCTGCTGCGCCGCGTCCTCGTCTGCCCCTGTTCCTGCTGCTGCTGCTGCAGCGTGTCCTCTCAGCCACAGCAGCAGATGGTGCACCGCATGCAGCACTGGAGGAGAACACTTGTGCATGCAGCAGCAGGCAGCGAGGGAAAACCAACAACAGCAGCAGCAAAGCGCGAGTACCACGACTCCCACCACCCACACACAGCAGCACGAGCAGCAAACCTGGTGAATGTACGTTCGCCTGGTGCGCGTGTCGCTGCGGCTTGGTCCTGCTGCTGCAGCAGCAGCTGTAGCAACAGCAGCAGCGTAATCTGGGCACAGAATTCCTGCTACTTGATACGCCACAGAAGGACAGGGGCATATGCGTAGGCATCCACGCCCACACGGCAGCAGCAACACCAGCAGGACCGAGGCAGCAGCAGGGAGAGGAAGAAGAGGAATGTGTTGCGAACAACAGCAGCAGCAGAGGAAGAAGAAGGCGCAAGGCAGGCAGCAGCAACAGCGAGACGTGGGCACCGCTGCAACGACATAATCTAGCTGCTATTGACGGTCCCTTGGCAGGTGCAGTCTGAGAGTGAGAGACAGAGATAACGAGAGAGAACGAGCGCGCGAGGCTGCAGCTGCAGCTGCAGTAGCAGCAGCCGCGTCTCGTAGTGCCGTGCCGCGCGGCCTTCTCCTGCAAGGCGCAGTAGTCAGGTAGCACACCAGCAGCAGCAGCCTCAGCCACACCAGCAGGAAGAGAATAGCTTGTAAGGCAAGCAGCAGCATCTGTGCCAATCCTGACGCAGCAAGAGGCAAAAAGCCCGCAGCAGCGGCAGCAGGCGGTGCTGTCGAAAAGCAGCGAGCCCTGCGCTCGCGCACGTTGATCTGAACTACCTGCTGCTCTGTTCTTCCCTGGTACTACCTGCCTCCTGTCTTCGGTCTCATCTCCTGCCTCTACTTCGTCTTCTTCTATTCCCGCGTCTCCTTCGTCTTCATCTTTGTCGTCTCGTCCATCCCGTCTTTCTCCGTCAGCCTTCCTCCTCTTCTTCGTCTGCGTCCTCTTTCTCTTAGCTGCCGCTGTTGTCATGTTGCTCTTGCCACTTGCAACCCCACGATGCAGCAGCGGGTACGGCAGTGCTGCTGCGCGTCCCGCCATCCATCTGTTGCTGCGGGAACTGTTGCTGGTGCGTGTCCCACAAACTGGCTATACGCGAGTTTCTCCTCCCGTAGGCGCACACATACATCTGCGTCATTTTTGCCTGCCCTCCTCCCCCAGGTGTATATATCTACATGTGTACCCTTGATCTCAGCGCCAAGTAGCGAATATGTGCGAGGACGCTTTGTCACTTGTGGACATCTATACCTGTGAGAGAGGAGCGCCTCCACGTGCGTATATATATATATATATGTGTATCTTTTCTCGAAGAACACATGCGAAGGCATCTGCCTTGGCTGTCGTGCTGGCGGGGCCACCGCTGGTGCGTTGCCGCTGCTGTAGCTCCCGTCGGATCGTTGCTGCAGCGCTAACCATAGGTACCACGTGCTGCTGCCTCCTCGTAAGAATACCTGTTGCTGCTGCTGCTGCTGTTCGAGAAGTGTCAAGGCAACGCCCGTCGTGTGTGACTGTGCCGGCCACCACGCAGTCCTGCTGCTCTGTCGGGCTGCTGCGGGGCGAGCAGTCCTGCTGTTGTGTCGGGCTGCTGCGGAGAGAACACTGCTGCTGCTGTCTTAGGCTCTGCTGCGCTGTCACTGGGGAGAGCAGCTCTGCTGCTGTGTCGGGCTGCTGCGCTGTTGCTGGAGAGACTTGCTGCTGCCACTGCTACGTCGCTGCCTCGCAGCGCTTCCCCCCCGCCGCGCTTTCGCCCCCCGGTGCTACTGCCGCTGTGCCGTGGCATGACCGTTGCTGCTGCCACTGCGCAGCACCCGCTCAGAGCGTCGTCGTACGTCCCGCTGCTGCAACACACTTGTGCTGCTGCTGCTGATTCGCTGCTGCGGCCTCCAGTCACTCTCCTAGTTGGATGCTGATGCTGGTGTTGTACCAGGCTGTAGCTACTGGCGCGGCTTCCGCTGCTGCTGCTGCGAGGGCGCTGTCGCCGCTGCGTCTCGACCGGTGGTCGGCAGCGGTGGGAAAGGACGCCCGCGCGCGGGGCGGTTGCCTTCGTATTTGCTGTAGCCCTGCACATGGCTGCGGCTGCTGTTGCAGCGCTGTGTGCTGCAGCATGCGTTTCTCTTCCGGTGACGGCGTGTTTCCCCGTCTTCGTTTTGTACCTTCTGGATTTCTCCCTTGTGCCTACGCAGTGCAGCGCGTGCACTTCTGTCCTGCCTCGCAGGCCTGCCTCCTTATCTGACTGCTGCTGTATCTGCCGCCTACCATATCTCTCTGTCCCTCTGGCAGGTCTGCGCCTCGATATTACTGGGTCGGCGGAGCAGAGAGAGAAGGCGCTGCTGTACATACGGCTTGTCATGCAGCAGCGTCTGGGCGCTGTGCGGTGGGACCCGGTTGCCAACGACCTCGAAGGCGTACGTACATCACCTCAGCGTCTTCGTCTCCCGCCCTCCCGAAATGACAGTCGACCACCTTCTGGGAGAGACAGAGCGCCGCAGACACATGCAGAGAGATACCTGCGGACGGCCGTTCTGTGGACTGTCTGTGTGCGCTGGTGTACTTAACGATACGAGAGGAGACGAGACAAGCTGTACACGTCTCTGTGTGTCTGTGCTTATGTTGCAGCGGCACACCCCCCTCTGTACGCACCCTCTGTCTCTGTTGTATATACGTGAAGTCGAGTGTATACGTCGAACGGGTCTCCATAAATCTATAGCCCAGAACATCTGTATATGTGTGCGAAGCTCTGTCGCACATACACGTACCCCAGGTATATATATATATATATATAGCAGAAGATGTGTATATGTATGTGTGTAAGTTTTGCTGGTCTCTCTGTAGATAAAGTAGATCAGTATATATGTTCAAGTGTCCTTCGATGCAAGTATATAATTGTAAGTTGTTTTCGTCTGCAACTTGTGAGTAGACAGACGCGTGCTAGGGCGAGGTGTGTGCATTTCCACATGGTGCGTGTATATACCTACACACATATATATACAGTTACGTCTGTGTATATGGGTCTGTATAAAGAATACGTGTGAAGGTGAACAGAGGCGCGCACTTTGCGTTCATGCGCAGAGACGCTCCTTGACGCTGTAGAGATTCGACGCAGAGGTGCACGCAAGATACGCGGCGCCACTACGATGAAAGCAGCGCGTAGATGTGGCTGTGTTTGCTGTTGTTGCACTCCTTGTGTTTCTCTCTGATTATGCGGCCGCGTGTGCACGTGTAGTTCCCCCTCTGTCCTTTCTCGGTGCACCTCTACTGTCCCGTGCTCGATTGGCTGCTGCAGGACCCAGGGACGGTGACAGCGTTGGACGCCGGTGGAGCAGCGACAGGAAAGGAAGAAGCCGAAGGCGAGGAGAAGCAGATTGGCAGCAGCGGCGAAGCTGGAGCAGGAGGCGGAAGAAAGCGGAAACCACGGCCTAGAGACGACCTTACCATACTGATGGTCCCGAGTGACGCAGTAGGATATGTTACGGGTTGCAACGGCGCGGTGCTTCGTCGGATCGAAGACGAGTGGGGGACGCTGATGTTCTTCTCACAGCAGCAGCGCAGAGGTGCGGCAGGTGGGACTTCTCCAGAAGAAGGAGCAGCAGCAGCAGATGTTGATCGTGGTCGTGGGAGACGTGACGGTGGTGCCGGCGGCGGGAGAGGCGGCGGCCGAGGCAGAGGAAGAGAAGAGACAGCAGCGACAGCGGCAGGTGTGGGGCGAAAGGGGGACGGGAAAACTCTGGAACTGGAGAGGGCAGAGATGGAGGCGGCAGAGCGAGGAGACAGAAGGTCAGAAGAGGAAGCAGCAGCGGCGGGAGACGGTGAACTCGAGAGAACAGCAGCAACCGCAGATGGAAAGGAAGTGGTAGAGTCGGAGGACAACAGTGCGACTGATGCTGCGCGTGAGACAGAGAGAGAGAGCACCGGCGAGGCAGCAGGCGAAAACAGCAGCTCCACAAAACAAGGCGAGGGAGGTCGGGACGAGGCGACGACAAACGAAAAGGAAGAGCAGGAACAGCAGCAGGTGGAAGTGAAGATGGAAGAAGAGGAAGAGCAGGCAAAGGAGCCACGGCGGGAGGGCGGTGAAGCAGAGGATGGTACACCGAGCAAGACAGAAGCCGCCGAAGCAGAGGAGAAAGGAGGAGAGGAAATGGAGAAACAAGAAGCAAACGAACAGAGAGAGAAGATGTCGGATAAGGAAGCATACGTCCCCGATGGCCAGTCCCCTTTCGCTTCTGTTCCGATGGAGCAGCTCCTGATCTTCGGCAACGAGTAAGCGGTCTGTGGCGGAGAGGTGTATGTACACCTCCACTAAACACCTGAGGTGAATGTTCAGCTCGGGTTGTACCCGTTCTGTGTCCGCACTTTGCTGCTTTGCCACACAAGTTCGCCCCTGCTTTCGCCGTATGCAGGTGCAACCGAAGAGTACCGCTGTGGACTCGCAGAGCCCTGTGGTGGAAGGAAAGCGACTTGTGGCTCTCCTGCAGCAGCCTAGCCTGTGTCTGTGCGGTGTCTGTACACCCCAGGCAGACCCGGGTCTTCGCTATTCCATGCAGATGGCCATTACTACGTCCACACATTTGTTGTGTGCGTATGTGTACGTGTGTGTGTGTGTGTGTGTGTGTGCGTGACACCGATATGGCGCTGAATGGGCCGCTGCCGCACTTGCGCGGTGTACCTACAGTGTGTCCCTGATGTGCTGCTCTGCCTGCTGCATTCCCTGGATGCTTCAGATGTACAGCACACCACTAGAGTAGCGGATTATTACCCGCCCTTCCGGTAGACAATCGCACGAACAGAGCGTCACTGGTCGACACTTCCGTGCAGTGGAGGAGACGTTCTCCCCATACATACGCCTGTACGGTGTACACCCGCGCAGCGTACGTACACTCTTTCGTGTGGACGTTTCTTTTTCGGCCGTCGGCGGAGGGTGCACCTTCTTTCTCAGGAGGGACAGCGGGGTGTGTGTACACCTCCTCCGTAGTCTCCACACTCCGCGGATCACACGCTGGAATGTACGTGCGCCGATGGAAAAAAGGTCTTCGCCCTTGTCCGCTCTGGTGTCTGTACACCTCACTCGTGACATTACAGGGAGAAATTCCGGGGTGTCCCAACGCCGGCAGTGTGTCGGGTAGACGGTGTATACGGCTGTGTGTTGCCGTCTTCCACAGAGGGGGAGCGCCGCTGTGCTGCTGTTTGATTGTTGGCGCCGCTGCTGTTGCTGCATTAGCCCATACGGCGAGTCGTGCGCAATGGTGCTGCTTTGACTCCGACAACCGTTGCGGTGTAGCGCGTGCTGCTGGTGCGTTTGAAGTGAAAGAAACGGCATCAGATTTATGTGTTGCTTCTGCTGCTGTTGCAGCGACAAGTGCGTGGCGCGTTACTGTAGAGCGCTGTGGTGCTCCTGCTGCTGGGTGGGTGCTTGCCGTTACTATAGAAGTATGTGGTGCTGCTGCTGTTGCTGTTTCAGCCCCGGATGCGTGGCGGCTGCGCTGTGTGTGGTACGCCGGCCGCAGGCGCCAAGCATGTGCATGTGTGAAGTACTGCCGCTGCTGAGCCGTGTGAGCGTGCGTGACGCAGTGTTGCTGCTGCGCGGATGTTCCCGCTGCTTTTCTGCTGCAGTCAAGTGCTGCAGCAGGAGGAAGTGAAAGAAGTGGGGCTGCAGCAGTTGCTGCGCGTTGGGATGATGCGCTGTGTCGACGCAGAAGCTGCTGCTGCTGCTGCTGCGGGGCCCACACCTGCCAGTGCCTCACGCTTCTTTTACCGCTGCTGCTGTAGCGTGGGCGAGTCTGCTCCAGCAACAGTCGAAGACCGCGCAGGGTGGCTGCTCGCTCACCCCAGCAGACGCGGGCTTCTGGCGTTCAGTACTGGACTCCTGTATGTATGTATCTTTGGTGTGCACGCATGCACGCGGACGATTCTGTATTATCATATATAGATGTGTTGACGTCTCTTTCTCTCACTTTCCCCATGTGTATATATGTATATACGTGTATTTGTCTATACGTGTGTGTGTACATATGTAGTGCTGTATGAGTTTCTGCGTCTGACAGTATTCCTACGTCCACGCTCTCTCTGTAAATGTCGAAGAGACGGAAGTACATTTCTTGTTGACTGGCTGAAACTACCTGCCTGTTGCCGCTGCTGCTGTGTGGGCCTTGCCGCTGCTGTGCAGACGCAGCCGCATGGGTGCGACGCTGAAAGTGATGTCGGCCGTGGACCAGAAGCTGCGGGGGTTTTATTCGGAGAGGCTGCGGCAGCTGCTCCTGCAGCGTCGTCAGGGCAGCAAAACTGGTGGCAGCGTCAACAAAAGGAGAAGAAGCAGCAGCAGCAGCGGGCCGCCGGGCCACGACGAGGCGGCGCAGGCGGGCGCAGCGGCGAAGAGACGAGGTGAAGGAGGAGACAAGGCGCAGGAGCAGCAGCAGCAGGAACAGCGGCTTTCCTCGGGAAAAGAAGAGCGCGGTGCTGCAGCAGGAGCGAAGGAGGAAGAGGAGGTAGGAGGGGAAGGAAGTGACGTCAGAGAGTGTGGGGTGTCTGTCGCCGAAGACGGTGCTGGTGCATGCGGTGTGGAGGAGACCGAACAGGCGAGGCCGCAAGAAGAGGAGCTACGAGGGAGACGTGAGGGCAGCAGCAACAGCAGCAAGAGCAGCTCACTCGGACGCGGAGAAGGAGAAGAAGAAGTCACTGCAGCAGGAAGTGGGCTGCAGAAGGAGGAGGCAGGTGTTGTTGGTGTTGAAGAAGAGGAAGAGAGACGTCCGGCCGCAGAGAAGAACGAAGAGGAAGGGGATGGAGAGGAGGGAAAGCAGCAAGAAGAGGAAAGTGGAAAGCCGCAGAGCCCCAGCACCGCTGCTCCGACGCGCAGAAGTGAACGGGAGCGATGGCGTGCCCCCGGAGGAGCAGGAAGCAGGTACAGAGGCGGAGGGGGAGCAGCAGCAGCAGAAAGAGAGAGAGGAAGGAAAAGGGGAGACAGGAGAGAAATGCCGACGATATATGAGTCACTTCGAGAGAACCGAGTGCTGCTGACTACGGACCTGGCTCATTTGAGCTCGGGCGGTTTCTTGCTGCAGCTGCTGGAAGCAGCAGCCAATTTTGGACGTGACGGTAGCGCTACCGCTGCTGCTGCTGCTGTTCCTCGCACTGCTGCTGCTCCCGCAGCGCCAGGGAGGGGGGGGAAGCGGGAGAGGGAAAGAGAGGAACGAGCAGAGGAGAACGACGATGCAGACCGTAGCGGCCGGCGCCCTTCCGACCCCAGCAGCAACAGCGCAGTGGAAAACGAGGAACAGAGCTGTGCTGGCTCTGCAGTTGTTTCTTCTTTGTCGTGTCAAGAAGAAACGGCAGATGGAGGTGACGGTGCTGCTGCAGCGGACGACGGTGTAGACGAAGAGATGGCCGAGCGCGCCTGCGAAAGAGGAGAAGATGGAGAGCAGCAGGAAGTAGCGGCAGAGCGAGCGAGAGATGGAGGAGAGGAAGAAGAGGCGGAAGAAAAACAGCGGAAGCAGGCAACAAGACAGGCCGAGCAGGGAGACGAAGAGGGGGCAGCGAAGCAGCAGCAGCAGCCCACAGAGCTGCGGCGGGAGGGGTCTGGGGTGCTCGAGAGTGAAGGGCAGCAGCAGCACGAGGAAGGAAACCAGCAGCAGCAGGAATCGGAAGGAGGCGGAGGAGGCGAAGAGCAGCAGGAAGGGGAAGGGAAGAAGCAGCAGCAGGAGGAAGAGGAGACGCAGCAGCCGCACCAAGGCAGGAAGGGCCGAGAAATAAGCAGCAACAAAAGATACGCAGCAGCAGGACGACGAGGCAGGGGACCGCCGTATCGCAGCGCAGGAGGAGGAGGGGCAGGCGGAAGCAAGGCAGCGGCTGCGGGTGGCGATCGACTGCTCGTAGATGTTATTGAAATTGAGGAAGAAAACTTTTCGTATTGCCTGGGCAGAGAAGGAAAAACCCGCAGGAAATTGGCGGCTGCTGCTGCATGCATCGTGGAGTACATTGGACACTACGCGTTCATCGCAGGTAGGCGCCAGCTGTCCGACGCAGCTGCAGCAGCAGGAAGCAGCTCCGGCAGCAGGGACAGGAGGAAGAAGAAGCAAAAGGCAGCAGCACAACGGGACCATTCGCAGCAGCAGCAACAGGCAGGCGAACGAGGAGGAGGACGAGGAGAAGTGCTGACAAGTAGCGGAGCTGCAGAAGGCGCGGCCGCAGCAACAGCAGCAGCGAAGAAGAAAACGGAGAGACGTGCGCAGGAAGAGGGCAGGTGCAGCAGAAACATGCAGCAGGCGAAGACGAGACGCAGCAGCAAGTGCAGACCCAGCGGCGACAATGACTGTAGCAACGAGAGGGGGTCGAGGGCAGCACCGGTTTTATCTGCAGCAGTAGAAGCAGATGCAGGTGGGATAGGCAGCACAGCAGCAACAGCAGCAGCAGATTTCCACGTGGGGCTCTCCGCATATCCACGCTTAGAAGCAAGAGCAGCCCATCAACAGCAGCTGGAGCCTCCAGCAAGCGCGTTCTGAACAGTTCCTCGCTCCCGTGGAAAAGTGTACTCACGCAGGGGCATCCGTGTATTGTATGGGCACCTGCGTATCTCCTGATGTGTACACGTATATAACTACTTGACCATATGTCTTGAAAGAGAAGGTACATACTCTCGTCTACGTATGTGCGTGAGTAGGTAACGCAGAGAACATGAGTATCTGTGTGAACTACGTACGGGTTTGTCGCAGCAGTTATAGGAAGAGTGTGGACTTGCGCGCGGGGTGTACGTACGCCACAGTGCGTTGCTGCGGTGTGCCTGTACACCTGCTGCTGCAGGAGTGCGAACGGAGAGGAAACGGGCAGCCGAGTATTTGCAGCTGCTGGTGTTGCAGCGAAGTACTCCGATTTATCTTCGAGATCTGCTGCCCCCCCGCGGGGCGACAGGCGCACCTGGGAGAAGGGAACCTCCGCCACGGTAACTTTATGCTGCTGCGGCTGTACGAGGTGCTGCTGCGGCTGTACGGCGTGCTGCTGCGGCTCTACGAGGTGCTGCTGCGACTGCACATGGTGCTGCTGCGGCTGTACGGGGTGCTGCTGCGGCTGTACAGGGTGCTGCTGCTGTGTGAGATACTGCTGCCGTTGGTTGTGTGGGGTGCGCAGCGGGGCCGCTTTCTGTGGCAGCCCCACTGCTGTTGTGGATCGTTCTTGCCGCTGCTCTGCGTGGGCACTGCTTACGGTGCGCCGGCTGCTCTTCTGTTCGCCCGTCTCTGCAGGCGCTGCTGTTTGGGCGTGTTGCTCCGGCTGCTGCTGCTGCTGCGGATGCTCTTCTCGCCGTGTGCTGCTCCTGTTGACGTCTCTCGTGTGAGGAGGGCCAGGCGCTTGCTGCTGCGGACTGCCGCTGCTTCTGTGTCTGCGCGTGCAGAGGGGACTTGACGGTGCTGGAGCTGCCGAAGGAACGGGGCGTCCTCCTCACGGGAAGAAAGGGCGGCGTGCTGCTTCGCGACGTGGAGGAGGAGACGCGGACTCTTTGCTTCATAGAAGGGAAACGGTAAATATCGAGAGAAGTCGCGGCAGCAGGTCGTGGGGGAGGAGTGGCGCGGAGGAGAGCCGAGCAAAACAGAAGAAGAAGCAGAAAGAGCGGCACAGGCAGGAGCAGGAGATCAGCTGCAGCAGAAGAAGACGGTGCGGAAGCAGCTGCAGGAGCAGAAACGAGGTGGCAGCAGCAGAAAGAGGCGGCAGCAGCAGGAGGAGGAGCAGCAGCAGTCGTAGAGCAGCAGGGCCAGTACAGCCGCATTAGCAGGAGGAGAGAAAGCAGCAGCAGCAACTGCCAGAAGAATTCTTGAAGGGCGCAGCATCGACAGGGCGCGCAACAGCGCACTTGGTGACGTGTATAACAAATGTTGCTCGACAGCTGCTGCTACTAGTTCTGAGTATATCGATTTGCTGCAGTGCATGTGTTTCTCTGTGTATGTATGTGTGTGTCTGCCCGCGCTTTTTCCGCACCCGGTCTGTTCTTTCTCCCGCCATGTTCGTCCCCCTTCGTCGGTCTCGTGGCGTCCAGTTCTCTCCTGCGCTGCTTTTTTGATTCTCCAGGGCTGGCAAGCAGCCACCGGGATTGACGGCCGGAGCTGCTGCTGCATCTTCGTCGACGCCGTACGAGCGAGTGCTGGTGCTTGCTGCTGTTCCAGAAGCGAGACGCATGGCAGTAACATCGCTGCAGCGGCTGCTGGGGCTGCTGCCCGCAGGGGGAGACTGGAGCTACAGCGGCAGCAGAAGAGCGGACGACGCCGTTGCTGCTGGAGGACCGTATCTGCCGCTGCTGCCTCCTCCGGCTGCTGCCCTCTGTTTCCCTCGAGCTGGCGCAGGCGCGGGCCCGATGCCTTTCTTCTTCCCTTCACACGCGGCAGCAGCACTTGCTGCTGCTGCTGCAGTCCCGCCCCCGTCTTTGCGGCGTGGCTCTTCCCCGTTGCGCGAGTGCAGCGGCAGCAACAGCAGCCGGCTGGGCAGCAGCACCAGCAGCAGACGAAGACGCAGCGGAGGCAGGGCCTTCACTCCCCAGCGATATTCCGCAGCAGCAGAAGCAGCAGCAGCAGAGGACGCGTTCTCTCGTGCTGCTGCTGCTGCGCCTCCTCCCCTTTCCCTCCCCTACTACTACGGAGCAGCAGCAGCTGCGGCGCGCTCTCCTCCGCTGCTGCTCTCTCCTGCGACAGCTGCAGCGAGGGACCGAGAAGGTCTGCTCCTGCGGCCGCTCCACTACGACGCCCCGCCAAACCCGAGGAGAGGAGCAGCAGCAGACGGGTTGGTCGTCTTCCACTTCTTTTCGTCTCTCATGTATACATATCTACGCACACCCGCATCACTCCATACGTATAAAACGAGACTATCCGTTTTACGTGTTCTTCTCTGTATGTGTACGTGTATGTGTTCACGCATATAATCATCCCACAGCGTCTCTACTTCCACGTATATGAAAGAAAAAGAGTGAGACAAGTCTTTCACTTCTGATGATGCTTGCATGCCGGTAATGGTGAAGAGAGACGTATATGTACATGCGAAGGATGCGAAGTTCTTCCGCGTCGTACAAGAAGCTCCTCTCTATATCAGTGAATACACATATATGCTGAATAGTCTATGGTATATACGTCTGTGTGTATGGCCAGGCGTGTAGATACCAGCTGCTGCATCGGTGGTTCAAGTCGCCGCAGCAGAGAAGAAAAAGGAGAGAAAACGTTGAACGAGAGGTAGTCTGCTAAAAAAAGTGCCTGGGCAGCTGCAGGAGCCGCTGCAGCACCAGCAGCACGACGTTGAGCAGCAGACACTGACGACGCTGTGAGCCGAGTCAGGAGATGCCCTCAGCAGGTTCCCCTCTGCACCGTATATACCAGTCTTTACGCATGGAAGCTAAATTGCCCACACAAGAATGACTTCTCCTGTAGACGCATATCCCCCCACATGAGTATTCACGTGTGACCCGTACACAGCGTCGCACGAAGGTCAACAACGTCCACGTAACGGAGGGCGACCTCTCCTGTGCCCGTATGTATATATATAAATATATACACATTTGTAGACGTACGCATATATATGTATGTAGCTAATCAGTAAAGTAGCTACGTGCGGAAAAACAGTTTCGTAGCTATACGTATGTATATATATTTATATGTGCATGTTCAGGTGCAGAAGACAATCTCGTAGCTACACGTGTATATATGTGTATGTATTTAGTCGAGGGAAAGCAATTTCGTAACTATGTGTCTGTATATATATGTGTATTCATGTGCAGAACGCGCGTGGGGTCGGACGGTACCGGCAGTCCATGTGTGTGGTGGGGTTCTGCCAGCCGGGTGTGCATTTTTCTCTTCCTTTTGCGTGCGCACCTGTGTTCACTAAGGTTCGCTGTATTCTTTCTCCGCCTGCATCTTCCTCTGCATGCGCAGGGGTGTGACCGTTTTTCTACTCTCTGCATGCTCCGAGGATGCCGATAACTTTGTCTTTGCGCAAACCGGGGACGAGCAGACGCGCATGCGTTGGTCACTGCAGCACGCCGATGCCAGGACGGAGAAGTGTATGCGTATGTCTGTGTGTTTGTGTGTGCGGGTGGATGTGTGTGGGGTTGCTGTCAGGTGTTTGTTACCGTCGCCGTTGTTGACTTCGAGCTGCGGCGGTGCTTCGGTTTCTTCGTCGGTGTATTTGTCCTCGCGACGAGCTGCTGCTGCCGAGCGGGGAGGCGCTGCAGGGGGAGGCGGGGTGGGTCGCAGCAGCAGCAGCATTTTGGGTGAAGGGGGACGTCAGTATGTAGATGCCGCAGGCGGCGGCGATCGGTACTACCCTTCCTTTTACTCCCGTTCATACTCACGAGGTGGAGGAGGCGCGTCGGGCACGGCCGCTGCAGCAGCCGAGTTCGACGGCGGCAGCAGCAGCTACGTCACAGCAGCAGGGTCCGCCGGCGGAGGAGGAGGAGCGCCGCTTCGAATGTCGCATGCAGCTGGAGGAGGGGGGACAGCAGAAGGAGCGGGGCTGCTGCGAGCTCCTGGTACGTCTTTCCACCGCATGCATACGCCGCGAGACAGCTTCCGACGACGAGGGGGAGGTGACGACTACCATGAGCCTGCAGGAGGAGGAAGCAGCAGCGGCTCTTCGTTCCGGTATTCTGCTGCCGGGGGAATGGGGTCGAGCAGCAGTAGCAGCGGCGGGCATTACTACGCATCGGAGGCTGCTGCTGCAGCGAAGACAGAGGAGGAACGTGGCAGCAGCAGGAGTGGCAAATATCAGCAGGGAGGCTCGCCGCGGCAGCATGAGTCACTGCTGCCGGCTGCTGGTACCGCACACCAGAACCATCACCGAAGCGGCAGCAGTCCCTATGAAGCACGCAGCAGCAGGAAACGCCGAGGAGGTTCCCCTCCTCCTCCTCCTCTCTCTGCTGCGGCACCTACAGCAGGAAGCCGCCGGGCCTACGGACACGACTATGTGCGAGGAACTGCGGTTGCAGACGAGGAAGAAAGAGCAGCAGCGGGAGGGGGGCCGTACTACTACGACGCTCTGCATGGAGAGAGAGGACGACGGGCTGCAGCAGAACGCAGGAGAAGCAGCAGCAGGAGCGGCGGCAGCCACTACCGGGGACGGAGCCGCAGACGCAGCACCAGTAGTTTGTATGGTCGGGGAGATGATCGACAGCCGCAGCAGCAGCAGCGGGCGAGCAGGCAGCACCAACCGCTGTCTCCCTCGGGGGGCAGTGCCCACCAGCACCCGACAGAACGGAGACGAGACTTTGCTGGTGCGCGCTTCTCTCCCGAACGCAAGCGGAAAAAGGAGCTCGAAGATGAGCCGCAGCAGCAGCAGCACATGCAGCAGCAGCAGCAACACGTTCGTGGAGGAGGAGGAGGAGGAGGAAGCTGCGCAGTGCTGCAGGCGCACTACGCAGTGGAAGAGGAGAAGCAGGGCAGCCGCCAGCGGAGCAGAGGGGGAGGACACGGGGGCAGCAGCGGAGGCATGCAAGAGCAACAGAGATTCAGCAGCAGCAGGAGAGGCCGAGCAGCGTCTGCAGGAGGACTGAACAGCAGCTTTGCTTCGTCATCTCATGTCCAGCACCCTTACGCAGCAGCAGCTCTACCAGCAGTAGCAGGCGGAGCAGCAGCCGGGCTGCACGGGACGCTGTCACCGACGGGTTCCGTTTCACACTATGACAGCTCATCCAGAGGCAGCACAGCAGCAGATCCGTACGCAAGTAGCAGCAGCCGCAAACGAAGGGGAGATAGACGCAGCCCTGGTTTTGTGCAGCAGCAGCAGCACGGCTCCGCAGACGTGCAGCAACAGCAGCAGCAAAGTAGCCTTCGTGGAGGGTCGCCTGCGTTGTCAGGAGTGCGTGGAAGCCACAACAGCAACAGCTACGACCCGTACAATATGGACCGTCCACGCGTTAGCAGCAGCAGCAGTGCTGTTCCTGGTGATCGAACAGCAGCTTTACCTCGAGGAGGAGGAGGAGGACGTGGTGGAGGAGGTGGACGTAGCAGCAGCAGCAGCGGAGAGTGGTTCGGTCCCGCAGATGGCGGAACAACAGGAGGAGGAGGACCAGGAGCAGCAGACGCTACGTCTCCGTTACTATATCATCACCCTGCTGCTGTGTATGTGGCACCTGCTGCTGCGGGGCCGGCGCATGCGTCCTCGTGGAGCCCGGTGCTTGGTGGGTGTGCGCCTGCGGCTGCTGCCCCTGCTGCTACACCCACGGACCTCGTTAGTAGAGGAGGAGGAGGAGGGGCGACGAATTACGCAGACAAAGACTACACAGCGGCGCCAACAGCAGCAGGAAGGTTGGTGACGGAGAGCAGCAGCAGCAGAGGGACTCACAGAGAGGCGAGCGGAGGAGACGGTGGACGACGCATGGACGCCGGGCGAGAGCCGTGGAGTGGTGCTGCTGCTATTTCCGCAGGAGGATTGATGACGCAGGAGCAGCAGCACGGGAGCAGTCGTATTGCGGACTACTATTTTCCTGCTGCGTCCGGTGCGAAGGAAAGGGAGAAGAGCGGTAGCGGGCGGTCAGCAGCGGGGAACCGAGACGCAGCAACAGCAGCTGGAGGCAGAGGAGGAGCAGCAGGGCGCGGAGAAGAACGTGAAAGAGAAGAGAGAAGAGAGGTGGGAAGAGGCTGGCATGTTTCTTCAGCGACGCAGTTGCTGGACGCCAGTGGGGCTCTGACTGCTTCGTCGAAGCTGCCGCCGTATTCGCAGCAGCAGCAGCAAGACAGCAGAATCGCGCATGCAACGGGTCGTCGAGACGTGAGAAGGGAAGAGAGAGGAGGAAGAGTGCGGTACGCCAGTGGAGGAGAGGAATGTGGCGGGTCGGCTGCGGAGGTGGGCAGTCATCACCCAGTGGCCTATGGCACTGCTCCTGCCGCTCCGGTCGTCGTCGCCGAACAGGCGTACTACGCAGAGCCGTGGCAGCAGCAGCAACAGCAGCGCAACACGAGGAGCGGCAGCGGACGTCGAGAAGGAAGCCGGTACGACAACGCTGCTGCCGACAGCAACAGACACGAGTGGAGCAGCAGCAACACTCGACGAGAAGCAACCGCAGGAGGAGGAGGTGCAGTTGCAGGGAAGCGGGAGGGCATGCAGCAGCAGCCGGGGGTTGCTGAAGGAGGAGGAAGGAGAGATCACCCGCAGCACAGCAGAGGCTACGCGCATGCCAGAGGAGGAGGCGGAGGAGAAGCAGCGGGGGTAGAGGGCAGCAGCAGCAGAGGATTACGACAGCAGCACCAGCAGCAACAGGACGCGGAGAGCTTCGGCCGACTTCCAGGTGCAGGACCGCATGCAGCAGGGGGAGCGGCAGGAGGAAGCCCGCTCGGGGAGGGAGGGTCGGCGTCCAATACGTACTTCAGCTCTTCATACGAAGAGAGCAGCTGCGAGAAGAAACGGAGGGGAGAGGCAGAGGAAGGACAGCAGCAGCAGAGAGTTTACATGTACGACCGGTACACCCGAGAAGATGAACGAAGCGTCGCAGGAGCAGAAGGCCGAGGGGGAGGCGGAGTAGGTGGACGGGCAGCAACAGCAGATCGAGGAAGCGGGAGAGCGGCAGCAGCAGCGACCCGCCCTGTCGCAAGGTACGAAGAGAGAGGGGTCGGAGGAGGGAGAGGAAGGGGACGGACAGCAGCAGCAGGAAGTGCGTACAGTGCGGAGGGACCGTATGAAAGGGGAGAACAGCAGCAAGGTGGGAGGAGAAGCCTTTCTTCCGCGTCAAAGTCACCTGTCTTGATGGGCTACGGGGGGTACAGTAGCAGCAGCAATAGCGAAGTGTCCAACATGCTGCTACAGCAGCCTCAGCACAGTAGCAGCAGTGCCCAGCGACGCACAGGCAGAGGCATGTATGAAGGCGACGGAGGGCAGGCACGGGAAAAGGACGGAGGAGGACGCTACGGAGGAGCATCGGCAGTCTTCAATGCAGCTAGCAGCAGAGACCACTACAGTCGCAGCGCTGCTGCATCAGCGAACAACAGAGGATGTTTGTAGGGGACCGGCGCTGGGCCCCCAACGACGCCGCAACAACCCCAGAAAAAGCAACCATACTGGCAGCAACAACAGCAGCAGCGACACCAACAACGACAACAGCAACAGCAATACCAGCAGGGACAATACCAGCAAGGAAAGCAGCAACAGGAATACGGGAAGTATTACATGTGGCAAAAGTAACAGGGCGACTGAGCGGCTGCATGCGTTGGGTTGGAGTCCTCAGCTGCTGCGTGGGCGTAGGTGCATATTTGCAGTGGCGCAGGCAAGCAGAGAGAGCAGTTCCTGCGGCGCTATTCCTCTTTATCTCGCGAGACTTGCAGCATGTTGACGTATGTGTCCGTGAAACGGCTGTGCTGATGCGTTAGGTAGTCGATCGGCGTTGGCTCTTCGTTGGGAGCCGCGGCTCTTCTCGTCGCCGTTCCTACCTCCGCGTCTTAATACGTGTGTGTGTATATGTCTGCATACATTCTGCATATGTACACACACACCTGCCCCTTTTTTGCGTGTCTGTGTATATGTGTGTTTGTGTTTGTTTGTACATGGATGTGTTTGTAGGATGTGTCGTCTTTCACACTCTCAGTTCGTTTTCTTTTTTGCTCGTTAAACAAACTCTCCCCTGGAGACGCGCAGCGAACAGAGGGGAGGAAGAAAAGCTTGTTTTTTACGTGGTCACGGAAGAAGGAGAGTTCTCTCCTCCATCGCCGAGAAAGCGCGACGACGTTGTTGTGTACGTGGGCTAGGCGCGGTCTGTTTAGCAGCGTTGCTGCGTGCTCGCGTCCTTCTCGGCTTCTCCGGTTCTGCTGGAGATGTTTGGTGTGAAGTTTTACGCATGTGTGCCGCTACCTTTCTAGTTCTAAGTAGTATACGTGTACGTGCGTGTGTCTTCTGAAAGGTGTAGGTGTTTGCAAAGTCATACACATATACGAATATATGGATCACCTTCACGCACACACGTATGTCTCTGCGAAAGATACCGGCTTCTAAGTATGCCGTTCGTGAACACTCGGTGTGGGTAGGAGCTGGCTGGGCCCTAGGATAGGCGTGTGATAGAGACAGGCACTTCTGTGAGAAGGCGGGGTCTGTTTGACGTGTCGGCGCGCTTCAGAAAGCAGCCACACCGGCCATCGACACCGTGCGCCTGCGTGCCGCCTCCTTTATCTTTCCGTAGCTTTCCCTTCGCATATTCTCTAGGTGGTGCAATGCTACACGTCTGCAAGATATATGCGTCTGTGCGTACATCTCTGCATGTGCGCATTTACGTGCTCAGGCGAGGTTATGACTGTTTCTGTTTTTTCGCTTGTCTACACGTACACGCGTATTCAATACTGCGGTCGGGGTGGTGCGCATGTAAGTCGCAATTGTACCGGAGTTACGAGAAATCTCCGATCCGGGGAAACCGAACTCGATGTTTCTTGAAAACTTTCTCGTCTCTCGCCGCCCCGGAGGTCGAAAACGCCGGCTGCAGTAGAGCAGTGTTGACACACTGCCACCAATAGCAGGAGCAGCAGGACCCCACCACCATCAGCGGCATAACACACGTACCGGCAGCCTCGGCGGTATACCACTACTAGCAGCAGCAACTGCAGCACAACAGTAGAAGCAACAGCAGCAGCAGCGGGCCGCTAGCTTCAGCGACACGTCAGAAGTACCAACTGCAGCAACATACCACGGCAGACGCCGCAGCCGGCCACCAGCACGGGAATATTACCCGCAGTAGAGTACACAGCTGCAACTGCAGCAAAACACCTTCGGCGCATACGGTCGCTAGGGAGCACCATGAGCAGAGCACCACGAAGACCACCAGTAAAGTTACACAGCAGCAGAAGTGTTCCCACAGTTCTATAGTATTAGACCGTAGAAGGTTTCTGCACCCTATAGAGCAGCAGCAGAAGGAACAAAAAATGGCACTGTCACGGTTGTATAAATAGACCGCAGGCGGTTGCTACAGTGTAGCAAGTAGCAGCACAAGAACCGACTCCAAGGCAGAGCGCAAGTGAGAAAAAAACCCACAAGCGCACCGCCGCACGCGTGTCCTGAAGAACCCGAAGTGACCGTTTGGTGGTCTGCGGGCCCCTTTGTATGTCTGAAACTCTCATTACACATTGGTTCGGGATACTCCCACATGAGGTGCGTCTGCAGTTTGCACGTACACACTTGTGCACCGCAGAAAGGTGAAATCCTTTCAGAGGTATATTCTCCTCGTAGAGCAGCAAGACAAGCGCGGACGTCACGGGTCAGAATGCACAACATGCTTACCTGGACATTCCACTGCGGACATACACTTGTTTACGTACAATACAAATGTATGTTTGTAGAGGGAGGCAGAGGAAGACACCTGGTCGTGTGGAGAGAGAGCAATAAATCAATAGAATGACAGTTGATATATCAAGAGGTGCGTGTATATACACTTGTCGAGTGCCTTGGCTTGTGCATATATATACATACACATATACATGTAGAGAGGCAGAGAGAGACATGTAGATAAACAGATGGGGAGTAGTGCCTGCATGAAGGGAGATACAGACGTCTATGTCCAGAAGTCCATATTTATATGTTTATAGGGACCCGCGAACAATTTTTTCCGATACCTTGGTAGCTATCGAAGGTGGCAAAACCCCCTTCTCCCTGTCGGCGAGTATGAGGTCTCTGCTGCATTAAATATAGACATACGTATGTACATAATGACTCCTGTTGCGCCACGGTGGTTGGAGTAGGAACGCAGCAGTCGAGAGTTGAGAGGGAGCTCCAAAACAATGCTTATTTGAAAAAAAAAAAAACAAACCTTCCGAAATGTAGGCCGAAGATAGAGCACGCAGCCGGAAAAGGGCGCTGCGAAAAGGGAAGAAGTCATCCCTAACGTAAGTGTGTCTTCCTAGAGCACGCAGCCGAAAAAGGGCACTGCCAAAAGGGAAGAAGTCATCCCTAACGTAAGTATGTCTTCCTAGATCAGTCGTTAGGTGAGAAAATAGCGATTATCCCATGAGGTTGTTAAGTTGTAGGTGTACACACTGGGAGCTAGACAGCCTGCCAGAATGTAGCTCTACAGATTGAACAATAGACAACCCGCGAGAATAAAGATCCGCTGATGAGGAGACTCATTATAGAGTTGTACAGCAATGCCTGAAATCCCGCGCTGCGAAATGCAGCGCTTTATCGAAGACGCAATTAAAAAGGCGTGTGCAGCACTGGTGCGATTTTACAGTCAAAATAGGTACGTGGGCCGTAGTAGACATGGAAAATGACGATGGGAAATACTAGAGAAACAACAGGCACGCAACACTGTGTACAGTGCATTAGGGTAAGGTAGTTCTTCGTGGTGGTAGTCACGGTTGACGCACGCGAAGAGTCGTGCGGCAACAACAGAACAGCGGGTAAGGTACGGAAAGCCACAACTGCAGTACGTGCGTTTTAGTTCAGGAATAGGAAGCCAAAACATTTCCCAACACATAGCTGAGACTGCAGTGCACCGACTACCTCTCGAGGATCACGGAAAAAAGGAGTAACCTGTAGATGCAAGATCTACGGTACTCAGTGGAGCTCCAGCAGGGCATATATTTAACTCGTCGAGGGTTTTTACAGTACAGAGGGGAGAGCGGAAGAGATCTGCAGCAGTGGCTGGACCTGCAAGGGAAAGGAGACACAGAGCGTTAATTAAACATCCTTTTGACAGCGTGAGAGAAGCGTCTTGGGTTCTGCAGGGGCCCGATATTAAAAAACGAAACATGGGGGGTACGAACTAACCACGGAAAAACACTTGTGTACATATTTGTGTGTGCTTTAAAGACGGTGATCCGTGTACACCGAGATAGGTATCTGGGCAGGTGCCCGCTTCTGTATACTCGGGTGCTGCGACATCATATCTCAGCAGCTGCATCATAACCCATATCTATATGAGTACTCCTCAAAGTGTCTCGCAGGTGCATAGAGATTGTATATGGTTCGGTGCTACCAACCTGAACAGTACTGCTTCGGCAAGAACTCCTGCTCGGCATGTATATACGTGACATTATTTGTGTGCATATATATATATATATTTGCGAAGAAGATTTTATTGTTTGCACATCTCTGGTAGACGTACAGATACCTACACCTATGGGAATGTCCACTGAACAGCACCTTCATTCTCTTTCTGTGTATACATGCACGTGCCTACATTTACGTATGCGTGGATATATATATATGACGTCTAGACAGATATGACTCCTCTTTTAATGTAGTACAAGGGGACCGGGGAGGAACCTCTTGTATCTGATAGGCCGCAGCCGCACACTTGGACGATGTGCGTCATTCGTTAACCTAGTCGGGCTGCAGTTCCAGATCAGTAGCATTGCACGGAGCAAGCTTTAGTAGAACAGGCTGCACACTTAGTAATGTCATTTAAAATGGTAGCAGGCCTAGCGCTTGCTGTAGCATCAGTTGCGGAGTAATAGCCGTAGTGAGTGCAAATTATAAAAGTGATGGAGACAGGAGGGTGTCTTCGACATCTGCCAGGGTTTGTCCCATGTTTATATCCGAAGTTTTCATGTTACCCCAAATGCGGCAGCAACTTTCCATTTGCCCCAGGGGGGTATTAATAGTGGCAGCAACAGTAAGATATGAGCGGTAGGACCGTTGTAGTAGTGCTTGTGACAAATGAAGAGAGTGTAGCAGTCAGTAGGCGTACGGGAGCAGTAGTTCTAGTAGCAGTACTTGTTGTTGTTGCTGTAGAAACCGTAAAAGAGTGGGTATCGTTGCTGTCGCAGCTGTTGTGGTCGTACTAAAGACGCAAGAGTACTGACAACGTCAGTAGTAAGGCAGCAGTAGTTCCAGGAATAGCAACAGCAGCAGTAGTAGTAGTTGTTGTTAGTATGACTGGTAGTCCTCAACTAGCCCGTAGGAATGATAGACCGTGTTGAACCTTATGACTATAGCAATATCTTCCGTCCTCTGCGTGTTGAAACTGCAGTGATGTAGTAGCATCTCATCATCTAAACGGGATTGGCCGAACACACAGTGGTAGTAGTAGTAGTGGCGGGAGCAAGAATAGGACACAAAACAGTAATACTAGTGACGATAGGGCTCTAAGTAGAATTAGTTACACACGGTAGTACATATGGTTTTGCGCCTACAGTAGGAGTGGGAGTGAGACAAATCGTGAATCTTCCAGTTGTAATACTAGCAGTAGTGTTTGCAGGAGTAGTTACACTACTAAGATCAGTAGCAGCGTCACACACGTTGTGGTGATATAAATAGTAGTTACTCTTGTTTCAGTCGCAATAGCAGTGACACCAGTACTACATCTGGTCGTATTTTGTCTTTAACTCAACTACACGAGCGTGAAACGTAATTGAGAAGTCAGAACTAAAATTCTATCCTTACGATAGGGAGATCGTCGGTTAGCAGCGAAGTCTATCGTGAAGCCTCGCTGACATAAAGGAACCTACACCGCGTAAGTCGACTTCAGGCACTTCTGCGTGGAGGCACACATCAGAATCTTTTCGGAATAGGCAGACGTGAGGTGTCAGATTTGCGTGCACGTCGCATTGTTGCAGAGTGCTTTGGACAGCTAGAGGTCCACGGACAACGGTGTGTATCAAGCAAGTAGTGGATCTGAATAAGGAGGTGCGTAGTATGAATTGAACAGTCACATCGAATCAGGAATCTACAGAAATTCGTCTACGTATTTAGATCGACGCGTGCGCTTCTGCGTGGTGTAGTCCATGGGCACCTGTCTTGTAAGAGAAAAATATATACTCATATAATTTATGTACGCAGAATGCCGATACGCAAGATCTGAATGAATAACACGAACAGATTCGTTCTACACACGTACGTAGGGAGGTACGAAAGAAGCGCACAGGGCAGCGAAGTAGCGGCGACTTCTAAAGGGTGTTCATGGTACAGATCCGTAAAGGGTGTGCGCGGCAACGAGTTGCGTTCTCGATCGTTCACCACTTCTTGCTGATGGATGTGCATATGATTCCAGACGCCCGTATTCAGGTGGTGCACAGCCAAAAAATGACTGCGGTAGTATTGAGCCCTCTGCACTACACGTATGCACACATACGCATGCATATATATATATATATATATATATATGTATAAATACGTACGTACGTACACACCTCCACACACGCGTACATACACACATGAACACCAACGTACGCTGTCTCGCTTGCGCGCTCCTAGAATCTAATCTCCTGTGTCTGAAGCACGCCAGCAGAGGAAAGATGAAACATTCCATAGTGTTGTCCTGTATCCGTAAAAAAGACAGATCAGACAGCATTTGTCTACGAAAATCGTTACGGAGGTTTCCCCCCGTTTTACACCTTTTTTTCGGTGAATGCTTCTCTTTGTTCACGTTAAGCGCTACCTTGTCTAACGTGCTGTCGTAGGTTTCTTCTGTGTACACCTGTCGTTCTTCCTCTCATCTCGCGTGTCTCCACTATGCTCGCGGCCGCCACCACATCGTTGTTTCATGGGTAACGCAACTTTGTCTCGTCGTCTTTGCTGGTATGCACCTCTCTCCTAGTATCTACTGTGTTTGTCCTTGGTCTTCGAGTGCAGTGTTCGTCGCGATCGCGTCTCTTCTGCTATTCCCTTTACACTGAGTTTATCTCTCCTCTCTTCTACCATCGACCTGTCCATCGCCACTCGCTCCCAAACAAGGTTTGTGCGCTAAGTCACCGTCCTCGAGTTATTACGTGCATATTTACAGATGATCGTCACCAGGAGTGATACAACTAATCCATTCAACGGGCCCGGGCCCAGTACGCTTACACTTGTGTGTAACTGTATCAATGCAAAGTATAAGTTTTCTGCCTGCGTCAACGGGGCAGGTCTACGAAGGGTTCTGATAAAGCCTCCCTGTTGTCACGGCACGCGCGAAATGTGGAAAGTGACAAATACTACGTGCCTATTATTACAGAGCGGCCACATTGCTCGAATGCTGGGACAAAGTGCTTACAATGGGACGGTTGCTGTCCCTCTGCGTTTACCCTAGGGTATCTCCATCCAACGCAGTTCCTTTGATGATAGTCAATTTTCCTGTCGACATTGGTGGCCTGTTGCTGCAGGCGGGCGAGTGTATGAGGAGACTTTGACCATTAGTCAGGTGAATTACAGGGCGGTAGAGAAAACGACCCTCATGTGGTTTAAGTACATACAAAGTAGACCACAGGCAGCTGCAGACCCACGCATGGGAGTTTGCTTTGCTATAAATGCACCACTACCGTACCTACATTTTTGCTCGTGCTTAATTGTAGCGTAGATAGACCGCACCACGCGTAAGATCTCTACCTCCCTGTCTACTAGACCTATATGCCTTCTTGTTCCGACCTCGATGTCGGAATATTCTACCAAAGATTTTGAAATAGTCTTAGTCGCCTGCGGCAAAAGCCTTGCCTGCGAAAGGAGGGACATACCACGTTTCCTTCTAGGACAAAGTGGGGAGTCTTACCCTTTCTCAAATTAACGCACATCCTATCCTCGTGGGTCCAACACAGCTTACATAATCTTTTTCAAACAGTGTCCGCTGCAAGTACATGCGCTTTCACCGTGTGTGCTCCGAGGAGAAAGCAAAGCGGAGCAACACCTCTCTCGTATCTATTAATATGCATATGTGTGCGGCCTACGTAGAATTTCACGCCTGTAGCCGCAGCGTTGCTTGCGACCGATGCTGTATGGAATTCGTTTCGCATGTGTATGAACAGTTGGAAATGCTGTCCCCAAGTTCCCTCGGAGCTGGCTTTTCAACTGAAGCATCAGTCGTGTGTCTCTCCATCATGGAAGCACGTATCGTCTACATATTGCACGCTGATTGATTTCGTAAAGTAAGCAACTCCCAGCTGAGGTGGCCGCTGCGTACGCATTTACGAGGCCATTTGAAGCGTGCTTGTTCACTTCTTTTTTCTTTCGTGTCTTCCTGTGGCTCGGTGTTTCCTGCGGGTTGTGCATGCACCCCGGCGCGTCTCTCTCCTCGCATGGCGGCTATTCGAGTGTCTTGTTTGTCCTCCTTTGTGTGTCGGTTCTCGCCCTTTTTTTCCGATACGTCTCCTTTCAAAACGTGTCTTCACAAACTACCCTCCGTTCTGAACGTATGCGTACCGGCGCATGTTATCCAGCCTGCCCGCATTTACCGTGGTAGCTTGCCCGCCTCGCCATGCCTTGCACTTTCTCGAAGCCCGTGAATGCCGGCGGGGCCACTCCTTCGCTCGCTGGCTGCACGCTTGAAACAGAGCGAAATACTTTCCTCCTCTCTCCATCTCCTCTTCCCCATGAAGTCGGTCAGCAGCAGATCTCGCCGGACGGTTTTGGGGCCCGTCTGTCGGTTCTGTTTCCCCTTTTCCGCCGTTGCTGTCCACGCAGAACGCTTAAACGCCTTGTTACGGCAGGCTCAGCACTTGTCCTCTGCAGCAGCTGCAACTTGATGACTCCGACGCTGCTTGGTGTGGCAGTTGACGCTGCTGCTGCGAGTCACCGGAAGGCACGGACAGCTGCTACAGTCATCAGCTCTGGCGCCGCAGCGGCAAACAGGGCGACTACAGCCGCGGCCGACAGCGGTACGTTGACGACGTTTGCTAAGGCAGCTACAGATGCCGCTGCAGCTGCAACGCAGATAACCGCTGCAGTGGGTGATGCGCTTCCTGTGAAGGCAGGACTGCTGAAAGAAATATGGCATGCGCTGCGCCTTTTCTTTTCCGGAGGGGGAAGAGCTGCCCTGCAGCAGCAGCCGCCCAGGGTGCTATTCGCTCTAGTATGTGCCGTTGTGCTACTGGGAGCGGCCATGAGCTGGCTGCGCACTACGCAGCTTGAGACTGCTGAACAGGAACTGCGCGCCGAAGTCAGGTACAGTCGCGCTGGCGCATCTGTCTTTCTTCTATTCTCTATCTCTCTCTCTGTTAAAATATGTGCACACATACGCGTATGCGGTGCTGGACTGCATCTGTGTGCTACGGATGTGTATACAAACATTATAAAGAAGATCTGATATGGGCGTGCCGTACTCTCTGAGCACGAGATGCGGACTCAAGAGGAGGCGTTGCGTCCTGCTACTTCTACTACACAGTAGAGGGACGCGCGTGACTGCCTTGTACGCGTCTAGTCCATTATTTAGATAAGAACCCCTCCCCCTACATGCGTCTTAAGTGAATTCTGCGTACGTGCGTACGCGGCAATGCGTTCGCAGGCTAATCAGCTCATCCAGCAGCAGGCACATATTTACCCTGGCATTCCGTGATCCCCCTGCTTTACGGCGCGAGCCGTGTGCACACGCATGAGGTAGAATGCGAAAGCAGGTGTCTTCGTCAAGTAGAGGATGTCGCAGCGCACACGCCGGTTGACCGTCGCACCTGTGGTGTTGGAAGACTGCACCGGTTTTCACCTCGCTTCTTCTGCCACGTGTTGACGTGAAGTTCGCGCATGCATTTATTTCTGTCGGTGTGACGTTTCTCTTTCTCGCGCCCTCCTTGTGCACGCCTACGCGGTGGCTGCACCTGCCCTCCCTGTATAACGCGCATGCGGGAGCGCTACGAACTTGCGCGCTGTGTTCCTCACCGCCACGTGCATGCGTCTTCGTGCGGGATTTTGACTTGTTGCTGTTCCACCTACAACGCCTAGTCTACGCCTGTGTGTGGCGTAGACTTCGCATGCATTACGCAGTCCCCTACGTACTCGCATGCCATCCATCTTCCTTCGCACGGGGTCAGCAAATACATCCGGTGGGCCCCCCCCCACACATGCTTGCTGTTCCTGCATGCGCTCTCCCGCTCTCTTCTGTGTACGTGGGCGTCTCTTCGTGTTATGTTGTTCCTTTGGTGTTCTCCCGCGGGGTGCATGCACGTGCGTTTGCTTGGTAGGTGTATATGTGTGCGCGCGCATCTCCGTATCTTTCTCCGTGTTGTGGTCGTGCATCTTCGTGTTCCCCCTGTTGAGCCTGTGCCTTAATTTGTTTGTACCTCCGCATGCGTCTTAACCTTCCTCTGGTGTCTATACACTCCCACACTTTATCGCATGCGCACGCACCCGGTGTTTCCTCAATGGTGCATGCGTGTCCGTAGCATTTTGTACGCCCGTGCATTTCCCTCTGTCCACTCCTGTGCATGCGTGCATGCGTGTCCGTAGTATTCTGCATACGCGCATGCATTGCCATCTGTCCCCTCCTGTGTGCACGCACGTCCCTCCTTCTCTACACACGCATGCCTGCGCATGCGCGTGCATGCCTTCCTGTGTGTGCGAGTTTGTGTGTGCGCCCCCGCATGTTTTGGATGCGTGGCTGCAGGCGGCAGTTATATTCGGCGCTGCTGTACGCACCTCCTTCCTTTCTGTTTTGCCGCACGAACCCCGGGCTGCTGTTGCCTCTCTTCCGAGAAGACACCGACACGCTCGTCGCTGCGTTCTCCTCGACGCAGGCCCAGGCACTGCGCTACTGCAGCAGCGCCTTCGGCGGCTCTGCGCTGCTCCTACTGCTGTCTCCGCGTCTCACTGCCGTCGCGCTCGTCCTCCTGCCTCTCGCTGGCTGCTCTGCTATGCTCCTCGCTAAGTACGTACAGCAGCAGACCTTGCAAGTTGATCTGAACGGCTGTAGATTGAGGGGAAAAGTGTACGGAGTACACGTCGCCGTTCTCTGGATACATACGTATGTACTCATTGCGTCGGTGCAGGAAAACGTCACAAGGTCATGCGTCTCTATCCGCCCGTCTATGTTTGTCTATATCCGTCCGTATACCTGTGTCTCTCTGTATCGCCATAGATATGTATATCCGTACGTGCTTTTGTGCATCTCTCTCTCTGTGTATGCATATATATATATATATATTTCGTATATCCGTATCACCACGTATGTACATATGTATATATATAGATGTATGCTTGTATGCATATCAGCCTGTCTATTAGCTGTGTATGTGTCTGCTCACAGGTATATATATTGTCGCAGACATCTGCGTGCGTGCACGAGCAGCCGCTCCGTGGGAATGTTTGTGTAGAGTCGATCCTCGGCTTTCCTACTTCATCTTCGAGTCTCAGCAGGTCTTTGGCTGTGTGTGTGTGTGTGGATGATGCCGGTTCTCCCCGCAGAATGTACTGCTGCAGCGTACAGTAGATATGTACAAAACTTCGAGTCTCGTTCCTTACGTGGAAGGGTCTCTCCAAGTTGCCGCTCACACGCATACACGTGTAGCTACATGAATTTCCGTCGGCTTTTATGTGGACAGGGAGGACTGCCGACTGCTGCAGTGACTCCTACGTTTCGTCTGCTGCTCCTGGCGCACCCCTGCTGCTCCCGCACCTGTCGCTCGGCGTGCGCGACTTGCTCTGCAGAGATGTTCCTCATTATATACGGGAGCAAATAAGCGAACATATATATATATATATATTTGTGTATGTCTTTGTAGATGATGTCAGTGTACGCGTGGGGGACCTGCGTACATATACATGTGGATATGAAACGGACATTCATATCCACATGTGTACACTCGACAAGCCTATCTGTGCGTACGTGTGAGGTCGTACATATACATGTATATATATACATGTGTGTGTGTATATTCATGTATACGTAACATCTGCGTAGATCTTGATATTTCCATGTATCTGTATATATATATATGTGTATGTGTATATACGTAAAATCTGCATAGATCACGATATTTCCATATGTCTATCTATCTATCTATCTGTATATATATATATACGTATATATGTATGTATCCATATATACATAACACTTGCATAGAACTTGATATTTCCACATCTATATGTGTATGTATGTACATAGATAGGTGCGTATATACATACGTATGTATATGTACTTGCGTGTGCTCCTCACTACGGTCGCGGGGCTGCTGCTGCTTTCCCGGCTGGCTGCCTGGCCGACCTAATAGCAGCCGAGCAGATATCACAGAAAGAGGTGGGTACGTGTACATGTCGCTTAATTCTCTGCCTCAATGTGCATGTGACTATGTCCACATGTGTAGCGGCGTTGCTGCTGCTGCTGCGTCATCTTCAGGCGAGCCGTTGCTGCGGCTACTTCTCAGCCTTTTCCTGGGTGTTCCTCCTGGTCCCTGTTTCTTCGTCTTCTCGTGTTGCAACGGCTGCTGTAGCTGTTGGTGCTGCGTCTTCTGTCCTGCTGCTGCTGCTTCTTCTGCAGACGGCAGCGCGCACTGCAGCGTGAACGTGATGCGGTGTGGCAGCAGTGCAACGCGCTGCTGGCCGACCGGCTGCTACACATGCCGACGGTATACATACATCAGGAACAGGAGCAGGAGGAGTACCGCTTCGAACAGCAGCAGCTGCAGCTGCTGACAACAGCCAAGCGCGCCGCCTTTGCAAACGGTCTTTTCTACGGAGGTCTTTCTTTCCTTGTAAATTCTACTGTCGTTGCGTTGCTGGTTCTCGGCACCAAGCTCGTCGCGTCAGGAGCAGTAAGCAGCCGCTCGTCTCGGCCTCTGCTGCTGCCGCTGCTGCAGTCGCTGCTGTTGCTGCGGCTGCTGTTGTTCAAGACAGCGCAGCTGCTGCTGTTGCTGCTGCTTCTAGAAGACGTCTACGCCCGCCCGAATCCATATTGTGTGTAAACACCTGCTGCGTGTCTTGCTGCTGTGTATGACGCATGGGGCTGATTCTCCTGCTGCTGGTGCTGGTGCTGCGGACCAACGTCCTCCTGCTGCCATCTGTGCTGCTACTGTTGTTGCTTCGTGTGTTGCTGCCGTCGCCTTTTTTGCGAGCGTTCACTTCGCTGCTGCCACTGCGTGCGCGGGTGTCACTTCCGTGACTGGGGTGGTGAAATTGTACGTCGGCGTTCGCTTCTTTGCTGCTGGTGCTGCGGTGACTCCTGCTGCCCTTGGTGCCGCACCGTTGTTGCTTGCTGATCTGAAGTCCACTGCTGCTGCTGCTGCTCGTTCAGATGACACAAGGGAGTTTGACGACGTTTGCTGTTTATTCGTCGATGGTGGGGGTGGGGTGCAGCGGCCTCGCCGCCCTGTCGGGGGACATATCACGGGCAGCAGCAGCGGGTGCCCGCATCAGTGCTATCTTTGCTGCAACAGCGGGAGGCACAGAGACAACAGCAGGGGAACCGCCGCCGGCAGGAGCAGCAGCTGCAGGAGGAGCACAAGCAGCAAAGGAGTGCGCGGCGGGGAAGAAGGAGGAGATGGCGGATCTGCAGCACCAGACAGTGAAGATAGAAGAAGAAGAAGATGAGCAGCAGGAGGCCAAACAGCTGCAGCAAGTTGATACGTCTGAGGCTGTTGCTGGTACCTCAGTACTGCCGCAACTGCTGCAACAGCTTGAGCAAGGGCAACTCACTGCTGCCGAAGTGGCAAGACGCATGCAGGGAGAAATCCAGTTCCATAACGTCACTTACTTGTATCAGCAGGAGTCTCCCTCTAGTGCTGCTACTGCTCCTGCTGCAGCTGTTCTAGACCCACTATCGGCGGATCACGCCGGGGCGGTACTGTCTGAAGGTACCGCTGGTGCGTTGGCGCAAAGACAGCAGCAGGGAGAAGAGCAGCAGCAGCAACAGCAGCAGGAAGACACCAGAGGCGGAGGAGCAGGAACTGGAGACAGTGCCGAAAAAGAGGGAAAAGATGCGGTTCAAGGAGGCGTGAAAAACATCAATTTGATCATTGCTGCAGGATCGATAACTGGCATTGCAGGGGCCAGCGGCAGCGGAAAATCGACGCTGCTGAAGCTTCTCACCAAGCAGCTTAAGCCTCAAACCGGAAGAATTACACTAGACGGTAGGTCTCCTCCCGGCGACAGTGCATGCACCAGCACCAGCAGAAGTGAAGTAGTAGTAGTAGCACCGCCAGCAGGGGATCAGCGGGAGCAGCACAGGAAGCAAAAGGACAAGCAGCAGGGGACGCCGCAGCAGCGAACAAGCCGCAGGAGCGACCGGTGCAGTAGCAGCAGCAGTAGCAGCAGCGGAAGTAGGACTAATAGCGACGACACTAGAGGACAGCAGGACGGATAGCTGCAGCGCCCCGACTTCGCAGCAACCCGCAGCAGCAGATCGCAGGTAACAGAAGAAGAAGTGTTCCCCACGGGGCTGAACCGCAGGCCAGCAGCGGAATGACAACAGGTACAGCTAGTACACTCTTTGCTACAGCGCGGTTGGCGAAGAACAGCGCAGCTGCAGCTGCCTCAGTGTCAGGGAACGCGCAACAGGATCGAACCGGCAGCAGCCGCAGCAACAGTGGTATCACAAAAGCCGAAGCAGCAGGTAGCAGGCGCAGGTGAGCCACGACAGACGCGGCAGGCGGATATTCAGAACAGCAAAAGAACAGCAGAGGAAGAGCAGCAGCTTCTGACTTGGACGCCTGCTGCAGCAGCAGGAAGAAGCAGCCCCAGCAAGGGGAGAGTGGACAGGAAAGAAAGGGGGAAGATAAGAAGGAGGAGAAGCAGCAGCGACGACAGCAGCAAGCAACGTTAGGGAAGAAAGAGCAGATGTCCCCCCGGTTACAGCAGCTGCAGCACTTTGTAATGCCCCGTGGTCGACAACAGCAGCCTAGCGAGAGGTATGCCGGCGAAACAACATTTTTTTCGTGTGGTAGAACACTGGCAGAAAAGTGTGCACGTATCTCCTATTACTGCGCCGCCGTCTGGCTCTACGGACCACCTTGCTGCCCTGCCCGTCTTCTGCTGTATACGACCCGGACGCGTGTGCGCAGGAGAGCTCAGACTGCCCTGGCGTGCGCTCTATTTCGTCGGTTTTACCAACCCTTCGTAACCACGCAGTCGCTGTGGTGGCTGCTGTTGCGTCTCCTCCTCCTCCACTTGTATTCCTCCCTGTCCCACGACCCCGCTCGAACTCTCCTGACTTCTTCCTTTCTCGCGGTATGCGTCGGTGAACTGCCGTTATTATGAAGACCCCTACTGTGGCGCTCCCTGTTCCTCCAACGGGTACCCTCCTCTTTCTGCTCTTTTTAGGCCAGTGGTCCTACCATAATTCTTCCATATTCGTCCTGCTGTGTACGAGTCACTGCTGCAGTAGAATTTCCACGAAAGGGCTTACGCTACCACGCAAGTCTCACGACTCTGTTTCTCGACAATATACGTCTAGCAGCACAATATATGTGTTCTTTCGCTATTAGACGACTACTAGGCCACTATTACCGGACCACGCCTACAATTGTACTATTACTACGAAGCGTATACTGCTACACCTGCTACTACTGCTGTTGTATTGTTACTAATGTACTACCACTAGTGTAGCGCTACTACGGCAAGTCCTATTACTACTACTACTACTGTTCCACCACTACTACTACTAGCAGTAATGCACTACTACGACTACTGCTACTACTGGACTAGGACTACTACTACAACTATTACGACTACTGTGCCAGTACTATTCCTAATGTACAACTTCTTCCGTACTACTACTACTACTACTATAACAGCGACTGCTACTCCTCCTCTTGCGGCTACTCCTACTATTGCTGCACAGCGACGACTGCCACTAGTGCTACTACTCCGACTACCCCCTATGCCACTACCATATGCCTACGATACTAGCGTCATTATTAACGCTTTTTTGCAGTGCTACAGATAGTCCTCCTGTTGCTTTGTTGCTAATATTTTCGTTGGTATTCACGTCAACAGTTTCCCTCCTCTTCCGATCCTGGCCATGTACTGTCTGTCTGTCATGTTTGGACCACTCTTGCAGTTTGCTTCTCGACTGCTCCGATCCACGCCTATCAGCAGTCGTGTCAGCACGCCGCAGCCACGGCTGTGATTACTACTGTTGTTCGTTTACTGCTGCGACGACGACCGTGCAGCGCTTACAACTACTCGTGCTGCTACTACGTCTACCACTGCTACTACAACTGTCGCTGTTCCTGCTGTTCTTGCTATTACTAGTGCTGCAACATCTCCTACTGGGACTGCTGTTAGAAGTCCCCACAGGCCGTATGCGTGTCTCTCTTCCCACCGGCGCAGCGGCAGCAGACACAGCAGCAGTAGTGACACTCACAGGAGCCGCGGCCACAGCAGCAGTAGGGGCGCACACAGCAATTGTAGCGACAGCACCAGAGGGAGTAGTCACACCTGGTGTACAGCAGCAGCAGGCAGCAGCCGAGCTGTGTGTATAGAGGATTGCTGACTGGGTGAAGTCGGCGGCGCTTGGCGAAAAACCCGAGGAGCAACAGCGTAGCAGCACTGGAAACAGCGATGGAGTACTACCAGTGTCGAAGAAGGAGAGGTTTTTTCGGAGGCAGTGGAAGACAGCAGCAGTAACTACGGTAGTAACAGAAGCGACGGCTGACGAACCTTTCTCCTGCGGTAGGCAGTGCGTATCCATATGCTGGCGCGTATACGTATCACAATCTATACTGGAGCCCAACCCGCGTGCAGGCTTTGGGTGTTGGCATTCTTGTGCACACAGAAAAATAGCCAAGCGCCGCCGCTTTGCATCCTCACTGCTCCTTCTGTGCTGCTGCTGCAGCTGTTACTCGTTGACTGCAGGGCTTTTACAAAGGACCGCCAGCCCGGCTTGTCGCCCGTCTCTTTTTTGTTGCTGCATTTCTCCTGCAGAGGTGCTGTTCGCCGCTGCGCTTCCCCTGCAGAAGAGGAGCAGCAGCAGAGGAGCTGCTACTCACGTGTCCTGCAGGTTTTCGTCTACTGCACTTCTCGTGCTGCTGCCGCTGCTGCGTTGTCACTGCTGCTGCTTCCCCTTCCTGGGGGTCGTTCTGCGCTCTTGCGTTAACGTAGCACTACCTCTGAGTTGCTTCTCTGCATTTGCTGGTGCGGTTCTTCCTCACTGTTCACTGCGGTCTTCATTTGCTGCTCATACACTCCATCTGTCTGTTCTGCTGCTGGTGGATTTCTCCTGCTGCCGCGTCGCATACCCGACGCATCGCCTCTGATCTTCCCCTTCTCAGGGCAGCTGCTCTCCGTTGCCTACTGTTGATGCTGCTGACCCGCCCGTCCTCACTCTCCGTTGCTTCCGCGTGTACTGCTGCTGCTGGTCGTTGCAAGCCCTCCTACTCCGCTGGCTCGTGTGAATTCTCCTCTGCTGAGGACGTTGCTGCTGTGACGATGCTGCCGCTGCTTTAGTCCCTGCTGCGCTATCGCTGGTGCTCCGCGCTCCGTCTGTTTCTGTAACAGGGGTGGATACTCAAAAAATCCCGACCCAGTTGCTCCTGCAGCATCTGCTGGGCGTGGTGAGTGCGGACAGCGTCGCGTTGCTTTCTGGCCTTAGCATTCGTGAGAATATTCTCTACGGAGTATGGAATCCGCAGCAGCAACAGCAGAACAGAAGCCGGGGCGAAGGGTACGACTCTTCGCGTGTAAAACAGGTAGAGACCTGCCGCTCGCACGCAGCAACTGCACATGCTACAGCCGCTGCCAGTCCACTTATTCAGTCCGGCGGCTGTCCCTTTCTTTGGGCGAAGGCAGCGGCGAAGCAGATATGTTTCTCTCGCTTCTTTCCCGCCGCAGCAGCAGCACAGTCACCAGCACTGTCTACTGCAACTACGCGTTCTGCTGCTGGTGCCTCGCGGGCAGCTCTCGGTGCTGCGTGGGGTGGTACGTCTCCTGCGGCTTCTTCCGACGCTGCCGTGTGGTCACAGCAGCAGCAGAGGCACGAACTGCTATTTAGAGAAGCCTGTCGCTTGTGCAGTATCAGTGAGTTTCTGCAGCACCGCCGTTTTCCATTTGGTCCTGCTGCTGCTGCTGTCGCAACAGCATCTGCGAACCAGTCCTCTGCCTCCTCGTCTTGCGTCTCTGCCAGCAGTGGCAGCTACGTGAGCGACGGCAGCAGCAGTAGCAAGGAGAGGAGAAAAGTGGACAAAGATAGTAGTGAGCAGGCAGCAGCAGCAACGGCCTTCAGCAGCGGAGAGCTGCAGAGACTGGGCATCGCAAGAGCGCTCGTGAAGCAGCCTGCTGTGCTACTGCTAGACGAAGCAACGGCTCACTTAGACGAACGTAACGAGCGGCTGCTCTTGACCACACTGCGGAAGCTGGTATCTGGAAAGAAGAAAGCAGCTCACGTGCAGCGGACGCGAAACAGCAGCAGCAGCGACAGCAAGATGAGCAGCGGGTCGCTCCCAGAGGCAAACGAGGGGGCAGCAGAAGACAGAGAGGCGGGGGGGTCAGCAGCCCTGAGCAACAGAGAAAGAAAGATGCTTTCTCCTTTGGAGGCTGCAACGCGAACGGCGACTCCTGCGAGCGAGTCAACATCACCACGTAGAAGAGGAAATGAAGACTGGCCGTCCTTACCAGGTGCCTCAGGAGGAGTAGCACTGGCGCGAGGAAAGGACGGTGAAGGAGAAGCAAGGGGAGGAGAAGAGCAGCCGGGGGGGGAAGACCAACTGCAGCACGAATCTTCGCTGCTGCTAGAAGAAGGCGTCAGAACAATTCTCCTGATTGCTCATAGCAAGCAAGCCCTGAAACTGGCGGACAAAGTTGTCGTCCTGAGGAAGGGTCGCCTCGCAGAAGAGGGCACGTACGACGGGCTGCTGCAGCGCAGAGACGGCGAACTTGCCAGGCTCGTGCACCGGCAGGAGCAGCAGGAAGAAGCAGAAGGAGAGGCACAGGAATAGGAGGAGCAGGCCAAAGCACAAGCAGACCAGCGCGCCTGATTAACTGCAGCAACAGCAGCAGGCAGGGCGCCAGCGGAACAACAGAATCAGAAGTGATTCTGTTCACTTCTGATTGGCGCACCAGTGGCACGGCAGCAGGACGCTCAGGGGAGGAAAAGGAGGAGGCAGCAGCAGAAGAAGAAGAAATGATCGGCTGCGACGTCAGCAGCTGCGGGGAAAGAAACTCAGGAAAACCTACCAAGAGGATGTGAATTGTATGTACTTTCTCCGCAGGAAACCAGCAGGAAGAGGAAGCTGAAGGAAAAGCTCGACTGAAGAGCAGCTGACTGCACGGCTGCAGCGCAAGAAGAAACACGTCAAGACGGAGAAGGAGAAAGGAAAAAGGGAGGCGGCGACTGCGGCACTTAGAACAGCAGTCGTTCTGGACGATAAATAATAAATACGAATACGTGGCCAGGCGTTCACTCGGTAGAACAGCTTTGTACTGAAGAGGGGGAGGGAACAACAGCATCCACAGGTGCTGTGCTGCTGTAGGAGAGACGCAACAGCGCAAGACGAAGCAGCACCAGCGGCTGCGCAGGGCTTTGCAGGCGGCAGCAGCAGCAGGAGCTGCTTCGCGTTTGCAGGAGCACCTGGCAATGAGGCTGAGCGGCAGTCCTGCCGTATCTGCTGCTGCTGCTTCTTTTTCTTCTTCTGCGCGGCTACCTGCATATGTATATTCACATGAATTTATGACAATGGGGATACGCTTGTCTGTG
Source organism: Sarcocystis neurona (assembly GCA_000727475.1). Classification (NCBI taxonomy): domain Eukaryota; phylum Apicomplexa; class Conoidasida; order Eucoccidiorida; family Sarcocystidae; genus Sarcocystis; species Sarcocystis neurona. The sequence continues at coordinate 948,085 of KL647312.1, read as the reverse complement.
CACGGATGTGAAACGTATCAGTGTAGCAGGTGTACATGCGTACCGCTCAACTTTGCACCTCTCTGTGTGTACTCGGTAAGAACGTGTACGTGCTTCTATATCTACGGAGAAATCTGCATCTTGTGTGCGCGGAGTCCTGGTATACGTGGCAGCGCTCAGCCTGGTACGGTCGGGTCGCGACGGCGTGCTGCCGCGCCGACGGAGGAAGGATAGCATTGGCATCTATGCATCAATATACTCCTCGATTTACGCCAATAGACAACCACACGTGTGTGGATAATATATATATATATAATTATATGCACAGGTATATACGTGGACATGTACCAATATACAAAAGTACGTGCGTGTACGTCCACGCCTTATCTATACATATATATCTATGCGTATACATGTGTGTATCAATGTACCGTATTTTGTGTATAAACATACTCATATATATGTATATATATATGTATATGTATAAACCTGCTCCGTGCGTGTCTCCGCAGTGTGTATCTGTAGATACCGATAGACACACCTGCATGTGTATAAGTATATAAATGCGTTTACGTATGTGTCGACGCACTGTATACACGCACATCTATGTGTGCACATACATATACGTATATAAAAATGCATGCGATCATATATGTCTGTACATGTATCTGTGCGTGTACGCGGCGGTGGAGAGCGCTGTGTGGATACACAGCTCTATTTCTGTGGTTGTGAGGAGCAATAATGGCGTGCAGACAACAGCAGTTGGATGGCCGTGTACGCTCGTATATGTGTGTGTGTGTATCTTTATGTATCTGGATATATCTTCGCCTGCACACCAAATATTCCTTGTGCACGGGGACACACACATATACATATATGCATATATATATATATGTATGTACATATGTATGTGTGTCTATATAGGTACTCGTGTGTGTATATATATAAATATAGCTGGAAAGGTATATCTTTGTTCGTACGCCTATCTATGCACACGTACTGTCATACATGTGTGTAGACAGATGTGCGCTATATACCCACCTATACACCATTACTCTGTATATATCTATATGGACCGAATTATTAACCATCTAAACGAGAGACACGTGTGTGCGCATGAGTACATACACGGGTGTCAATGTGTGTATCCGTGTATGTATCGGTGGGTTTGTCTATATGGGCAGACGTCTGTCTCCCTCTCTCTGTTAGCGTGGATACAGGCATGTGCAGTCGTGAGTCTGTTCGTAAGTACACATGTATGTATACGCAGGTGCAGGTGGGTCTAGCGCCACTACTGGGCGTACAGGTATGTTTTCGCATGCTTGTACGGCAGGTTTCTATGTAACCACTTCGTATTACTACACGAAGATGGACGGTTAATGACCATTTACACATCAACAAGGAGAAGCTGTCACTTCACAGGTATACAGCTTTGCCGTAGAGGATTTGTGCAAGTGTAGAAACTTCCACACCCATGATTCGGCAACTCTCTGGATGTCTCAGTGTTGAGATCCCCAGCACGCCCCGCTCTGGACGGAGGCGGAGCTGCAGACGACGAGCTGGGGCACATCGTCAGCTGCACCTGCGCACTAGGGAAGTGGAATCAGTCAGTTCCACTCGTACGTATATATCCGTCTGTGTCGGTGTATATGCATGTCTTGCCGTCCTCTTGGTCTGCCTCTGGATCGACTGTTTACACATACTTAGGTGTGGCGCCGCAGTAGCATGCTGCGCATGTATCTTTGAACGGAAAGAGACAAGTATTCGGATGCAACTATGAATGTATAGTTCGAGCAATACGATAAAGACGGATATACGCAAACGTAGGATGAAGAGCGAGAGAGGGAGGACGGCAATACACATATAGAGGGATATACACACTTGTATGGGATGGGATATGTATTCGTACGCGGAGGCGTCCTACGAGACTCTGCACACAAAATACATCCGTATGCAAAGATGGGCTCCAATATTCACCTGTTCTTTCTTTAAACAAACATGTGTGTAACACGCCAGAGCGGCGCAACATAAAGATACCTCCGTTGGGTGTCTATAGACTTACCCACGTACATACGTAAGTGTACACACGCCGCAGCTGTATGAAACCGGGGTGTACAAGTATTCGGATGTGCTTGCCACACGCACACACGCGTACAATGTATATGCCAGCTGCAGCATCAGTGCGCCACTCCATGTTTGAGAATATGCGCAGCTCCACGTTTGCAGCTGTTGTCGCCTCAGCAGCTGCAGCAGTAGGAGTGCGTTCGACTGCTGCGTGGATGGATGATGAGATAGGGGGGAAAGCTGTGCCTTTTTCTCGGTGTGCTTTGATTTATTTCTGCCTCACACACACACCAGCACACCGCCTCCGTAGGCTCAATCGGACACACACGAGGGTGGTCTACGTACGTTGCGTGTGCCTACGGTATTCGACAGCGCCTTTCTGTACGGAGGCGCTGACGCATTTCTTGCAAAGGATGTGCGACTACAGGTACACAGAAACAGATACTTGCATATATAATGTGCGTATCCAGGATCAAGAACACGTCTTCTATAGATGCGGGCATCTCTTCTCTCCCTATTGTCATTTGTCTCTGCTTGACCCTAGTGCGACATCTACCTGCTTCCTTTGGTGTACATGGATATAGCTACAGTGTGTCCGAAGAAACACACTGTGTGTGTGTGTGTTGATCTTTGCGTAGCTGGATTTCTGTATACTTGTCTCTATTCACGTTTACCGATGTAGGTTGCTGCATACATAATTCTATCCATTGGCGAGTCTCGCCTGATACTTCTCTGGATTTTTCCATCTGTCTCTTTTCATGCTTACGTGCACTCTTCATCTTCTCACTCACGGACACTATGTTAGCACAAATCTATTTAACTGCATTTGCACAGCTGTGCTAGACGTATGCTGCTCTTCTTTATCTTCTCCCCCTTCCTGTTGCTGCGTAGGCGGCTGCTGATGCGACCCTGCCAGGCTACTACGGCTGCTGCTGTTTACATGCCGCTCTACATTCGGCAGCACAGCTACAGAGTTCTAATCTCCCTCATAGAAACGGGTGCCTAAATGCTGCATTCGCTGGGGCTCAATGCCGCCGGCTTTGCCACTCTCATGCAGAGCTCTTCTGCTACACAGAGAGAGATGTCGAGGCGCCACGTGTACAGGTGTAAGTACGTATTACTCCTGCGCATCACTGCTTGTCGTACGTATATACGCACTGTGTATATATATATATATAGAGAGAGAGAGGAGGGAGATAGGAGGGGTGGACACTCCTTTATATGTAAATACGAGTGTATCTATATACACACGTAAACACGTAGAATGTATTGTGCAGCGAGAGAGAGGGGCCAATACGCGCATATATGCAAATACATATATATATATATATATATATTTATGTGCACACACATATAAACATAGGTAAACATGTAGAATGTATTGCGCTGCTGATTTTCGTCGACGCAAATGTATATACGCTGGTGTGCTTGATCACCAAGACGCTGCTACTTGTGTGCTGTACGTTTCTGATGAATGCCGCCTTTACCCCGCCAGCTGGGTATATGGGTGTATTACTTGCAGGCCATTGTTGCTGCTATATACATATATATATGTATGTATGTATATATATGCACGGAAAGTACATGTTGGCACTGAATTGATGAGATCGTCCTGCTGATGTTTTATTGATTTAGTCCATATTTCCTGCTTCTTTGGTGCTTGCGTATATCTTTACATACGTGTTCACAAATGTATATATAGGTAGGTGCACCGACACATTTGCAATGTTCGAACTGCAAAGGATGAATAATTGCTATTGCTGGTACCCCACAAACCCGCGGATGCTGTCAACTCCAGTCCGACGACTGCAGCATTACTAATCAATGCATACTGTCCCCCACCTTTGCATAAAAAGGGTCACTTGCATTGTCGTGCAGGACATTATAGCAGCAGCAGCAGCAAGTAAGTGCGCAGCAACCACAGCATAACAGCAATGCGACAGCAGCAGGAGCAGAGAAACGCTGTTGTACCCGTTACCAGAGATCCGTGTTTACGGAACTTCTGCAGAGCCACTTGTCTTTCCAGACACGATTTTTGTGCGATATGTTTTTTATAGCATACGCATATGTGTGCGGAGTACAAGTACACGTATAAAGTTGTATTAAAATGTATTCATTCATGTACACGTGTGTGTGAGGAAGTGTGTATCAACGTGTATGTGAATGCTCATATATATGTATGTGCATGTATGCATTGTCATATGTACGCACGTATTTGTTTACGTACAAGCCTACACTTGTGTACCATCTGTATATACAATTATATGGTTATATGACCATATATTTATATACACACAGAGTTAACAAGGAGAGACACACACATAGTTACCAGGTTTTGACCCTCTCATGTTGCTGGAAAAGCCCACAAAACGTCGACGGTATTTGGTTCGCTCTGTTTAGAAAGGCCCATAATTGTCCATCTGTGTCGTGTCTCAGTTACGCTCAGCACTGTCTTCCTCAATACACAATCATCCGAGGTGCATATCCTGCTCGCATGGATTCCCTTGTATATAGGTAGATATAAACATTCAAAATGTACGTGTCGAGCCACGTGAGGATGTTTTTTGCGAGCGGTTCGCGAGTCCTTTGTACATATGTGTGTATGTATTCAGATACACCAGCCCAGGTGGCTCCCTGCCTGTCACACTGACCAGCACGTGTATATCTGGCTATCTTTTCTCCTCTTGCATCTCTATGCATAGATACATATATATATATATATGTATGTATATGTATGTATGTACTTACGCTTGCAGGCGCACAGCTAGGTAAAGCTGCCTGCGTTGCACGTGCGGGCCTTCTAGTACGCGTATATACAACTGCGGGAGCATTAGGGGTCTACAGCGCATGCACGCACGTTTCTGTCGCAGCTTTGACGCTGGACCGTCGCTAACGCATGCTCTAGATGGAGACAAATCGGGGTCGACCTGTGATGAGGAAATTCAGACAGACGTAGATGAATGTGGAAGGTCGAATGCACATCAGTGGATACCGACATGAACAGTAAGACGTGGAAGTCCGTCTTCGAGGAGGGGGCGAAGCCTGTCAGCGTTTGTGTTCTTACTGCACGTGTACGCATATATATATATATATATATATTGCTGCGCGACTCTTTCCCCTTCAGGAGCTGAACATTACACCGCGTCTTTCGGCGGGTGAAACTTGCTCGCCGATCACATATCTACGTACACACTGGCACAAATGATTCTGCACGTAGATGTGTTGATCTACATGCAAGCCACAATCAGAGACATAACGCGCCACGTGGCGTGTGCATGTGTTTTTCATGGGAAGCTGTCGCTGCATACTAGTGACCGCGAAGGCCGGCTGGTGCTGCGCCGCTCGTAGAGGCGCACGAGGGCTGCATGCTCCAAATAATGTTTCTTCGTACTGAAAACTGCGTATCCTCGCGCAAAACACGCCGGCCGAGATAGTCACGTTTCTTCTCCATTCATCCTCAACATCACTGCTACTGCCGTGCTCTGCTGACCTTTTTGCCCGCTGCGGCTGATGCTTCTTGCCGCTGCCTATGCTTCTTCATCTTCCTGCTGCCGTCACCCGCTGCCATTGCGCCAGCAGCGTGCTGCATCGCCCATGCTGGCGCTGTTGCCTGTTTCCTGCTGCTGCCGTTTGCAGCTGCCAGACTGCTTCCATCGAGATAAGCCACACTACAGTGCGGGATGAGAAAAGCAACGTGCGCTATAGAGTGCAAAACCTCTTCGTGACTTCTTCCCTCTGTGTACCTGTGGAAGCTGTCTCTTTATTCGGGGATAAACGAGGCTGATAATGCCCTGTGGTCTGAATACCTTGAGAAGGTGTATGTAGACCTTGATGGGACCCGTAAGCGTCCGCCGCTCACCAAGAATCGAGGGTGTACGTACAACACATGAGGGGCAAACGGACGAATTCACAGTCACATACCAAAACTCCGTCTACATTGTATATATCACTGGATTTTGATACTCTGAGATCGCATAGGTTGCCCACCTTAACGCGGCTGCTCATCTTTCACACGCGTGGTCCAACACGTGGAAGCGGACTGCAGCACGTAACCAGAGAAAAAACTTACCTGATTCGTTAAGTTTTTGTGAGCGGGTGCCAGTCTGGCGTACAGAGAGCTGTGCAACCTGAGGGTTATTGGAGAGCTGTAATTCCAAGAGCTACACAAAATCAGCTATATATATATATGTATATATATATATTTGTGTACACGCATATTCGTATTTGCGTACACACAGATGCACGCAAGTTTACACGCACGTCTGAATATACGTATGTGTTTATGTAGGCACAGGCACTTACACCTGTATACAGATGTGCGAAGAGGAGGCACCAAAATACACGTGTGAATGTGGAAAAGACCGGAGGAAGAACTGCATGCACGCATCCGCTCAGAGAAGAACTGTCAACATTAAATGCCGTGTGTATCTACACGATACGCTGAGTTGAGAAACAGATATGCGTGCCTGCTGTGTGTTGCAACTGGAGAACTGCGCACGAGAAGTCTCAAGACACACACACACAGACTGGAAATTGTTGCCCACAGTGTTCACGACGGGAGTCGCCCCTGTATGCATATTTCTATACGCGTCATCGACTCTTCAGATACTACCGTATCCACACACGTACGTATGTTTGGTGAGGGCCTCCACTACTACGGCCAGACCTAACTCTCCATGTGAAAGTCTACAGTAACAGAATCTCACCCGGTTCAGTGTGTTCCCGCGTACTCCAAGTTCAGGAACACCACTTCGTAAACATGAAGACCGTACGATCGCCCAACAGCCGTTTTTGGGCGGTGAGTGCACCTGGGTGAGAATCTTCGCGTCTTCCCAGTACGAAAGTGACAGGTCCTCGCCTCATCTCTGTTCAGCTTGCGCCACAACATCTCCCGCGACGTCTGCTGTGCCGAAGATGTCTTTATGCGCCACGAGCCTATGTACGACTGGTGACATACATGGCTGCTGAACACGTACATCTCTCTGTATGTATTGTATGTATTGACGCGTGCAATACAAACCTTCGTACATGTTTTATAATGCAGTACCGCACTGGACAAGCTGCTGCAACCGACATACGTATGTGTATACACGAATGTCTGTGCGTATAATTATGTATTTACGTCTCTCGTGGGCTCCGAAAACACAGCCTCCCTCTGCCGCGGCATACACATGGACGCGTACCTATACGCGTGTATGTGTGTCACACATGTCAGAGAGGAATCTCTCCCAGTGAGTATAGACGATACAAGTACACGTATACCTACCTATATGCTTACGCTCCCACACAAATAGATGTACACACATCAGGTACGCATTCTTTACATGGTTTACACAGGTGTTTTTAACAGCGGAAGCGCAAGCGCTCACCCATGACGATCTGCCGTGTGCACTGCTTTTGATACGGCTTCTGCGCTGAGAAAGCTTCTGTTTTTCCTGCTTCTACACGTGCTGCAACAGTTGCTGTGTCGTCCTCCAGGCTCTCGTTCACCTGTTGCTTCCTCCCCCTTTCCACTTCTTCTGGTGCACCGCTGCATTTTCTGACAATATAATAATCTCCGTCTAGCCTACCCGTCTTGTGCCTCTCCCTTCCTTTCTCCCTTTGCTCTGCTGCCCTGTTGCTCTTCCCTGTTCTCCTTTCTCTTCTTCATCCTCTTTTCTATGGAACTGTGTCGCTGTAGAGAGAGACATACAGGTCGTTTCCATATGTACATTAGACGATATATATACGTACGCATATACACATATATATATATATATACATACACATACATACATACATGTAGAACCACATACATGCAGACAGCCTGAGATGCATATAGCATTATTGCATCTAGCACAAAGACAACTGCTGCCGTGCCTCCCCCCTACCGTTTTCTTCTTCTGGCCTCCTCCTCTCGCTTCTTTCAGACTTCTGTGGCGCCTTTTTGTCTGCTTCTTTTGACTTTGTTGCTGAAGAGCTGCCAATCCTTATCTGGTGTAGCACGTCTCCAACTTCACCTTCGCCTTCCCCTTCTTGCTCAGTTACTCCCTATACCTTCTTTTTCTCCAGTAGCCACTTCGTGTCTGTGACTCGTTCACGTACCCTCCCTCACCCCATCGCGGGTGTGCAGAAAGCGGCGGGACCTACATAGCAGCCAGTAGCCTCCTTCGTGCGGTAGCTAAGCTCCTGCTCTGGGGTCTCTTCCTCTCCTGTACTTTCTTCTCCCTCATTCTCCTCCTCTGCCACAACTCTGCTTCCAGCACCAGTGGTAGTGCGAGGAGGCCCGATCTTGCTGAGGATGCACTGCCCGCTTTCCGTGCAATAGGAGAATCTTTTGCATCGGGCGTTCTCATTGCACCTGACTTGACACTCCATCGTCGTCTCGGATTTCACCTCCCAGGAGTCTTCGGTGCCTCCCTCGGCTTCCCCGTGGCGAAGCTTTCTTCCGATGAGGAAGCAGCTCATGTTGCAGGTGCGCGGTCCGGCGACGTAGTTTTCGCCTGTCGCCACCTGGTATCCTCCTTTATCGAACAGTCTGCAGATGGTGCCCGTGCGATTAAAATCGAAGTACCTGCACAGAGCCCGCTTCTGACACTCCTTCTGGCACATATCGGCAGTTCTGAGGTTGGAAAACTGCTCGAACGCAACGCCAATCGACCTCGTATGGGGCGGCTGCATACACTGGCTTTTGATCCACCCAGAGCCGAGATTCGCTTCGCCTTCTTCGGGCGACGCCAGTTCGTGCAGCTCTGCGGGTGTCAGGTCGCACCACGCGCCACGCCCGGCGACCTGGCCACTCTGGTTCTCCTGGACATCTTCTTCCGACACGTCGGAAAAAAGCATGCACTTTTCTTCGTAGACGCTGTACTGCCACCAGTGGCACCGGGGCTGCGACTGGCAGTACGTTAAGCAGCCGAAAGGGCTGTACAGCGTCCGGTTCAGAAAAGGTGTTCCCGATATCCCGGAGTTAACGTGCCAACAGTCCGCGCAGTTGTACGGAATGACAATCTCTTCATCAGCCCCATCAACCGGGTCGATCACTCCGGACTTGAGCGAACAACTGTTGTCTGCGGTGTTCAAAATTGCATGAGTGCAGTTCTTCTCTCGCCGGCACAAACGCTGGCATTTGTGTTCTGTCCGCACGCCGGAAACATGGCGCATGGTCGAGCCCTCCGTCCTCTTTCCCCTCATCACGCAGGGAAAACGTTTGTTATCCACCCCTTCACGCCACTGGTTTTGCTGCAACAGCGCGATCCGCGCCTCTGCCGTAGGGACGTCTCGGTGCTGCGGCACCCCTGCCCCTCTGCCCTGCCTCGGCGACGGGCTATCATCATCACGCTGCTGCTTCTCCGGCAGTTGCTCCGGGCCCTGCTGCCTCCGCTGCTGTACGCGCTGCTGTGTCGCCACATACGACGCGGCGGCAGCCTTCCTGTCCCCCCTGGCCCCCGTGCTGCTGCTGCTGCTGTTCAGGAGCGGCTTTGTGTTCTGACTATCCTCCTCTGCTGTTTTCGCTTGAGCCCCTGCTGCCCTGCTGCGGCTGTTGTCGCCTGCTGCATCAGTTTTCCTTGCTGTCGCTGCTCCTCCTGTCGCCCCTTCCGCTCTTCCTGCTGCTTCGTCTTCCTCTTCATTTCGCCACAGTCGTGGACCAGCGGAAGCAGCTGTCATGTGGAGGAGGCTTTTCCCCGGTGCATATAGGCTTCTGCTGCTGATGCGCACGCGACTGCTCGAGTCTTCGTCCTTCACGTTCTCTTCATGCTGCTGCTGCTGTTGTCGCAGAGATATGTTCGCCAAACGAGAAGCGGAACGTATAAAAAGTCCTCCGTCGGTTGCCTGGTGCTCATCCGACAGCTGCTGCAGCTGCTTTTTCTCCCCTACATGCTGCTGCTCTACATGTTCCGCTCTTAGGGGATGTTGCCGCTGCTCCAGGTGATGCTGCGCTTTTAGCGTCTGCAGTCGCTGCTGCTGCTGCCGCTTCAGATACCCGTCGAGGGAGAGGCTTCGTTTCTGCTGCTGCTCCTGCAGCGGTGCCTGCCACTGCTGTCGCGACTGCAGACTGTCTCTCGCTTGCGCAGCAGCGGTCAAAGGTGCATGCGCTTCCGGTGCGCCTACCTTGGCGGACGCTTCCGCGGGCCTTTGACTCGCAGAAGAAGCAGACGAAGAAGAAGCAGCAAAGGAAGGAGGAGAAGAAGAGAATGGGACGGAATACAACGAAGAAGCAGCAGCAGCAGCGGTAGTAACGCGCGAAGTCGTTGCTGCAGCAGAAAAAGGATACGTGGCGACCATCGCAGCAAGAGAAACAGTCGCAGCTGCTGTCCAGCCCAGGTGCTGACTTATCATTCCTCGGACCACGAGAAAGGCAAGCATTTCTGCACCAGCAGCTCCCCCCCCAGCGGCAGCATTGATACGTCCAGCACCTGCGTGAGCACATGGAAATGCAGCGGCAGCAAACACGCGCCATGAGGAACGTCTGCTGGTAGCCAGACGTGCTGGTCTGAAGCGTTGCCGCGGCTACCGCTGCTGCTGGTGCTGCTACTTTCCCACGTCCTCGTGCCGCTGCTGTTCCCCCCCCTTCTGCACGTGCTAAGGCTTCTCCGTTCCGTAGTGCCGCTGCTCGCGTGTAGTCACCCGTGACGCTTTGACTACTACTACTACTACGGCTGTGGTTGAGCACTCGCTTGCTGCTGCTGTTGCTGCTCCTGTTGCAAACTGCTTCACGTTCTGCGCTGCGACTCGCGCTGGTGCTCGTGTTGCTGCTTCCCCAAGTGCCGCTGCTGCTAGTCCTGGTGCGTTTGTTGCCTTATCTTTCTGGCTGCCGCAGCTACTCCGCCGTTCCAGGTAGATGGTTCTTTACTCACCTGCTGAAGAAGACGCCTGTATCGTTGCCACTGCAACATGTTTTGCTGGGTGAGCCGCAGCTGCTCTGCACAGGGTGTCTGCTGCAGCCTCTGCTGCTGTTCCTGCTGCCCAGCTGCTTTCGAGCAATATCCGACGATCAGCACCAGCAGCAGGCTGCCAAAGCCTTCTGCCTTTCCGTCTGTGTCGCGCCTGGTTCTGGCCCTTCTTCTTTAGGGTGCTAGAGTGCTGCTGCTTCTTTCCGTTTACTGGAGGCGTCTCTGCCGCTGCTGCGGCATGTGCAACTGCCAATGCTGCCGCTCGCGGTGCGGCCGCAGACCCACCAGAGGCCAGCGGGAGCAGCGGCACGTTCTCCAGGACCTGCTGCTCTTTCGCTGCTCGCTGTTGCTGCTCCGCTGCCCACTTCTGTTGTTGTTCGGCTGCTTGTCGATGCTGCTGCGCCGCTTCTCGCTGCTGCTGTTGCTCCGCTGCGCGCTGCTGCTGCAGATGCAGTTCTTCTGCAAGGTCACCTACAGAGCCGATATAGCAAGCCGCCAGGACAGCAGCAAGCAGCACAATGCACGCGGGCCGGCTGCACTTTGTCGCATACCTCCAGAGCTCCATCTGCACCTCCTGTGGGTGTTCGTTACTACAAACTTTGGAGGACAGAAAATTTGAATGAAGTAACGTCGGACGACAACCTGCAGAATGGTTGCTGCCGCTGCTAGAGCGGGAGAAGCATGCCCGAAGGCGAAGTCGCGCTGCTGAAATTCCGCTGCATCCGCCGACGGCAGCAGTAGCAGGACCAGAAACAGCAGCAAGCCTGCAGCACAGCTTTTTCTCTGCTTCGTGCCGTACGGCTGCTGCTGCTCGTGCTGCGATGCCCTGCACCTCCCGGTACTGCTCTCCAGCCGTCAGTGCCACTCTTCCTGCGGCTGGTCTTCTCACCGAGGTGACGACCGTTGCTGTGTTGCTGCTGCTGCCGCTGCTGCTACTCTGGCCGCGGCGCGGCCAGTGCTGCTCCACGTAGTGGTGCAGCGAAGTACACCGCCGTATAGGTGCTAAGGGTGCAGTGGGAACTTTTCTCACAGGACCGCTACAACAGTAAGTAGCACTCCTACTTCTGAACCCGTAGCTGCCTCTGCTGCTGTAGCCACTCCTGCTGGTGAGAGATCGCTTCTCGTGTATGCCCTGCAGCTGCTGTTGCTGTACCTGTTTCTGTTACTCCCTCTGCCTTATCAGCTGTATCTGCGTCTACTGCTGTTGCCGCCCGTGCTCCTCTCTGTGCTGCTTCTGCTGCTGCCGCTGCTTTTGCTGCTAAAGCGTTTCCTGCCGCTGAAGGTGCCGCTACTCCTGTAGCTCCCACTCTTTTTTTAGCTACTCCTGCAGCTGAAGTGGCTGCTGTGTCTGCCGCGGTACTTGATGCTTCCGCTGCTGCAGGTGACACTTCTGGTTCTGCTGTTGTGCTGCTTCTGCCTCGTCTGCTGCTATTTTTGCTGCTCGGCTCGTAATATACGTGCTTCAGCTCCTAACGCCGGAAGTTCCTGCTCGCGTTGTTACTGAGGAAGCCGCGTCTGCCCGCGCTGGCAGGATCTCAACGGCGGCACGCCTGTAGCCGCAACTGCTGCTGCTTTTTCTCCCACGTGAAGGGGGAAAGATAGGCCCGTCAGCCGTTCGGGTGCTCTAAATTACTTCAATAAATATTTTTACGGCTGCATACACGTACACACGTACACACACACATATACACAAACGAAACTCGACACATACGTACGTGTATATATAATATGTATAGATATTTCTTAGCAGACCCACACGTGTATGTACACAGGTGTGCCTTAGTAGATGTTTCCTCGCTTGACGCAAAATTAGTTTTCGCACTGAGTACTTTATTTGTAGACCGCTCAAGTTTCCTGCATGTAGTTGTTTATTAGTTATGTAAAGAAGACCCATTTGCCTTCCTGCCTTTTCGAATGTACATGCATATACACATATAGTCATGTAGGTGTGTGTATAGCGTACGCGAGCAGTTGCAGACCGTTGACCGACGGTGCTCACAAACCCATAAAACTGTCTTTCTCTCCCTCTCTCTCTATATATACATATATATATATATATATTGGTGTACACTGTCATTCTCTGTCTCTCTCTCTCTATATATATGTAGACTGATGTATCGCTATATATATATGTATATAAATAGAGAGAGAGGAAGAAACGGATATAAAGGTGCCTTGTCTCTGTGTACATATATATATACTGAGCATGAGCGTTGCAGATTAGTAAGGGGAGGTGTACGTACGGGTACATACAGCAGAGTGTCAGCTACTCAATAGTCTCCGTATATGTAAAATGTTGCACATATACCCACGTGCAACACGGCGCGGACGTACGCGCATATGTGCGTGAGATACTCACGCACGTTTCGCGCGTATGCATATACATATATATATACATGTGTATATGTTTACATAAATCCATACATACATATATATGTGCATATATATATATGTGTACATACATTCATAAATACATATATAAGTGCATGTATATATGTATATAAATATACGTACATATGTATACATACAATCATACATACATAAATATGTATATATATATATGTGTATATGAATACATACTTTCATATATGCATAGTGCGAAGTTGTATGAATGTCCTTCGGCTAATCGGTATACACACTGAAATGTGAGTGTACCGTGCAGTACACAAATTCCCCCATGGAAAGACTGTACTATCTATACAATCGTACGTATACTACCGCCTGCACATAGATAATAGTATACACAGAATATACATATATATAAAGTATCTGCACACAAGCATACACAGAGATGAGTTTACGTATGCATGCGTGCAGCTCTACATTGATGTATGTCTTCACTTGCTGTCTACGTATATATATATATATATATACATATGCCTGCATATATGGACACACATATATGTGTGTCCATATACGCCGCCGCGCCGCACCACCAACGACTGGTACTCATTAAGGCGTACTTCAGCAGAAGCAGCAGCGGTAGATGTTACCGGACCAGTTCAAGCAGACGTAAGACTACAGATACACTCAACAAGCAGCCGTAACGCTTAAGCAGCACGTGAAGCCGTGGCAAAGTCAAGAGCCAGCGCTGCGGTGTTACTTGCGAGGAGCAGCAGGAGCCACTGTAGCAACCACAGGAGCACAGTCAGCAGCAGCAGCTCCAACCTTCGAGAAACCAGCCACAAAGTGCACTCCCTCGAAAGCGTGGGACAGTTTGCAGACAGAACAGCAGCCGTTACTTAAGAGCAGCAACAAAAATGAGAGGCGCAGCCACAAGACCTACGCAAGAGCTGTAGCAGCAGTGTGGTCCGTGGCATCCTCATTAGAGCGCATGACAACATCAAACCGACTTTCACCAACCTCATTATCAGCAAGAGTTCTATTATTATCACGAGTTCGACCGTCAGGAGAAACCCGCTTCACAGATAAAGCGGCGAAGCCCGGATCGGCAGCACCGAGATCCGCAGGAAGAGCTGCAGCGGAGACCCTTCCTTGGTGACTGTAGGTGCAGCGTCGTGTCATCAGTGCTGTTGCAGCTGCTGCAGTGCAGCACCAGCAAAGGTAGCGTCTGCTTTTACTGTGCTTGCCTGTCTTCGCTGACCTTTGTAACCACGCCATCTTGGAGCACCTACCGCTCTCTGAGTACCAACGACAGCAGTGACCGCTTGAGATTCTGCAACAGTGACAGCACTTGTGTCCACCGCTGGAGCGACTGATGTTTCCTTGCTCACTACTTCTTAAACTCCCTGGTGGACACTTACTTAGCGAAGCCAGGAGCTTATTCTAAGAAGCTGTATGAGGTGTAGGAAAAAGGAACAAGGCCGTGACAAAGGGATGCAGCAGGTAGCTTACTCCACTGACGAAGTTGTGCAAGAACAAGTGGGGGGAAACAGTAGAACAAGACGCTGACACGGCGAAGAATAGAGTAAGCGTGATGGGTATTACTTTTCGAAGCGAGGGCACTTTACTCGCAGGCAACATATCTTGGTTCAGCCTACAGAAGAGCTTCTTTCTAGCTCCTCTAGCGCTCCACATTTTCCACGAACACAGTTCTCTGCCACCCAGAAGCCTGCGGCAGCAGCAACCGGCAATTACGAGTGACCCAGCAGTGAACGTCGACACTTCGATCAGCAGCTCCCTTCCCTCCTACTGCCGCCGACACGACTGCCGCGCCGTCTCCGACGGGTTTTGCCCACGCGGGATGGTTCTGCACCAGCAACACACGGGAGTCACACGAGGTACACAAGAATTACTGTGGCATACAGGGAGCTGTCGACCGAAACTGCGCAGCTTGTCTGTCAAGGAGAGCGACTTGTGTGAATTTCCATTGCCGGAAAAGAAGAAAAAAACACACGCGAATGAGTCTCCGCTGTGGAAAAGAAAAAACAGAAGCCCTTGGAAAGGCGACTACAATCACTTGTACCAGTTGGAGGTCGTTTTCTAGCGGCTGTGCGTCCTGCCGTTCTTCGAAGTCGTGTGCACCTGCGTGTTCTGGTTTTCCTGTTGTCGTGCCTTCTGATCCAGCTAGTCCTGTTGGTGGCGTTGGCGCTGGAACCCGCGTTGGCTAGCCGATCCCGCAGCGACCGGTGGATTGTGGGGTTGCAGTGGTGTCGCAGAGGCGACACTCGTTCGCGGTGCCGACTCGTCGTCACCGGAAGAGAGAGGGCGGCCAGTCTGAGAGTGGGGTAACAACAGCCGCATACCTTCCCTACACGCGCTGCTGCTGTAGGTAGCACCCGTAATTTAGTAAAGACTCTCGCAGCAACACCGCAGTATCTGGATGTGATCCTGTTGCTCAACCCGTGTGCGTTGGGCAGCGCGGGTACAGAGTCGCCCTTGTCGCTGTACAGTTGCCATTAAGCAGTGTAGCTATTGGTCCTCCTGTGTGAATTTGGGCTACGGGCTTAGGTAACTGCTGCTGCCACTGCTACGTGTTCTCAACTGTTTTGTTTGCAGCTGGTGCTGCTCGTGATCCTGTCGCTTATCTCCGCCCCTCATGCACTACGTCTGTCCCTGGTAGTGCGCGTGCTCCCGCCTGGTCTGCATCAGCATGGGCATTATTAATATTAGCATCGTGCACACTCTCAGCAGCCCCAGCGCCGCCTGTCTACTAAAGCAGCAGAAGCACTTGTTTAACAGATCTGAACAGACAACTTTCTCCCTCGTGCAAGGAAAACGTGCCACCACCAACCGTGGCGCTTCTAAGCTGCACGTAGATAGTCAGGCAGCACAGTCTTACAGCGTACGTATTAGTTACTGCAGCTGCAACGATAAATAGTGGATACTTTGACTCGTGCCGGGTCGGGAAGTTTTGTAGATCGTATGCGTGACCACTCACTTGTCACACCACCCGGAAGAGAATTTGCAGCGTGCAGTTGCACGGTGTCATTGGCTACCTTAGTAGACTTGAAAGGCAGTACTGCAAACGTTCTGTACGCATCTGTGTATACATCAGTTGACCTGTGCATATGTGTATGTAAAGTGGTCAGCGGGATGAAGAACTGTCGACCGACCTCTTTCCTTGTATGCGCTCAGGTGCAACAGTGCCGGTACGTATACGCGCACGAAGTTAGTGATTAGGGTATTAGCTTAAAACAGTGGCATCTGTGACAGCAAGAACGTAGTAGAGCAGGCGGTGAGTGACTCGCTGTTACGCGGAAATCTGAAAGGGTACGAACATACACGTACACACAGATCTGTTGATGCGTCCACATGTGTGCGTGATGTGAACGCATACACAAGCACACAGCTGTGCCGCGAAGTCCACCAGGCAAGGCGAGAACTGCAAATACTGTAGAAACTACATTCATACCAGAAGCAGGAGAGCTACACATGTACCGGCTTACTTTTTCCGAGACGGCGCGCGTGTATGCATCCGTGAATGACAGCAGCGACGATCACAGCTTCGCACTAGCACTCCACGCATACTGAACGTGCGTGCATGAGTAACACCCGTAACGACAGCCGCGTAGGAACAGCACACACGTCCTGTTTAGTCGCGCACTGCTAAATGAGTGTACCTACGCTAGCAGAAGTAGCAGGGGCCGCAGACTAGGTCCTACTGAACACCGCTGCGGGAGTTGCCGCCGTGTTGGTAAAGCAGTAGATCAAGGCGCATGGAACCTTCAACCGGCGCAATAGCAGCAGCACCTGCGCTGCAAACGATGAGTCATCCTGTTACTACTGCTGACGCCCTCAGTGGCATGAACGCAAGGACGCAACACCGAGAGTGTTCTTGAGGACGTCGTGATTAGCAGTGTTGGCAGCGGCGGGAAGGTAGTTCCACGTAGCTAGAGGATTGACGGTCTATGCTGCTGGAGAGCGCCTTCCAAAAGCAAGGACTTCAGCAACAAACGGTAAGATCACAAGTGGCAAAGTAGTTACAGCCGCCGCTCAGCTAGCGCTTTCGTTTTTGGTTGATACAAAGCACGTGCGGTTTGTGTACCTGTCGGTGAGCGGACTTACAATGCGAGTTTTTTTCACGTACTTCTCTAATAGCGGGCTGCACCTTATACGCGAGCACCGGTGTACCCGCAGATACTCGTGTACATCTACACGATTATGATAGATCTTCTTTCTAGATGTTGTGCCCCTTACACTTCTGCCTTATATTTTCCTCATCAGCAAGCACACTTGCACCTCTGACGCCGAAATTTGCCTACGTAGTAGCGCATAGTCCTCCAACCGTACACTCGTGTCTGCGCACTCGTGCAAACTTTCGTTTACACACTACATCCACGATGACAGATACCCATCTAAACGGACGGACAGCAAATTCAGCTCCGTGTGAGATGACAGCCTTTTGCTCTTCGCTTCACTCAAGGGCAGCAAAACTAGATCCTCCTTCCTACGTGCGGCCTACAAGGCTGTCAGATATTCACTTGCGTGTGTATACGTGAGTGCCGACAATTCTCAGGTGATCGTGCGTATACATATATGTGTATATATGGTATTCGTACTCCTCTTTTTGGCTCTACGTTTATACACATATATATGTGTATTCATGTCTATCCGCGAAAACACGACGCACATATTCGTCGCCTGTGTGTACATGTGTACGCGGATGGGTCGCACCGGGAGGGGGTGAAGGTTGAACTATCACGTAAGGGTGTATCCACATCTACATACACATGTACAGAAAATGGTTGGTACCCCTCCGATACCAAAGTAATAATTCATCGACGTAGCGTTTATTTCACGCGGTGGATACGGCGAGAGCGCCACGCCCATACAGTTGCAGTGTCACACGGAGAGGCACGAGAGTGCTTTACAATGCGACGGTTTGTTCTGTTGGGAAGCGGAACACTAGTGGGACTACGGAGTGTGAAGGCAAGAGCACCATCACTCTGGACAAGAATTACTTCTCCTCCTTCCCCGACTTCTCCTACTACTGCTTTAAGTTGTAACACTAGAAAGAACCAGAGCTTTCTTGTTCCCTCTTCGATTGTATACAGTTTCATGGTTTCACGATAGTCGGACTGTCTTGTCGCTTTCGCCCTCATTAGGCATGACCCCTTGTAGATATCCGTACCCAGGGGCAGATATCCTTGCACAGGAATAGCCGCCACTACAGGTACGGCAATAGCGTGCATACAAACAAATATCACCCGCTCCAGCATAGGTATCTGTAGGCGGGTACCTGCGTCTCTGTACACGTCAACAAATGCGCTATTAGGAGTACTTTGTGCGATGCAAGGGCGTGTGGGAGTCGCGCGTCTACTGCCCTTCTTCCCCTGCCGTACAACCGGACACCCTCCTTTGTAAGACGATGCATTTGCGTGAGATTATGACTTACGCTTATTTCGATCTGAGAAGGAACTCTGGACATACCATGATAACGCCGAGATATACCGTATCACAGAGCAAAAAGTACAGTTTTCTTTCTGCGAAATCGCCTCTGGTACCACCGTTAGCATACGGCTTTGCTGTTAATGACCGCGCGCAGTGACTACACCAACTTTGTTTTACGGCGTAAAAAACATGAGCGACATGTTAAAATGCGGCACACAAACATGTTGTTCCTTTGTCAACTGCTCCTGTAGCTGGTTATCACCTGTTGCTGTTTTATCATTTGCGAATGTCACCTGCTGGTGGCGTAGGCGACGCTACACGCTGAGGCATGTGAGTTAAATTAGTGGTGCCTTACACAGGTGACAGATAAGAGAAGTAATTGTCATGATCTTTCAAATCCACTGCTGTTGCTACTGGTGTGAGAACTTATCCAGCCGCCCACAGAACGTTCCGCAGTGCCATTGAAAAACAAGATTTCCTTGTCGACTCTTCCTTGTCAAGTTCGCAATGCATTAGCACTCCTCTTCAGTAGGTGAGGAGGACCTGCTTCTGCTCTTGCTCCGCGTCCTGCTGCCGCCACTGCGGCTGCGATCGTCTGCTGCGCGATGTGCTCCTGTCTCAATTATTTCCCGCTGCTCGTGCAGTCACCCGCTCTCGCTGGTCCTCCTGTCATTTGCTTCCGCTGCTGCCGCTGCCCTTACTCGCTGTCTTTGCTGGTGCTCGAGCAATTTTTCGCTCCTGGTGCGGCCGCTGCGGTCATCGCCTACAGCTGATGCAGTCGTTTGCGATTAGTGCACTCACTGTCACCTGTTTTGAAGCCGCAGCTGTCGCAGCGCACAGTGTGTTTATCGACGTCGTCTTCTCAAGCGCTCACCCTGTTGGCTATTCTATCGAACTCGGGGGGGAGGAGTTTGAGGTCTCTGTGTGTGAGCAGATCAGCAGCAGCAGTAAGCAGTGGAGCCGCCAGCTTTTGTGTTTCTACAGAACCTCGCGTTTTGGCAAGTTCCGTTACCACTGATAAGCCTTTATGCACAGCGTATACGAGCCATGCGGTCAGATTATACGAGCAGAATTTTTCTTTGTATTCGGGCGTGAGTTCCAGAGCCTGCAGGTTCTCAGCTGCAACGTGTTTAACGATGGTCATATGTTCGCAGTCAACAATATTTGGGTCTACCACAGCAGCAGTCGTCAGCTTGGTCAGCTTCAAAATTTTGTTAGCTAAACGCCAGCGCGTTTCTTCCATTCTGCCGTTGTAGTACTCTTTGGGCTCCCCGAGGCCAGTCCTGCCGCTGTTCGCCTGCTGCAGCCAGTACCGGAAGGCCGCGTTCGTCTCCAGTGGGAACTCGAAGCTTGTAGTTGCCAAAAAGTCAGCCAGATGCTCTAGCAAGTCATTCTGTTTCAATCGGAAAGCTCGCTGTGTCTCGTGTACTGCCTTCACAATGAGCTCTGTGCGTATGAGTAGTGCGCCTGCTCCTGCAGCTGAGTCTACGATTTCTGCATGACCGCCAGCCGCAGCGCTTTCGTCCGCAGCGCTTGTTCCTGCAATTACGTCTGCGCTTTTCGCACGACCAACAGCAGCAGCGCTATAATCAGGACTTTCAGATACACCAGCATCAGCAAATGAAGGAGAAGCAGCAGCAGCATCAAAAGTCGGAAAAGCAGCAGAAGAAGGATCCACGGAGGACGCATCTCCATCAACGGTGGTGCCCTCCTGCTGCTGCTGCTGCAGCAAGTTCCCCTTCTGGTCCTCGTCAAGCCGTGGGATGCGGTGCTCCTGCTGCTGCTGCTGCTCCAACAACCTATGCAAGGCCTGGCCACCGCCCATCGTCCCCTTCCCTGTATATCGTCTCTTCCCGTGCAGCCCTGTTTCCGGCTGCTGCTTCTGCTGATGGCCTCTCTGACTGTTCTGCAGCCAGGCCTGGTGCTCTTCGTGCTGCTGCTGCGGCCTCTGCTGCTGGGGGTGCTGCCTCTGTGGCTGCTGTTGCTGCTGCTCTGACTGGACTTGTTTGGCTTTTTCAAGCATCGCTTCCGCTGTGAAGCCCTGGGGTGCACTCGGAGGTGTCTTCTCCACCTTTAGGGCCTCGAGAAGATGCTGCAGGCGGGTAGTAATATTGTCCAGGGCAGCCATAGCAACGGCCTCAAACGCTCGCTCTACCTGCTGGTGCCTCTCGATCCGTGTAAAGGGCAGGGCAGCCTCTACCAAACTAAGCGGATCCAGCATCCATGGCATCGGCTCGAGTGATGGGGACCTCTGCGTGAGTCGGTGGCGGCCAGCCACTTGCTGCTGCTGCGGTAACTGGCGCAGGTCTGGAGGCTCAACGGGCTGCATTGCTGCTTGGGAAATAGGTATCTCCACGGCGTCATCATACATCGAGATCGTCGGGTAGAATCGCATATCCACCAGTGGTGGCCACGTGCGCGGAGGTATAATTCCGTACTGCCAGTAAAAGTGTGTTCCGATGGCAAAACTTTCCAAGCGTGTCCCAGCGAGCCCGCTGACAATCTTGATGTGGCTTTCTTTTAGTGAATCCCTGCCCAGAAGCTGCCGCCTTCGCTGTGAGAACGAATCCTCGGCGGGTTCCCCACGAGCGGCAGAAGAGCCTGCGCTCGGAGCAGCAGCGCTACCCGTCAAAGCGGCAAACGAAGGAGTCGCCGCTCCAGGAGGCAGCTCAGAAGCAGGGCGCAGAGCAACAGTGGCTGCGCCAGGAGCAGCTGCAACACGGTCGGCCCCAGCAGGACAAGCAGCAGCAGGAGATAGAGCTCTCCCAGCTACAAAAGGAGAGCGGGCAGCAAGAGAGGGCGAAGGAGGACCACAGGGAAGTCCTGAGCAAGGGGAAGAAGCTGCGGGAGTGAGGGAAGCGGCGCTTGCAGCAGAAGAACCTGGCAGCAGCGCAGAGGACCCAACCGCTGCTCTGGCAGGACGATCTTCGGCGGACGCACGAAGAGTATCAGAAAACGGAAACGGCCCAGCAGCTTCAAGACACGCAGAAGCAGCAGAATGGCGTGCAACAGCGAAACTGGGAGCAAGTGCAGAGGAGGAGGCAAGAGGGAAAGAACCTGCAGCAGCCGATGAAGCCGTAGCGACGGATGGAGTTGAAGTTGCAGGAGCAGAACGACGAAAACTACACAAGTAGGAGTACGGCGAAGGAAACGAAGGCAGGAAGGAGCTCCGGAACGCGAAGAGCGAAGGCGGTAACCAATCAAGGGCGATGTTTGCAACGATACTTTCCATCTTCGCACCTCTTGAGGAGGCTGCAGAAGCGGTCGCTGCAGGAGCAGCAGCGTTAGGCGAATGGTCGACCGCACTGATATCGACACCGGCAGGTGAAGACGCAGCAGCAAGAAGAGGAGAAGAGGGCGCAGCAGCAGCAGGCCTAGCTGCAGCAGAAATAGCAGGTCCTGTGGGTGCTGCCGTAGCAGCAGAACAAGGAGAGGCCACAGCAAGAGTAGTGCTCGACGCACTGAGAAGGGAGGTCGAAGAGGTATGACTGACGCGGGATATGGAGGAAGCAGCCGGAGAGGCTGCAGGGGAAGCCGGCAGAGAGATTGCGAGATACGCAGCAGCCGAGGTAGCAAGAGCAGGAGCACGGCCAGTACCAGAACCAGCTGAGTCGCCAGCAGCAGAATAAGGGGGTTTTCTATCAAGGGGTTGGTTAGTTGACGCTGTTGAGGTTGCGGCTCGCACAAAGAAAAAAACGTGCTTCTCCAAACTTGCTGCTGCAGCGGCTGTAGCTACAGGGAGGTAAATTTTTGAAGCACACGAATGGACGGCGAAGAGGAAGAAGAGCAGCACGGCAGAAAGAAAGCAAGCACGGGCGTGCGCTAAGGGCTGTTGCAGAGAAGAATCGAAGAATGTTGAGAGTGGTCCAAACCTATGTTTTGCTGGGGGCTGTGTATATGCTGTTGCATTTTTAATCAGACTGCAGCCTCTGTGAGTGTTGTAAAGACAAGCTGTGCTAACGTTCCGGGAGAGATCTTCGCTGAGGCCGTTGCGATTATCAGCGCTTTGTTTGCTGCCGCCCCTCCCTTCGAAGCTGCCCTTAGTGCTAGGTTGTCTGCGGCTGCTGGCGTGTTTGCTGCTGCTGTCAGCCCTGCTGGTGCTGTTGTACGTGATGGTGCTGCGCTTGTTGCTGTTGCTGCCGCTACCGTGGCCGGTGTCGTGGCAGGAACCGCTGCACCTGCTGCTCTTGCCCCTCTTGCACCAGCACGTGAAGTCCCACCTGGTACCCTCGCGACCCTCGCAGGCGTTCCGAGAGCCGATCTCTGCGATTTCTGGTTGTCTCCTGCAGCTGCTGCTGCTGCTGCAACAGTGTGACACACTCCTGTTAATATGAGTTGTCCTGTCTTCACTGCAGGTGCTGCTGCTATTGCTGCAGGTTTTGCTGCGACTGCTACAGATGTCGCTGCGTCTACTGAAGTTTCCGCTGCTACTACTGCTATAGCTGCTTCCGCCTCTGACTCGAGACCTTCTGCTCTCATTGCCGGATCTGCCTTCGCTAGTGCCCCTCCGGCTGCGAGGGTTGCTGTTGCTCCTCATATTGACAAACGTGCTACCGCTTTGGGTCGGAGGAATCCCGCTATCACATCGAGTTCTGCTAGATGCAGTTGCCGTTGAACGTGCTGTTCTGGTGCTGCTTCTCTCTGAAATGCTGTCGTTGCTGCTGTCGCAGTCGCTGGTGCTGCTGATGGAGGCGCCTGTGCTGCTGCTGCTGCCGTTCCTGCGGGGGCGGAAGGAGTTGGACGCAAAGCCGCCGCTAACGACGGAAGAGCTACTTCTACCGGTGGGCCTCGACCAGGGGTCGGTGCAGCTGCTGCGGAGGCAATCAGGGCTGCTGCTACTTGTGCCACCCCGTCCCGTGCTGTTGCTGCTGGAATTGTCACGCTTGCTGCGAGGAGAAGTGTTGATGGCGTTTCGTTGCGCAACGCTGCTGTTGCTGCTGTTGGTTGCATTAACTGGGCGACAACAACCACCGCGCACGTTCCACGTGCCTTTGTTAGAGCGACAGTCCCTGACGCCGCTGAGAATACGCTCGGCTCGACTAGTATCGGACCCCGCTGGAGTCACGCTGTTCGTAAACCCCCCGCAGCCACTGGTGAGGTGGCCACTGGGGCTGCTGCTTGTGTCGTCACAATGGCTCTCCCTCTGCCACCAACTGCTTGACCACTTTTCGATGTTGTGCTCTAGGTGGTTGCTGCCGCTGGTTGTGAGCCAGCTGCCACTGCTGCTCCTCCTGCATTCGCACCTGCTGCTGCCGTCGACAACCCTGTCGCTGCGGTTGCCCCAATTGCTGCCGAAACAGGCCCTTCCGGTGCAGCGACGCCTCTTGCTGTTGCTGCCGCTAAAACCCCTGTTGCTGATGCAACTAGCGCCAATGTCAATACTGCGGGAGCGATGGATCCAGTTGAGGTCATTGCTGCTGTTCCACGTAGGCGTGCTGTCGCTGCAGCAGGTACAGCGAGAGGGGTCGTGCCCTCCTCTACGATGAAATATTGCAGCTATGCTGCTCCTGCAGCGCTCCGGTGGCGTCCTCCTCTCCCTACTGTAGATTTGGAGCATGCTGTCCGTTTGCGTGTCAAAGCTGCAGTGGCGGCGGTTATCGCTGCGGCAGCTGTTGCGACTGCTTCTCATACAGCTGTCGCTGGTGGCACTGGCGCAATAGCCTTTCGTGTGGTTGGGACGGGAGACGCTGTTCATGACGGTATTGTGGAAGGTGCCGTAGCTGTCGGACGGTAAGCTGCAGTAGCCGCTGACGCAGGAGCTGCTGTTGCGGTTGTCGTTGAAGCTGTTGATACGACTGTGAAGGCTGCTGCAGCTGTCGTGAATAGCGCAGTCGTTGCCACTTGTAGATTTGCTAGAGAGGCTCTGGTGGGTACTCCTGGTTCCGATCTCTTGAGAGGTCCTTTTGGTTTCGTTGTTCGATAATGGACTGCAGCTGCTCTTGTAGGTGCTGCTGTTGTGGCTTCTGCGGCTGAGGCTGGACACACAGCCACTGCAACTGCATTCGGCAGCGGTAGCCACAGAGCCGCTGCCATTTGCATGACAGCGAATGCTCCAAAATGAGGCACACTCAATACTGCTGCTGCTGCTGTCCCTGCTGCTGTTGCTGCTAAGCGGCGCCCTGCCCTCCTCACTGCTGTCCGCACTGCTCGCCCAGCTGCTGTGTTCCCGTCCACTGCCCTCTTTTTCACTTCCAGCGCTCCCGCCTCTGGCTGAGGCTGCGCTGCTCTTGCTTCCGTTGCACAGGAGCTGTGGAAGCTGCTGTTGGTGCACTCCTTGCCACCCCCACACACAGACCTGTTGGTCGTACTGCTCTGGCGGCGAGATGACGCGTCTTGGTGTCCCACATCCGCTGCTTTCGTTTCTAGTGACTGAAGCTCTCCTGCGGCTACATGTGCTTCTTGAAACTCGGCTGCTTCTGCGGACTGGAACTGCGCTGATCTTACTCGCCTTATGCGAGGTTTTGCAGCTACATATGCTTCCTGGGTCTCTGTTGCTACCTTGCGCGCTGTAGAGCCCTCCATCACTGCTGGGGCCGCATACAGCTGTGCTGCTGCTACTGCTGGTTGAAGAACTGATAGTGGATATGGTACTGGAAGAGAAGCTACCGCTGTTGACAACGAGCCAAGCTGTAGTACTCCTGCTGCTATGTATCGAATGGCTTTTGCCCGTGCAGAGTAGATCTTTGCTGCAGCTAGTCGTGTTGGGTGACACGCTTCTGCTGCCGTTTCTGCGGTTCTTAGAAGACGTCCTGCTGCGGGCGCTGCCGGTGGGTGGGGTTTTACTGCAGCCTCTGCTGCTGCTCCTGGTGCTGAGAAACTCTGTGCCGTGCTCGCCGATAAGGCAGGCTCTGCTGCGCTTGTTGATGTTACCGAGAAAGGTGCTGCGGCAGCTGCTATGAAAACCGGTGACATTGTAAACTGACGCTCTTTTGAAGGAGTTGCTGCTCTGTGCCTTCGTGCTGCACAAACTGCTGTAACACGCAGCGCTCCTCTCCCTTGCACCTCTGCTGCTGCTAGTGTGGCTGCAGCTGCTGCTGTTGTTGTGTGTGGTTTGGTTGCTGCCGCTGTTGGGGCTCCTGCAGCTACTACGGCTGCAGTGTCTACTGCAGTTGTTGCTGCTGCGAATGCTGCAGCTGCTTGTCGTGCGATGGCCCGCGCTTCTGCTGCTTGTCTTGCCGTTGTCACTGTTGGTGCCGCTGTAGTCGGCAGGGTACCCGCTGCTGCTGCACACGGGGCAAGACTCATTGCTTCTGTTCGTGCGCGCGTGGGCACTGCAGCCTCTGCATTCGCTCATGTTCAGCAGTCCTTCCTTCTCGTGGCCGCGGCTGCGGCTACTGGGGCGGATAAGAGAGGCTTCTTTCCTGTCTCTGCTGCTGCTGCGCGCGGATTCTTTTCTCTTATTTTGCGTGCTGCGACCTCTACGTGCAAATGGGCAGAGAGGCAGGAGACACGCGTCCCGTATGCTGCGGACGCCGACTTGCGGCGGAGAAAAACACAAGTAACATGTCACCATTTACACGATTATCCGTGACAAAAATACATACATACCGATGGACAGATGTAGTCGGCATGTATATCAATATACATCTGCATCGCCAAGTATCGGGGACAGTTGACTATCGCAAGATACAGTGGCACTGAGGTGGTAAGTGTAGTAGATATAGGTATCAATCTGTAGGTGTATCGATAGGTATGCAGGTTTAGATGATCACATGAGTCTGTATATCTGCAGGGAGTAACCTTGTCCCAGGTGTACCAGCCTTCATGCACGTGCGTGCGCAAACGTGTGTGTATGTGTGCGTTTTTCTGTACTGGTTAGACAGGGACGTATATACGCGTGTACATATATATATATATATAGAGAGAGAGAGAGAGATAGATAGATAGATACGTACGTATATGTAGATAATGTGAAAACCGTAAAGATAAAAATGCGTGTAAAGATACACACGTAACTAGATAAGAAGTAAATCTGCACCTTTTCTGAATACGCTCAGTCAGTCGATGACCTCTCGCAGAAGGCTTTGCGCAGGTCTGTCTGCGACCGGCAACAGGCATATTTCACTTCACACATTTGTTGGAAGGCCTGCCTGTTCCATCTGAACCTTTTAAAGAAAACACAGATGGACACATCCAGTGAATGTGTGTGAGGGAGGGACGCGGACAGCTGGATCCACATACATACAAAAAGCAACGAGATGTTTCTCATAAAATCGGCATTCGTATACATACGCATATACATATATATGTGTATTTATAAATATATATATATATATGTAGAGACCTGTCTCTGCACAGTTCGACGCAGCCGCACAGAAGTAGATATGTTTGTGTATAAAGGAAGGCAGAAAGACATTTGCATATGCGTAAAGGCGCACGCGTTTACATTTGAATAGTCGTATACATCTATATCTACGGACGCGTGGATGCGTGTATTTTTGAAGCGAGTTTTTACTAGTGCTAGGACATCTACATTGTGTACATATATATATGTATGTGGATGTAGATATACGCATACTTCCGTGTAAACGCAAAAACATGAACGTAGAATACATTCACGTAACACCTACATTGTGTACATATATATATGTATGTGGATGTAGATATACGCATACTTCCGTGTAAACGCAAAAACATGAACGTAGAATACATTCACGTAACTGCCGACAAGGAAACTGCTCTGTAAATGCAGACATATATAGGCATATTTCTGCGTATAGTTCTGGACACAACACGTACATATACATCTGCGAAGCATCTGCTGGCATTTGAGGATACTTCACTGACGCGTAATTGCACATGGACAGATTCCCACTGGCACACGTGATAACAAGCAGACTTGCACAGAGACGAGACTGTGAGGGAAGAACCGTAGCTGCTGCTTACGAGAGGCAGAAGAAGAATAGAAACGGAAAGGGGAAAGGAAGTCAATGATACGCAGACTACGGAGGCAGAAGAAGCAGAGGGAGGGAGGCAGAAGCAAGTAAGGACGTCGGATCCAGCAACAATGAAAAAGACGAAAACCAAGGAAGAAGGGGAAGGCAGTACAGAACGCATCCGCGTGATTCGATTGGCAAGATGTGCGCAGTCATGCTGTCACGCCAGAATGCGCGTTTCTTACGGGTGCCGAGTCTAAAACGGCAAACGTCGCACACTCAGTGTAGTAGATTCCTCTCAGACTTCCCCTTAGTATGTATTCCCTTAGAGGAATACATATTTCGACGCGCCACCCACACCCATATTAGCTGCCCATCCACCTAGGTATCCGCATATATATACAGATATATTTGCACACCTAGAGTATCGGTACAAATATATATGTATATATATATATATATATGCGTATGTCGGTAGATATCCTTACAGGACGGGTATATACAAAAATATATATATATATATATGCTAGAGGGCACACCTACAGGATTGGTATACGTATGTACGTATACATGTATATGTTACGTTGCTTCTTTTGCGCAGTCAGGTGGATAAGATGTGTAAATATCTCAATATACGTGTCTGTTATATGTGAGTATGTTGTCTGCGTAGAGACGTATAGATTACCAAAGCTCTTTCCGCGTCAATGCGTGACAGTGTGCAGAAGAATCCGCTTTCATTGCCCCCATCTACAGAGAGGCGATGAAGGCTAGAAGGGTTCCGTGTAAGAATTCTTGACGTTTTTAGAAAAATCACATGCCCTCTATTGAGACATACTGCGTAAAACCATGCGATCCCCATGGAGAGGTTTGCTTTCGCTGAATATGCACGTGTAACTATACATATGTACTGAGAAGGACAATGATAACGGCTTTTTGATATGTCAGAATGAGGGAAGTTGAGCTGTTGAATCCTACGGTCGGCACTAATCCGATCCACACACACATACGTATATACCATACAGTAACCATTCGCACCTGTATCTTGGTTTACATACGTCAGGATTTCACTTTTACAGATGTACTGATCTACATACTTGCGTCTCTCTCTGCATACACGTATGTACATGTAGATGTAATTGCGCAAAGAGCGGGATACAAGGTGGTGTCTTTGTACGGTTCTGCGTCAGTATATATACATATATATATATGTATATATACATATTTACGCTTTCACGTTTATGTACCTTTTACATAAGTCGATTAATTCTCTAAGCCCACGAGGTAAGGCTCACGCCTGTCTGACCATGCAGAGATGTGGGCAGTTATGGCAATGTATCTATATGGGCACACAGGTACGTCACGGGTACAACGGTCCGACGCGTATGAATAAATGCCTCTGCACCTTGTTTGGCCGCCTTTTATAAGCAGCAAAGACACACACGTAGAGAGAGATGCCAGATGCACATGTGCTTACAGCTCTTCTAGAGAACAACCCAGCGTTTATTCAAATATGTGTATCATACAACCCGAATGTATACGCACGTGTCTGTAGTAGACACGCGTACAGGTATGCAAGTGATCTTTCTGTGAAGAACAGGCATCTTCCATTCCAGAGATGGATTCACAAATCCTTTTCCCGCCTCTTTCCGAGGAAGCACAGAGGCTGAACTGATATACGTAGTTGCTGCGTACACGGAGGAAGTCTCTCCATGAGGTGTATACACAAGTGTGCAATCGAAGTGTGATCACCCAGCACGGGCGCTGTTTAAGAATACTTCTTTATTAGTGGAGATACGGCCAACTGCTACGCAGGAAGACGTGCGGCTACAAGAGGAGAAAATCACTTACGAAACAACGCGCAAGGCTATGCCCACAGCCTTCCACTGATATAGAGTATTATACGCAGCTGCATTAAAGAGCCAAAACCTGTAGGCATGCTCCAGTAGAAAGCACAGGCACTCTTTTTCTATCCCTCAATATATGTGTGAGAGGAAATACTATTTACTTCACAGAAGAAATATACAAGCACCAGGTGCTCAGGTACGCAAAAGTGGACGTGGGTCAAACTTGAAAGCGTACAGAGAGCCCCAATTCTATGATATCATGCTACGGGAACAAAAGTATACGTGTGTCTATAGCAGGGGGTGACGTAGACGCTGTTTTCGCCCGGAGGTCTTCCACATATATGTACATTACACCTATAAACGTAAAACACTATCCGTAATCACACTTTATCTAAGGAAAGTATTGGGAAGAGACAAGCGGCAAAACTGGTGTCAGACGTCTGTATAAAAACTGTAGACGTGCCTGCGCACCCTCTTGATCACTAGTGTACTACTATGTTTAAATCTATGTGTATATGATGCACGCATGTGGACGTCGACTCTTCCAGACGTATCGCGCATTTCTGCAGATGTACGGTGAATGCCCGAAAATATCACCTGCAACACGGCCTACTGTACACTTACACGTATAGTATGCACACGCACATGTTGGAAGAGCGCCTCCTCACTACGTGCGGTCAATACACACACACACACACACATATGCGCTGTACCTGCATAGCATCGCCTTCTTAACAGGCACAGAACCTCCCTTTCAACGCTTGAGCTACAGAAACGTGAACGAGAAGGAGTGCACACTACGTTACTTTTGGTTTTTGAATCATGAGCGAATTACAGCGTCGTGATATACAGAAGCGTCTGCAGTGAGTGTACAAACCATGCATACGCCTCGGGGTACCAAGAAAACAACTTTGAGTACGCACGTCACTCCGCACAAGCTCCCAACTGTTCACAAGTAATACATTTTTCCCACTCTTACACTTCAATGTACAATATCTATGTATGTGTTTATCATAAATGTGTGCGTATATGTATGGATGTGCGATTACGTGTGTATGTGTGTGTGTTTGTGTGTGGCGTCTTCAAATTCTACGGTCGAAGGGGAGTCGCATATATGCATACTCTGCGTGCATACTTTACTCTCAAAAGTTGTCGTTTGACTTCTGGGTTGACCCGTTGTGTCGACATTTCATATTTAAACATGCCGTATCATATGTGCATAATTCTATCGTATGCACTCTTGTCCGGGAGAAATATATACGTCTCACTTTCAAGGTCTGACGGTTTCACACTTGCATACACACCCGTACGTCGGCGGCCATACACACTCCCCCGTTGATGACAGTACGTATTTTAAAAGAAAAGAAGCAGAAAGCATTCTACCAGCAAAACAGATCAAGCGAATTTACGCAAAGAAGGTGAGAAGTGGCTGTTTGCAGCTGCTACACCGCGCGCATCCCTCAAGACATCGAGGACGACACGCCACCAGCCGCAGAAGCAGCAGCAGGAACCTGGTGGGCGCTGCAGCCAAACCCGTAGCGACCGGAGCACTGGCACTGTGCGTACCAGTCCGGGCAACAGAAGCCAGAGTGTTAGCTGCAACAGCAGCAGAAAACAGCAGGAGAAGCAGCTGCAGCAACCGTATGGGCACCTGTAGGCGTAAAGGCGGCAACTGGTACAGCAGCACCACCAGTAGTCACCTGGACAGCATCAACAGGGGAAGCAGTAGCCGCAAGCGGAGCAGGAAGACTAGCGTCACCAGCAACAGCGACAGCAGCACCACCAACAGGAGAACAACACCCGAAGGACGAGCAGGAGAACCGAGGGGAGGTACACGATTCGAAGAGGAGAAACTCTTTGATGGTCGATACCTGGAAGAGGGTTACTCTCCAGCAGCTTCCAGTGTCTTACAGAAACAAAAAAACAGATTGTACGTGCATCCAAGTTCTGTACACCAGATATGGAGCCCGACAGTCTTCCGAAGACACCTCTGTGTAAACCACACAGCAGCAGACGGCGCTGCTCGCCGACAGCTTCGAGAGTCTTCGGAAATCGACAAAGCAGATCCCTCTCTGTACGCATATTTCCTCTCTCTACGTGTACTATGTGTAGGCCGTCAAGACTACCAGCAATTATACGTATCGTAGACCCTTCCCCACTGGGCCAGATACCGCGTGTCTAGCAACAGTTTCAGGTACCATCCGCACGTGGCCTTTCAAGAGACGACCGACTCAGGACATCCGCTCCTTGCGGAATTACTCATATATCTTCACCTCTGGACTTTGGTATTCTGATCTACGCGTGCTGCAGGCGCAGGCGAATGTGGAGCAGTTCATCTCTATGTCGTATGCGGCGGGTATGTGCAAGTGAAATGTATCCTGCAAGTGCGCGACATTATTGTACACATAGAGAGATAGAGACACGTGTATTCCTCAGCATACAGATTAGAAGATTTAGACAGACACCAGTGGCAGTGTAGCTGTTCTGATCGGCAACCGTCGCCGAAACTGCTACAGCTGCTACTCGTTTTAGAACAAGGGCTACTATTATCACTAGTGACGATAGCAGTGTCCTTCTGCGTTATTTCCTTCCAGTCTTGCATACTGGGTGACTTCTTGAAAACCTTAAACTGTGACTCCTGTCACCCTCAATCATGATGCTACGACTATGGATACTGCTACAGCGAGCATCGCTACTGCCACCCGTTATACTTTTACTCTTTCATCGAATGAGGACCTCATTCGTTGACGCAGTAAGCTGCAGTGGATGCAGGATTAAGTAGGTTGTCACCTGTGAAGGTTACACTACGGAAGCTTTGCTGTTCGCGTAAACGATACACACTGCTACACGTATATCCCCATACAATAGATGAATCAAGAACAGCCGGGAACCGTGTCCTTTGTGTATCAGTCGGTTGTCTGGCGACAGATCTACGACTACACACTGTCTATTGATGAGGTACAGGGTTTTTTGCCTCTCCCAGACACGACTATACACAGCGTCTCCATGTATAATAACTCAATATATAACTGCTTTGAGCTGCCTAAGTACCTCACACGTGGTACATCACACTCCTCAGCAAATGAAGGTTGATGTTTGCGTTACGTTGATCAGATCTTTCCAGTTCAAGTAGCACTCCGAATTCCCAGGACTAGACGCGTGCACCTTCCGTGCGTGGACGCTCCGCGTACGTATGTAAGTATAGGGAGACCACAATCAGGCCTCTCATCGCCATGTTCAATTTTTCCTCTGTTTAACCGCCAGGATAAAGACACACTCACGTATATACATACTGTGCAAAGTAGTAGACTCCTGTACCTGAAGTACCACTGGGAGACGTGTACTTATACATATATATATATGTATACATATCTGCACCTATTTCTCCATAAATACATATACATGTATATATTGGCAGTGTGCCACTGACCTCACGCGTTAAGTGTACGTATGCAACTGATGTATGGCAAGTATGGCTGCACTGGCTGCTCGAAGTTTTTCAGGTACCTACACATGTAGTATAATATATTTAAACTACTTTTCCACTTGGTGTACGCATGTTTCACTTCTTAGGCGGCGCGTGCAGATTCCTTGTGAGCTTTCGCAACTGTTAAATCTCGCATGAAGGAGACAGATGATATAGGCTGTCTCTGGAGTAGCTCAGGAATATTCGTCACGCTTAGTAATGGGATACTTGCGTGCGTGGACAATCCGTCCTACTCCATTCTAATCTACGAAACATATCCTCGTGCTACAGATATAGAGGGAGAGACCAGCGCCAGTGCATTTCGACCGGAATACGTACTTTGTGCTATACTACTACGTGTGTGTATATGCGTAAGTACACGCAACAGGGCACGCAAATGCCTGTAAGCTCTCCTGCCCTGCCGTGGGTAAATTCGCGGGTGTTACAGTCCAGACCTGTAACCAGGAGGTAGCTGCGCTACTACACAGAAAGTACGACTTTTGAGATACAGTCTACCAATTCAGCTTTACGTTGCGACGGCGTTTTTTCCAAAAAATGAGAGCGCGAATGGCACGTTTATATATTTGTTCACAAATAGAGCTATTCACAAATAGAGCAATTCACAAATAGAGCGAGAGTAAAAGAGACTTGGCCACAAATGTTAGTTATGCTGAGTAGCGATGTAACTCGTTCTACCCTTCTTTAACCTAGATTGAATACACACGTTTACGCAGCTCTCTACGTGGTCGATGCGGTCTTTCTACATTGTGCAACAAATGCGAAAATGTACGAGTCTGTCTATATCTGTGATGTGTAGACGAGATCAAGTCAAATAAGGGTGTTGTTCTACGTGTTCTCTTCAGACGTGCAAGCTGTGTGTTTGTATATGGACACACGGATCGGTCGATGCACAGAAAGAAGGATCTTTAAGAGGGAAGATGTCTATTGAGAGGGTGATAACGATGCACACTGTAATGTTGTGTGTGTAGTGTGGGAAGTGTGTGTGTGTGTGTGTGTGTGTGCGTGTGTGTGTGGGTATCTGCCGACGCGCCCTCTTCTCTTCCTCTCGAGTGCAACAGAGACTCTTCCATGGCCTACTGCATGTACGTGTGCACTCAGACGCATACACACATATGTACACAAACGCACCCATGCACAGGGACTCTAGTGCTGACACAAGTCCACGTAACTCCGCACAGGTGTGCAGATGTATATAATCGACTTTAGCGGACGGTGATTTCTTGGCTACCCAAATATCGTAGGATAGAAGATATCTGTTAGGGCGTGAATGACGAACTGGCCGCCGCTGCTACTATCCGTCAGACTGAACCACAGCATGTTACAGAACTCCTTTTGAACACGACTAAATGTACAAACGTATAACCTTTCTACACAGATACGTAGCCATTTGATGCCGTAAGTGGACAGGCACGGCACTTTGTATTCGTAGATAAATTTGCCGTCCTACAACTGCTATATGTGTGCAACGATTTGGCTGTACATGTATCCTTCTGTCTCTGTCCGCATACGTACACGCACACTTGTGTGGTGGAGTTACATAGGTATGCGCATGCCAACGTTGTTCGCCGAAGTATTGTGCACGGTGGCTCTAATTTCAGTAAAGAAAAAAAAGCTACGCACGCGTGTTGTATCGCGTGCGTACCAGGTGCAAATGTACGCCTGCGTATTTTCTTGAGGTTGTATGTTACAGTACGAGGTTTTTTGTTAAAGTAATGTCTTGTTCCACGTGTAGCAGTACACGTACATCTACGCGTGCATGTGTATAGTTGCTTACACATCTGGGTCCCGCGTACACACACAAGTATACACATCCATACACACCTGTATATGCTGTCACTTTATGACGTATTACGTGCCCGTGAGGGCCCAGTTTTCTCACAGCGCGTCCTCAGGTGTATTTTTTATGAAGAGTGAGATGAATCGGCCACCGTATTGAGTGTGAGGTGCACGCAAATATACCTGTTTGCATGTATATTGAAACAAGTGCTGAGGCTGCCTACTGTCCGCACGACCACTTTCCCCTGTGTCCCACGTCCTCTACTGTTTTCTGCATTCTCGTGGATGTTCGCTATGATTGACTCCCGGCACCCAGAGTCATCTTTCTGAGCAGTTACCTTTTGTCTCTGGGGTATTTCGCTTCATTGACAGCTTTCTGTCTCCCCCCCCCGCCCCTAGACGTACGCTGCAGTCGGCTGTCGGTACACCTTAACGTGGGACCTGTGAGCCACCTGTACCACGAGCGGGTGTGTATAGCGCTCCTGGTCCTTTAAAACACCCCAGAGACGGTGTATGCGATAAACATGCCTACCCGCCTTGTAAATGAAAATACCAGCATCTCAGATGCAACGGCACGGCTCCGAACAATAAACACAAGTGTCAGCTGGTATACGGATTGCAGCGTGGAGGAACACAGGTTCTCCCCTCCAGGCGGACGTGAGTAAGTAGGCTTGCATGCAGAAAGCCTCAAAGGGTGGATGCGACTTTCGTACAGCAAGCCGTAGCAGCTGCAGGAGCCGAAGTCTGGTACGCCGTCGTAGAGGATAAGCACCAGGGCGTTACACTTGTTTCTCAAGTGTCTAATTATTACTCTCTGTCCCTGTGGATGCAGGAAAATCCTGTGGGCTCTCGCCCTGGTACGAGAAGTACCATAACTATAAAGTGAAAAGTCTGATCCCACACGCATACTTGCGCTTACGTGTGTGTATATATATATATATATACACATACATACATACATACATACAGGTAGGTGTATTGCTTCGTGACTCTTCTTCTGTAACAGATACCCGCCGTATCGACTGGTCATCGTCGCTCTCTATAGGCCTTTTCTGCATTTCCGCGTGATGCCACGGATAAAGGTAGCTTCACATTTTCCGCCTTCTGTCTTTCTCTCCTTTGTTTCCCCCTTTTCCTCCCTGACGCCGCTCCTTTCTCCCTCTTTCCCTCTCTCTCTTTCTTCCTCTCTGCTTCTTACCGCGTCTACCTTGTGTCTTCTCCTTCCCCTCTTCTGTTTCCTTATTCTCTTCTACGTGGACCACTTTTCTGTGTGTCTTTTGAAGGGCTGCCTGGCGTTGCGTCAAACTCTTCGTACCTATCTATGCCAGTAAACCCCAGTGGCACTATCTGTAGTACACCTGCACCTATGCATGCCAACAAGATTCGGCTATGAAAGTGCATCATAACTTGTATCCACGTATGTCATAGGGACGCCGTTGTAGGCCGCACCACATCTGCCTTGCGGACCTGCAACTGGACTCCGTCTTTGTACTGCATCTCCGTCTCTATCTGTCAGCCACACGTCTACGGTAGAACATATACAAGTGTATGCAGGTCTAGGTATATACATTACACATGCAGGGACACCCGCAACATCGAGCTATTGATGTGGACGTGTCTGCGCACCCCTGTAGACGTATCTACATAAAAAACACCTTCGTGCGCCCATGTTTTTGCCTACACCACGTAAGCGGTCTACGTAATTCTGCTAGTTCCGCTGCGGTGGCGTTCGTACACATGCCCACACATGACTTCCCGTTGTATACCATACCTATATAGGGCGACGTATGACCATACAGTTCTCTGTTGTTCACCTGTGACATAACCGAGAAGACGCAGTGCCTCCGTCTTGAGTGGCGGTGCGGCGGCTTCTGTCTGTTGCTACATGTGTAGATACAGCCAAACAGGCACTACACAGGTCTAGGTGAAGAAATATCTGAACACGTGTATACAGCCAAACAGGCACTACACAGGTCTAGGTGAAGAAATTTCTGAACATGTGTATACAGCCAAACAGGCACTACACAGGTCTAGGTGAAGAAATTTCTGAACACGTGTATACAGCCAAACAGGCACTACACAGGCCTAGGTGAAGAAATTTCTGAACACGTGTATACCTTTGTATATCCGGGGCGCCGGCTGTCTACACTGCTTTGTCTGCTATGTACTTGACGTTGCTATGGATATGACTACGCAAAGAAGAATAATGGGGGTTCTCCCTACACACCAGTGTTCAGAGATACCTGCGCGTAAAGCGTAGGTAGACCCGTTGTATGCAGAACACAGGCACGCGCAAACGCGCGCCGCACATACGTATACACGTGCACTGCGTACAACCACCGATACAACACACAACTGTACACGTACCCACACCTACGCACTCTGCTTCTCCTGTACGTGTTGCTGTTGCTGCTTTCACTGCTTTGTTGCTGCTTTCGCTGCTGTGCTGCTGCGTTTGCTCCTGTGCTGTTGTTTCCTTTGCTGCTGTGCTGCTGCGTTTGCTCCTGTGCTGTTGTTGCCTTTGCTGCTGTGCTGCTGCCTTTGCTGCTGTGCTGCTGCCTTTGCTGCTGTGCTGCTGCCTTTGCTGCTGTGATGCTGTCTGCGGCTGTGCTGCTGCCGTTACTGCTGTGCTGCCCCCTTTGCTGCTGTTGCTGTGCTGCCTCTGCTGCTGTGCTTCCACTACTGTGCCCCTTTGTGGCTTGTACCTATGTATGCGTACGGTCTACGGGGTGTCACTGCACACGTGTGGAAAGTCCCGTATATACATTTCCTTGTCTGCTGAACCGGCGCAGGCACGCGCACGACCCGTAAGGCACGCAGTTCTGCCAAGCGGAATATTTTCTCGGTGATGCACATCCTACGCGTTGTAGTATCCACCCGCCTTCAAAACGACCTCTCTACCTAACATACATATGTACACATGTGTGTGTACGAATATATGCAACGGCAGGACCTCTCAAATCGATGTGTGCGGTGCGTACAGCCATTTACTACCACCCTGTGGGTATGCATAGTGCGCTGGTATTTCTACGCGGAAAACTTCTGCATTTGTAGACATTGTCCACAATTGGCTACAGAAAATTGTAAGAACTACGTATGCCTACATGCAAACAGTTATCTGGAGCAACGTAGATGTACACGTGTGCTCCTCTGCACGCGTACGCAGTGCCGCAAAATTCGTTGTGGCTCCTGGAAGTGCATACGTGAGTCTGGGCAAGCTTTCACACGGTACCTATAGGCGTATATCGAGCTATCACCGCACAAACCCGCCTACGATATGAAGCCTTGTTGTACACAGTCATATATGCTGCGTGGTGTGACCCCTCTGCATACAATACCAACATACACAGCTGCTGCACATCCAGATAGATCAGATGGGCGGTTGAAGTTACGCGGTACATCCATACGCGTATGGCACCTATCTGCGCATCCGTGCGTGTGCCTGCCATGTTCCGGACATTGCAGCGGGTCTGCAGCAGCAGTAGAACAGCAGCGGGGGCTGCGGCACCACAGCAGCACAGAGAGCAGCTCTGCGGCAACAGCAGCACAACAGCAGCAGCAGCAGCCGGGCAACGGCAGCAGCAGCAGCCGGGCAACGGCAGCAGCAGCAGCCGGGCAACGGCAGCAGCAGCAGCCGGGCAACAGCAGCACGGCAGCAGCAACAGCAGTACGGCAGCAACAACAGCAGCCCGGTACCAGCAGCAGCAGCGCCAACACGACAGGAGCAGCCACAGCAAGCACCACCAGCAGGACGGTACCAGCAACAGCAGCACGGAAGCAGCAACAGCAGCACGGTACCAGCAACAGCAGCACGGTAGCAGCAGCAGCAGCACGGTAGCAGCAACAGCTGCACAGGAACAGCTGCAGCAGCCGCAGCACCACACTAGCAGCAACGGCAGCACGGCGGCAGCGAAAAGAGCAACCGCAGCAGCACAGTAGCAACAGCAGCGACACCGGCACAGGAGGGGCACGAGGAGCAGCATGACAGAGGCTGCGGCAGCAAGAACAGCAGCACTGCAGCAGCAACGGGCCCGCAGCAGCAGCAGGAACGGCAGGGCATGGCAGCCCAATAGCAGTAGCAGCCGCAGCAGCAGCCGCAGTAGCAGCCGCAGCAGCAGCCGCAGTAGCAGCCGCAGCAGCAGCCGCAGTAGCAGCCGCAGCAGCAGCCGCAGTAGCAGCCGCAGCAGCAGCCGCAGTAGCAGCCGCAGCAGCAGCCGCAGCAGCAGCCGCAGCAGCAGCCGCAGCAGCAGCCGCAGCAGCAGCTGCAGCAGCAACCGCAGCAGCAACTGCTGTCCTGTGCTGCTTCTCGTGTTTCTTGGATATCCTACTAATCGTTCCGGATTTGCTTTTGCTGCTGCGTATGTCCAACGGCTGCGGCTGCCGCAGGCAGTTTATCGCCGGTACAAAGGTTGCGGTTCTATGTGCAGTCTTCGCCCTTTTTGTTGTTTCTTCGCAGCCCTCGCGCTTTTTTCCTGAAACGCGCCATTTTCCCCTCCGTTGCAGTCCTGTCCTTTTGCGTCTTTTACTCTTCTCTCTCCTCGTCTTCCACTCTTCTGACCTTCTACAGCCGCTGACGATCTATTTTTCCCTATTCCTCTTCTTCCACAATGCCGGAAAGCAGCAGCAGCGGTCACGAGGGCTGCGGCGACACGCAAACATGCGCAAGCCGCGACCACACGCATCCACCAAGCGACAGCAGCAGCAGCACCAGCAGCAATAGCAGCAACAACAGCTGCAGCACCAGCAGCAATAGCAGCAACAACAGCTGCAGCACCAGCAGCAATAGCAGCAACAACAGCAGCAAGTCTGGCAGCAGTACCAGCAGCAATAGCAGCAGCAGCAAATGCGGCAGCAGCAGCAGCAACAGCAGCAGCAGCAACAGCAGCAGCAGCAACAGCAGCAGCAGCAACAGCAGCAGCAGCAACAACAGCAGCAGCAGCGGTAACAGCAGCAGCGGGAACAGCAGCAGCAGCAACGGCAGCAGCAGCAGCGGGAACAGCAGCAGCAGC
>KL647312.1:853424-907877 GCA_000727475.1 Sarcocystis neurona | reverse complement strand
CAGCAGCAGCAGCGGAACAGCAGCAGCAGCAACAGCAGCAGCAGCAACAGCAGCAGCAGCAACAACAGCAGCAGCAACAACAGCAACACTTGGAATAACAGCAGCAGCAACTGCAGCAACAGCGACTACACTGGTACGAGTGAGGCGGGGGCAAGTGTCAAAAGCAACAGCAGCAACACTCCTGGCCGCAGCAGCGACAGCGGCGACACCACGAGCGTCTGCAGCAACAGCACTACAGAATGTAGCAGCGGCAGAAGGAGAGACAGCACCACTACGAAGAAGAACCGCAGTGGAGGAGGAGAAGGAGGAGCAGCAGCGGAAGAGGGAGGTACTCTTGCAGTCTGTTCGCATTCTCCTTCAGACAGCACGGATGGCACCTGCAGCACAGCAACACCCAACGGCAGAACCGTCGTCAATGACAGCGAAGATGCGGCTGCAGCAACAGCAACAGCAGCAGACGCAGCACCAGCAGCAGCAGCAACAGCCCCAGACGCAGCAGTAACAGCAGCAGCAGTAACAGCGGCAGCGTCGTCTACGGGCCGTGCAACGGGGAAGAGTGTGCCTTTGGTATCTCAGAGGCAACTGTACGCTTTAATGCGCGGTGCGTATACCCCTCCGCTCTTCTTCACTGCTGCTTCTTTACTAGAAACTGCTGCTGCTAGGAGTTCTGCACCTGCGACTTCCTCTGTTGGCGCTGGTGGGGTGCGCGAGTCTTACGCCTGCTCTTCCGTTGACGTCACCTGCTGCTGCTGTGTGTGGAATGCACTACGCTATTGTGCAGCAGGAGCTTCTACTGCTGCTGCTGTGCTGCTGCAGCGCCACTGATGCTGTCACTATCTGCTGCAGGTCTTACAGCTGCTGTGTGCATCGGTTGCTGCATTTGTGGGGTCTCTGGGTCGCCGGTCTTTGCTACTCACGAAGCCGCTGTCTCTGCTGCTGCAGCTGCTGTTGCTGCCTTTATTGCGGTGCTGCGTCCGTTTCAGCCTTGCTACTGGTGCGCTTCTGCTCTGCAGCTGCTGCTAGCCATTCTCCTCATGAGCCTCACACGTACCTGCGCTGCTTTTGTTGGGGACGCTTCTAGTACGTCTTCGCTGCTGCCGCTGCTGCTTCCTTTTCTGCTCTTCCTACTGCTCCTTCTCTGCTGCCTCCTTGGGGGCGCTTCCTCGCCGTGTCTACCGGGTGTTCCCGCACCTCAGCTGGCTGAACAGGAGTTCCTTGCGCGTGTGGTGCTGCTGCGTAAGCTGCCGCTGCACGCATCCGTCCGCACAATCTTCTTGGACGCGTGTCCACGACTTCTTCTCGTCGTCTTCCCCTGCTTCGTATCTGCTTCAGCCGCTGTGGCCCTCTGCGCATGTTGCTTTTTCTGCTGCGCTGCAGTCGCTGCTGCTGTTTGTTTGCTGCTGTCGTCTCTTTGTGTGTCCGGCAGTGACGCGTGGTGGCTGTTGCGTCTGCTGCTGTTGCATTTGCGCTGCTGCTGCTGCGTGGACGCATGCTCGCCTCCCCTGTTGCTGCGGCTGCTGCAGCGTGTGTCCAGCTATCACAGTCTGGTTCACTGGTGCATACGACTTCCCTCCCCCTACTGCAGCTGCTGCGATTTCCATGGGAGAAGCGCTGCGTCTTCTGGCTGCTTCCCTAGTCCTCACCATGCCGGTGCTTCTCGTGGACAGGCGTTGCTGCAGCTGCTGCTCGCTTTTCAGAGTTGCTGCGGTAGCTGCTGCTTTTTCCCTCCCCCCCCTGCTCCTCTTCTTTGCGCGTTGACTGTTGTGGCTGGTGCAGCTGGTGGTATCACTCGCCTGTTTTTGGCGTCTCCGTGCTGCTGCTGCCGCTGCTGCAGCTTCTGTTACGCAGCTGCTGCTCAACGAGGCGCTCCCGTCAAACCGCCCCGGTCTTTGTTGCTGCTTGTGGGCCTTCTGCTGCCCCGGCGGTTCTTCTGCACTGATGTGCTCCTGCTTCGCATCTGACTGCTGTTGCTTCTCCCGGTATTTTATGACTGCTCCCGCACAGGCTGCTGCTGCTGTTCCTGCTGCTGTCTTGTGGTCTCCACCACTGCTGTGGTGGTCTTTGCTGATGTGCGTCACTGCTCCCTCCCCCTTTGCTCCTGCTGCAGCTCCTGCTCTTCTGCCCTATGCTGCTCTGCCTCTCCCTGTGTGCCGAGTCTCTCTCTACTTCGCGTCGTCCGTCACACCCGTACACACGTGCATTTACTGTGGCATGCTGCTGCTGCTGATGTGGCGGCCGTCTTTTGGCCACCGCTACGAAGGACGATGGTGCAGCTCGGGTGGTCCACCCTGTCTTGCTACTGCTGCTTAAGATGCTGCTGCTGCTGCTGCCCGGAGAAGGAGGAGGCAGCTGCTGGTGTTGACTGGGAAGTAGACGTCTGCTGCGTGTTGTGTGGGGTTCAGGACTCAGCCTTTCAAAACGGCAGGGATCTGCTGCAGGGGGGCCGCATACGTTCTGGGATACTCAGCCGGTTACTAAACTTACGAGTAGCCAGCAGGACCGGGTACGTAGCAGCTTTCTCATCAATCGCTCCTCTCTTGTGGCTCTCCCCGTCGTCCAGCATCATATTCTTGCCGTCCCGCTATTCTTCTCTCTCTGCTTCGTTTGGTCTCCCTTTCCTGCCTGCCGACCGTGTGTTCCCCTGCAGTGGCAGCTGCTTCTTCTCCTGTACTTTCCCTTCTCTTGCTGCTGCACGTGCTGCTGCTGCTGCTGCCACCAGTAGTGCTGCGGGCAGTGCCCCAGTGTTCCTCCCTCGCACACACACACCCACTGCTGCTGTTGCTGCTCTTCCTTCATACCGACGTCCAGGTATATAGCACTGCAGCAGTGCCTCGGTTGGAACTGCTGCTGCAGAGGCCCTGCGGTGTGTGACAGTTGCCTTACGTCGGCCGCAAAGTACGCCCATTCCCTCTTGCAGCACGTGCGTTTTCTACTCCTCCTCCTCGTCGTCATTCTGCGAAGTTGACACGGTGCGCGCACGACGTTTTTGCTTGCCGCGAAGAGAGGCAGCTGCAGCAGGATCTGCTCCATCATCCT
Organism: Sarcocystis neurona; assembly: GCA_000727475.1. Taxonomy (NCBI): domain Eukaryota; phylum Apicomplexa; class Conoidasida; order Eucoccidiorida; family Sarcocystidae; genus Sarcocystis; species Sarcocystis neurona. Next base: position 904,841 of record KL647312.1, on the reverse strand, counting down.
GTGGTCCTTGCTGCTGCTGCTGCTGTGGGGTGCACGCACTTGTGCTGCTGCCGTCTGTGTGATCTGCACGCCGTGTGCTGCTGCTGCTGTGGGGTGCACGCGCGCGTGCCGCTGCTGTGTGTGTGGTGTGCACGCCCCCTGTGCTGCTGCTGCTGCTGTGGGGTGCATGCACTGGTGCTGGGGACGGGCGTGTTCGGCTGCTGCTGTGGGGACGACGCCAGCTGCTGCTGGTGTTAGCGTCCTCCGCCTCGTTCGCTGCCGGATGGTGCATGCATCTGGCGACTGCCCGCTGGAGGAAGACGAGGAACTGCTGCTGTTGCTGCTGCTGGTGCGTGCTCGCATTCCACAGGTCTCTGATGACCAGTGCATGCGTTTTTGTGACTGCGTGCTGCAGGAAGACGAAGGTCCCATTGAAACGAAGACGCTGGAAGAAGTGCGAAAGGTACCTGCGGGCGACGCCTTCCCATGCATGTGAAGAAATGCTTCTCTTCCTTCCCAGAACTTGCCTCACTGTTGCAGACTCAAAATTGTTTACATAGCCGTCCGTGCATCATCTCATATATACACGTATATATATATATATGCATATATATATATGCCTGGTACATAGATTTATATGTATGTATATATATGTATGTGCCTGATATATATATGTATATATGTGTACGTATGTGTACTTGCACGTCAATGTATGTACATGTGTTTGTCTAGGTTTGTATGGATGCCTTTTGTAGGTTTGTCTGTTCTTCGGGAAATTCGAATTTAGAGAAATTTTTTGCATGCGGCACCGTCCCGTTGTGCGTTTGCTGGTGCACACGCTCATGTCACATGCGCTGCAGGGGTGTGGATAAATGTCTCCAGAAGAAGCGGCTAACAGCCTGTCATACATATATATACATATAATACGCTCAGGTATACATATATATATATATATATCTCCTCACGCAGCCAGTGGGAGATACACTTCCTTGCTGTTGTGTGTGTGCGCTGCATATCCACATGCCCTTATATTTGTACTCGCGCATGTACGTCTCGGTGGAATATACGTGTCTATATATGTGTGTACGCATTTACATACACACACATATGCAAATGTACATATATATGGACACACACATGTATAATACTGATTTTACAGATGTGTGTCTATGTACGTGTACGGGTAATTCAAATGCGTGGGGCTGGAAACACACTTGTCTGCAGTAATATATTTGTTGTTGACTGAATCTGCTGGGGCGTTTGCTGCTAGTACATCCACACACACAATAAACAGGCATGTATAACTATTCATGTACATTCTCAGTGTGTATTATGTATGTGTGTGTGTGTATGTTTTTCTGTGTAGATGTCTGCGGTGTATACGTATGGATGCACGTATATACATATGTGTATATATATGCCCAGAGTACGGACTCCGGTCCACCTCAGCTCGGTTCAGGACAACGCTCTCTACTAATATATATATATATGTATATTGGCGAAGAAATGCGGGAGAAGAAGGGGAAGAGAGGAGAAGCCGTTAGAGTACGGCTGCCGCTGCTGAGCGGGTTGCGGCTCCGCGACACGCGTGCGTCCGTGGTCGGTGGGGTGTACGTACACCGCAGAATAACGTTTTTGGTTGCGAGTCTTTAGAGCGTCCTCCTTTTCTGCATTCAGAGGCTTCTCCTTGGAGGCTGCAGGGGGGGAGTTGTGTGCGACGCACTACTGCAGATTTGTCGAAGTAGCAGCACTTTCTTGTCAGTCGTCACAGAGAACGAAGGAGCAGCAGCCTTCGTCGTGAAGTCGGAAGACGACATTGCGCGCGAGGGGGGGAGAACGGGAGGTCTTGCGGTGTACGTACACCCCGGCGATGTGTGTCTGTGTGACTGTGCTACCAGAAATACGTGTGTTGCCCTTTCCTCTACACACCTCTCCGTATATATTTGGACACCTGCGTCGACGTATTCAGCCTTGGTAATTAATTATCTAGCCAAACTGTTGTATGTGTATGTATATGCATTTGCACATGCATGTATGGATACGTATGTGCACTAATATGTATCTATATATGTATTTGTACGTATTTGAATCTGTATGTGTGCACACATACACATGTACACATCTCCACGTATATATACGTATATTTTAGGTACGTCCTTGCATATGTGCACATATGTAAACACAAGTATGCATCTCTGGCTCTATAGAACAGCGGTGTTGCTTATGTATTTGCGCAGGAACCGTATAAACTCCCCGACGGCTTCGTGTGGTGCGAGTGCAACGTCGAAGACCCGCAGGATTTGCAGGAGGTGTGCATCATCCGCCTTTTCTCCTTTTTTCTTCTCTTCTTCGCTGTCCTCTCCTTCTCCTGTCTTCTGTTTGCCTCGGGTCCCGTCCCCCGTCATTTCTTCGTCGCGTCATTTCCTCCGGTCGTCCTGCGTGGTGACCCTCTTCTTCGGTCGTTTCGCCTGCTTTCACCAGTCGCGCCATCCGAGGGGGCTCTCTTCTCCCGGCTCACGGGCGAGAGGAGGTCCCTTCTCTCCGCTGCTGCCAATAGAACAGGGCCCTCCTCTCCTGCTGGTGGCGAAGGACGACTCCTCTCTCTCAATTTTACACTGCGACGCGTGGTTGCTGCTCTTCGCATTCACGTAGGGTGTGTTGTGCCCTTCGCGTTTCCGTCCCGCACAGACGTCTCTTGGCGCTTCGTATGTCCGTCCGTCTTCCCCCCTGCGCGTCCCCTATACGTAGGCAACGTCTCCCGTCGGCTGCCGTGCAATCTCCTCTGCAGTCTCCTTTCTTTTGAGCTTCTCAATAACCGACCCTCCGTCTTCGCCGCCCTCCCTTCCGTCTCCGCCGCCCTCCCTGCCGTCTCTCGTGTATATTTATATCTGTCATTTCCCTCTCTCTGTGTCTCTTTTGCTGTCCCCGTGTGTGTCGTGCTCTCCCTCTGTCTATCTCCCGGCCGCCACATGCATGTATGTCCCTTTCCGTCCTCCTCGCTGCTTTCGTCGTCTGCACATTCCGTCTCGCTTCGTCTCTTTCGTTGGCTTCTTCGGGATTTCTTCGTGTTGTCTCTCCCCTTGCTGTTCTCTTCCTCGTCGTTTTCGTCTTTTCCCCTTTTCGTCATCATCTCTCTTTTTGTGTATTATTCTGTGTATTGTCGTCCGTCCTTATTGCGCCCCCTCTGGCCCGCTTCTCCGTTGTCTTTTCGCGCTCCCTCACCGTGCGCCCGCGGACGTTTTTGTATGTATGCCCATTTCAACAGCATCTGCCTTCCCTTCCTCTACGCACCTTTATCTGACGCGACCATCTCTCTCCTATTCGTCTCACTTCTCTGGTCCTTCTGTATTCTTTTCTCCTTTCTCTTCTCTCTTTCGAACTCCACGTATACACGAAGTGGATACGTGTCTGCCGGGTACGCATACATCTATACATATATATATATATATATATGCACGCACATATGTATTTGTGTGTGTAAATGTATATAGATATATATGTATGACACAAGAACGTGTACGTGCATACATCCAGACTAAGATATGGATATACATATGTATATATATATGTATATATACGTGTATATGTGTACATCCACGACAATATCGGGGCAGGTACATAAAAGAAGAATAGGTCAATAGAAATGTTGCTTTATGTCTTCATATATTTGTATCTCTACAGCGTGTATGTATATGTGAGAAGTGGAGGGACTTGAACTTCGCGCTTCAGGTATATAATATTGACGCCGTCCTGCCTCTGCTGTCGCCCTTGCTGTTCCTATGTGCTGCCGTTTCTGCTGTCGCTACGCTGCTGTTGCTGTGCTGCTGGTGCTGCTGCTGCTGCTGTTGCTGCGCTGCTGCTGTTGCCGTGCTGCTGCAGATTTATGAGTTGCTCAGCCAGCACTACGTAGAGGACGACGACAATCTCTTCCGTTTTAACTATAGCGAGGACTTCTTGCGGTGGGCGTTGACGGCCCCCGGTGCGCGGTCGGAATGGGTCGTCGGCGTTCGGGTTGTCTCCACCAAGAAAGTACGTCTCCTCGTGCCCTCCGGCAGCTCTCCCTCGCCCTCTACGATCTCACGCCTATTCTCTCTGTCTCACTCTCTCCGCGCCCGCGCGGGCTTCTCTGCAAGACTCTGCATTTGTCAACACGACCCCGATGAAATGGGGACGCGTGCACACAGGCATCATTTCTTCCATATATGACTAGGTGCCACGTTGAGATGGTGGAGGGAGGGTGCACGAGAATGAATAGAATATAGGTAATATATATACCATTTACAATAGAGTAATATATGAATGTACAAGCGCGTGTATAAATAGGATATACATAATTTATGTACATATATAATATAATATATACATTATGTGTCTATATATATATATATGTCACATCTATATATAGTTTATTTAATATACATAATATATATAATACACAAAATATATACAAAATAATATATATATATATATGTATCTATGTATATGTGTCACCTCTATATATAATATATAAAATATAATACATATGTATATATGTGTTGACACGGTACGTAGAGAGTGTGCGTATATACGTATATGTATATATGTACACATAAGCATATATATGTAGTAAAGATAGGGTACACAGAGAATATATATATATAGTAATACTCAGCGCTGTACATAGGTGTAGTGTATACGTACTCTATGCTGATGTCTACCGTGTGTACATTCGGCGAACCTGCCTTGTGTCCGTTGATGATATGCATATATATAAGAGAGAGAGGAAGAGGTGTGTAGCACATGTGAGTATATGCGCATTTATGTATATACACATATATGCGTATGCACAAACTCACGTATACATACAAAGCTGTATGTGGTCATACGTATATGTGTGATATACAGATCGTACCGTATCCCACGCCCGTTGTGTGAGTGTGTGAGTGTACATAGCGGGTGCGTCGCGAATAATATGAGACGTGCGTTCGTCTGAGGAAGCAGGAAGACGCCTGACAGGGATGGGACGTGCTGCTGCCGCTGCTGCGTTTTTCTCCATTTCTGCATGTGTGCTGCTGCTGCTTCTCCCGTTCAAAGTGGTGGTGAGAAGACCGGACGACGGGGGCTCTGTCTGCTGCTGCTGCTCCTCCTCCTCCTCGTCCTTCTCCAGATTTTTTTCCCTGGTTGGTCCGGTGGTGCCCTTGCTGCTGTGCGTCTTCGTGTCTTCTGTTCTGGGTGGCCCTGCGGATAGCGCCGCGACTGCCGGATCTCTTGCTGTGGCTCTCCTCTTGCTGCCGCTGCTGCTGCAGCTCGTGGGATTTATAACGGCGACGCCGACGCGCATTCGTCTGTACTCACACACAAATAGGATGGCCGAGGTCAACTTCCTCTGCGTCCACAAGAAGCTGCGATCCAAGCGCCTCGCTCCCGTACGTCCCCCCTGCTGTCCCTCCTCACCCTGTCGCGCGCCACCACACCAACCATGCCGCTCCCTCTCTCGATGGCGCCCTGTCGCTGGGTGGCGCCCTCTCGCTGGGTGGCGCCCTCTTTTGCTGCCTTCTGTCTTTTTTGCCTTCCGTCTCCGTCTCTCTTCTGTTCGCCTTCTCTCCCGCTGGTTCGCTCACTTTCGCTGTCTCGATTTCCCGCCTTCCTCCTCTCCTGCTGCCTGTCCCGCAGTCTCTCGCGCGCGGTCTTCCCCTCCCTCTGCTGCTGTCGCACTCCGCCTTTCATCCCGCATGTGTCTCTCGCCGCTCTTTTCGTCTGCCCCTCCGCCTCTCCGCGTCTGTCTGTCTGTCCTTCTCCTTTCCGCCCTCTCTTGCTGCTCGGCAGTTTCTCGGTGTCTCTCGCCCTCCTGTGGGCCTCTCTCTGTCACTTTCTCTTCGTCGTTTCTCACGTGAGCCTGTACGTGTGTGTGTATATGTAAGTCTAAGTCCGTCCTCAGAATGTTTGGGTATTTCTCTGCCGCTCTCTTTCTCTCGCCTTCCTCTTTCCGTAGGACTGCACAGAGCAGCACTTCAGACAGCGGGAAGACAGTGTCTCTAGACAGCAGCCGCGTAGCCGCTGAGCAGAAGAAGCAGGGCGACGACCCGGCTGGGGTGTGTACAGCAGTCAGGACACACATACGAGAGACGGGTGAGGAGTGCGCAGCAACAACACCTGGTGTTGCTCTTGATGTTGCAGAGAGGGTAGAGACACACAGCTGCAGGAGAAGCAGCAGCTGCACCTGCTGCTAGGTCACCAGCAGCCGCTGCTGTTGCTGCTGCTTCACCAGCGACAACTGCTGCTGCCGTCCGACCTCCCGCTCTCTTCAACACTGCTGCTGCTGCTACTGGCCCACCACTATCTGCCGCTGCTATTCTAGCGACGACTGCTGCTGCCCCCGCAGCAACTGCTGCTACCGCCAGAGCAACTGCTGCTGCCGCCACAGCAACTGCTGCTGCCACCACAGCAACTGCTGCTGCCACCACAGCAACTGCTGCTGCCCTCTCAGCAACTACTGCTGCCGTCCCAGCAACTCCTGCTGCCCTCCCAGCAACTCCTGCTGCCCTCCCAGCAACTCCTGCTGTGCTGCCGGGGACTGCCGCTGCCCTAGCAACAACTGCCGCTGTATCAACGGGCGCTGCTATGCATCACTCCGGAACGTAGCTGCTGGTGCTGCTATTATCACCTCGAGTATGCTGCTGTTGCTGCTGCCGCACTACGAGTTACAGCAGGTGACTTCTCCCAACAAACACTGGACGTGCTGGTGGCCCTACAGCAGCTGCTGCTGTTGCTTAGCGAAAAAGAGCTGCTGCTGCGCGTGTAGTCTTTTTTCGCCTTGCTGTTGGTGTAACCGAACAGTTGCTGGTCTCCCCACAGAGAGAGGACATGTAGAATAAATAGCAAAGGAAACGAAAGAGAAGAAAAAGCTGCCGGCTTGCTGCTGCTGCTGCTTTGCTGCTGTTGCTTTGCTGCTGCTGCTTTGCTGCTGCTGGTTTGCTGCTGTCGCTGCTCGTTTCTGTCGAGACTGCGTGGTGTAGCAACGTGGCTACAGCAGCAGCAACAGAAGAAGGCTTCACCTGCGCGTGGGAACGCAGTCCCAGACGCTGTTGCTGCTGCGCTTTGATACTAAGGACTGTTGACAGCAGCAGCAGAGGAAAGGGAGGACGCGGACGAAGAGGAGGAGAAAGAAGAAGAAAAGTTGTTGTTGCTGCCAACACGACAGACCGGTAGCAACACGTGCCGTGCTGCTGCGGTGGCTGCTGCAAATCTCGTGCATCACGCCGATATCATATGCCCCGTCTGTGCCTGTGTCTCTGCCCCTCCTCCGCACCGACCCACCCTGCCGCTACTTCCTGCTACTGGTGGTGCATCTGGTGCTGCATCTCCTGCTGCTACTGATGCTACATCTGCTGCTGGTGCTGCATCTGCCGCTGCTACTGGTGATGCATCTCCTGCTGCTGCAACTGGTGGTGCGCCTCCTGCTGCTGCAACTGGTGGTGCGTCCCCTGCTGCTGCTACTGGTGCTGCATCTCCTCCTGCTGCTACTGGTGCTGCGTCTACTACTGCTGCTACTGTTGCTACGTCTACTACTGCCGCTGCTGCTGCTGCTAGTGGAGCGGCACCTGCAGCAGCTACTGGTGCTGCAGCTCCTGCTGCCGCTACTTGCTGCTACTGCTGCTGTACCTACTGCTGTTGCATCTCCTGCTGCCGGTAGTCATGTCTGTTTTGCTCGTGCTTCTTTTCTTCAGGTATTGATAAAAGAAATTACGCGCCGCGTCAATCTGCAGAATGTCTGGCAGGCTGTGTATACAGCAGGGGTCGTCCTGCCGACGCCCGTGGCCGAGTGCCGCTACTGGCATCGGTCTCTCAACCCGAAGAAACTTGTTGATGTTGGGTTCAGCGGTCTCTCCGAGAGAATGACTATAAGCAGATGTGTCAAGCTGTACAAGGTGAGGGGAAGAAAAAGAAGAAAAGAATGAGCAGCGGAAAGATAAAGAGGACGAGGAAGACAGGAACAACGAGATAAAAAGAGGGGAAGCTGCAGCAGTGGGAGCAGCACAAACCGTACCTGAAGAAAAACACCAGTAACAGCAGCAGCCGCAACAGCAGCTGCAGAAGCAGCAGGAGCAGTCGCAACAGCGGCAGCAGGAGCAGCAGGGGCAATCGCAACAGCGGTAGCAGGAGCAGCAGCGGCAGCAGGAGCAGCAGGATCAGCCGCCGCAGCAGGAGCAGCAGGATCAGCCGCCGCAGCAGAACAGCAGGGTCAGCCGCCGCAGCAGGAGCAGCAGTCGCAACAGCAACAAGACAGCGACGGGGACAACAGCAGCACATAGCGGGGCAGCATATCATCTCCATCTTCACACATGAAGACATGGAGGAAGCTGCTTGGTCTTCTGTGCCGGCGGATCTGTCTGCATCATCTTTAAAAAAAAAGCATTTCTGGCTGTTGTCTTCCGTACGGCTGTGGGGGGAACGGCAGGATATGGAGGAAGGAGAGTGAAGAAGACGCAGCAGATATAGCAGCAGAAGTGGCAGCAGAAGCGTAGGAGCGCAGGGACGTTCGCCGGCGCAGCGAGTCCTTGACACCTGCGCCTATGTGTAGAAGAATGTAGGAAGGGGGAGTGAAATGGCAGCAACAGCAGCAGCAACGACAGATCAGCAGCAGCAGCACCAGCGACAGAACAACAGCAGCGACAGAACAACAGCAGCGACAGAACAACTGCAGCGACAGAACAGCAGCAGCGACAGAACAGCAGCAGCAGCAGAGCAACAGCAGCAACACAGCAGCGACGGAACAGCTAAGTGGCAGCAGCAACAGCAAAGCAACAGCAGCAGCACAACAACAGGAAGGAGCAGCAACAGCAGAGCAACATCAGCAACACAACAATACCAGCGGCAGCATAGCAGCAGCAGCGACAGAACAGAGCAAAGCAACACCAGCAGCACAACAACAGCAGCACAACAACAAGCAGCACAACAACAGCAGCACAACAACAACAGCACAACAACAGCAGCAGTAAAGCAGCAGCACTGATAGAAAGCAGCAGCAGCAGCAAAGGAACAGCAGCGGTACCTGTGACATCTAGTGAGGTGTAGCAGCAATAGTTACCACAGCAGCAGCACCGGCAGCCGACGCCGCCACAGCACCAGCAGCCAAGGCCACCGCAGCACGAGCAGCTCCACTCAAAGCCGCAGTCAGTATAAGAAGGAACTGGGGGAGGTAGCAGCAGATGGGAAAAGGGGCGTTGGGGAGGAGTGGACGAAGCACGCCTCGCAGCAAGAGGGGCAGCAACAGAGGCCGCAGGAAACGTAGCAGCATGGGAGTGAGGGGTGGCTGCAGAAAGAACAGAAGCAGCACTCGCAGCAGCAGCAGCAGCAGTCGCAGCAGAAGCGGCAGTGACAGCAGCAGCAGTAGCAGCAACAGCAACAGTCAACAGCGTGTGGTTAGAGACTGCATGGGGTCGCGGTGAAGTTTTGGAAGATACGTAAAATACGCACTCCCCAAGTGACGCAAGCAGCACGTAGACCCGGCCAGGCGCAGCAGCAGCAACGTGCTCTACGAGAGCAGCAGCAACAGGAGCAGCAAAATATCAGCTGCACGAGTGGTCCTCCGCTGCCCTACTCCACCATCAGCATTCCCATATGTATATATATATATACGCATGCCTTTATATGTATGTAGATACCAGTCAGTGTATATGTATATATATGTATCTCCATATATTCTTTTGTATGTGTGTATATGTGTATACATATGTGTAGATCTCTCTCTATATATATATACATACACAGATACATATATGCCTTTATATGTGTGTAGATACGAGTCTATATGTATATATATATATGTGTGAATATATTTATATATCTACATGTGTGTATATATATACATACACACATACGCATATGCCTTTATATATATGTAGATACGAATGAATATATATATATATATATGTATGTGTGTGTCTACAAATAATTTCATATATACATGTACATGTAAATATCTATCTGCGAGCATGCTTACATATATACACACATGTAGCTATCCATACACACATATGTATTTGTATGTGTACGTGCCTACTTGCGTCTCTGCTGTATGTAGGCGTGTACCTGTGTATACGTATACAGTGGTTTTCCTTCCCTCTGTCTGTACACATATATATATATATATATAAAGCATATATCTCAATTTGGAGGTACATATATGTATATCTTTTTCTTCGTCTGTAGTTATCCAGGAGTGGGTCTTGGGGTGCTGCAGGGTCGACTGACATGCCCCTGCGCCTTTTTATACGCCCTTCTCTGTGTCCCCTACGTGTACGTTCTTCTCTCAGTTTCTGTCTGTCCGTCTCTCTGTCCTCACATGCAATACGGGCATATATACGGGCACAGCCGCCTTAGTCACTTGCGCAGATTATATGTGTAGGCGCGTGGATTACTTACCTAAACATGTTTGTATGTTTGTATACATATACATATACGTGCACCTGCAGCTACACGGTGAACGGTGTGTAGAGGCGCGTGTTTGACTACGTAGGGAGATACATATAATATCCATGTAGACAGGCACAAGCATAGGTACGTGTGTATATTTGTGTGCCTGCGCTTCTGCTGCGTGGGGTTATCTCTCTATATATGTATATATGTATATGAGCCGGCACATATATATGGTGTCTGGTGCACCTCTAGAGGAATACACGTACGCATGGGAACACCGCAGTGTCCACTGTATGTGTAGAACAAGGCGTGTATCATCTATCACTACTCACGTTGATGTATATATATAGTCGTCTACGCATGTCTCGCTATATATATATATATATGTGTGTAAGTACGTGTACATATATAGATTCACGTGTATCTGTGTGTGTATATATATACACACGTATAAGTATATATATATATATGAGAGAGGAGAGTTCACGGCGCACCTCACCATGTACAGATCATGTTACACGTATAGATGCATATAAATGGATATCTTGCTGTGTGTCTGTATATAAGATAGATAGATAGAGACAGAGAGAGACCAAAGCTATCTTGTTGTGTATATGTGCACATGTATATACAAAGACAAACGTTGCCAAATGTGTGTATATATATGTAGGCGAAGGCGTATCTTGCTGTGTATACGTAGGTGTAAGTGGTGACGAGCCTGAGCCTTTGCTATCCTCCATAAACATCTCAGAATTTAAAGGTAGTCCCATAGGAAAGTCATATAAGAGATAAGTATTAACGGCTCGTCGATATATATATATATATATATTTGTTTTCGCTCTGTCTCCCCCTCTCTCTCGTATGGCTCGTCGGTATATATATATATGTACACATATATATATATATATATATGTATATATATGTATGTGTATGCGTGTGTATGCCTTTCTATATTTGCTTTCTGGTTCTTCCTCTCTGTCTTCTTTGGCTCGTGGATATATATGTATGCATATATCTCTGCGTTTTATCTCGGCCTCTCTCTCCCTCTCATGACTCCTTGATATATATATATATGTATGTGTATGTGTGTTTCCTCTGTTTCTGTTTGTCTGCTTCTGCATTCGTTGTTGTGTGTAAATGTGTATGTTAGACTTTGTGTTGTCAGTCTGTTTATGTGTGTGTATCTGTCTAACACAGTGACCACGTAGATCTTTGTTCCTTTTTCTTTTGCGTGGGTGTCTTCTCAATTTCTGCTCGCCGTTTGCCGCCCCGTCTGCCGCTGCTGTGACGCAGGTCAAGGACGCGCCGTCAACGCCGGGGCTGCGGAAGGCGCAGGAGAAGGACGTGCCGTCCATGCACAAGCTGCTGTCTACCTACTCCAAGTAATACTTTCTGACGAAACCACGGATACATATATATATATATATAAATGTATACATACGACGAACGATAAAAGGGAGAGAGAAAGAGAAACAGAGAGGAAACACACAGAGGAATACGTTTCTTTTATCCCCCCGCTGAAGAAGCTGCGGCCTACTGTTTTTCTCTCGGGATGATGCAGAGGCGTGGCGGCTGCTGTTTCCCTCTTCTTCCACCCGCTGCTGCTGCCGGTGGTGTTTCTCGCTCCCGCCCCTCTCGTCTCCCACGGGGCTTTCTGGACTGCCGCCGCTGCTGCTGCTCTTCCTCCGTTTCCGCCATCTCCTTCCTCTCCTCTGTGCGTGTGTGGCGTCGGGCTGGTGCTGCTGGTGCTTACCACGCTGCAGCTCCTGCTCAAGCTGCCGTGTCGTCCACTGCTGCTGCTGCTATGGACCACAGGCCCCTCGGCTGCTGCTGCGGCTGCCGTTGGTGCCCGTGGTTCTGTTACTGCTACTGCTGTTGCACGTGCGGCTGCTGCTGCTGTTGTATGTGCCACTGCCGCTGCTGCTGCTCCGGTGGGATGGCCTGTGTGGCCGGTTCTTGCTGTTAAAAAGCTTGCCGCTGTCGCCTGTGTGCTGCTGCCGTTGTGCCTGGCTGCCATTGCTGGTGATGTGTGGGTGTTGACGCGGTGTGCGTGGGGTGAAAGTCGTGCGGCTGCTGCCCTTGTGGGGTGTACAGACACTTCAAGTTGGTCTGCGAATTTACCGAAGAGGAAGTCCGGCACTGGCTGCTTCCTCGCGATGGCGTTGTCCACGTATACGTCCGCACCACAAATAAAGGCAAGACTCCTTTTCCTTTTCTGCTGTTCGCCCTCCTCCCTCCCTCTGTGCGTCTCCTCTGCGTCCTTGCGTCCCTCCCGCTCCTTTTCTTCCGCTGCAGGACTCCCTGCGGGACTCGTCTTCGTCTCTTTTCTTCGCCAGCCCAGGCCCCTCTCTTTGCGTATTTCTCTCCGTGCTGCTGTTCTTCTCGTGGGGATGGCGTCTGTCCGCCGAAGTCGTCGTCTCTCCGGTCGCCCTGCCTCTTCCCCTTTTCTTTGCGTTGTTCGTTTTCTGTCTTTCTTCTGCTTCAGCACGTCCCTCCTCCTCGGTGTCCAGTCTTCCCCGTACTCGTCTCTTCACGCCTTTTCTTCTGCATTGTGCTGTCGGTTTATCCTTCCTTTCCTTCCCGCGTTTCTCGTGTCCCCCCCCTTCCTTGCAGTGCATCTCTCGTTTTGGTTTTTCTTCCGCTCCGGCCTCGCCACTCTTCTTCTCTGAGTCCCTCCGACGTCCACCGTCCGACCTTCCCTTCTGGCCGAGAAACTTCTCGCTTTCTTTTTCTCTTCTCCCTCACCTTCCGCTGTTGACCTCTGTTGGTCGCTATCCACGTCTCTCCGCCCGGTGTGCTGCTTTTCTCGGTCCCCACCAAGTGTTGTGTCTTCTGTTCGTCGCTCCTTCGCTTGTGTGCGTCTCTCCCGAAGTTGTTCGCTTTCGCCTTCTTCTTCCCCGTATAAAGTCCTCGGACTGACCTTCCCTCTTCTTGTCTTCCGTCACGTGTGTTTCTTCTTCGGCTGGCGAAACCCCACCGCTGCCGTCTTCGTCTTCCGGCGAACGTTTCGCTCTTCTCTCTTCCTCGGCCACTACTACTCAAGCAGCTCCCCTCCTCTCACCAAGGACGCACACCCTGTCTCCAAGCCCGAAGACGCCCGCACCAAAACTGCCGTTCTCCACTGCTGCTGCGCCTCCTCCTCTTTTTGCTTCTTCACCGTCTCGTGTACCGGTATTCCTGCTCCTGCTCCTGCGGTCGCTGCGGTTCCTTGTGGTATGGTCGCACTGCTGCTGCTACTACTGGTGTCGAAGAGCAGCTTGCCGCAGCTGCGATTCTTGCTGCAGGTGTGGCTGGTACTACTGGAGGGCGTTCAAACGCGCGCCGCTGCTGCTGTTGCTGCGCTGCTCGTCTGCCACTCGCAGTTAACGCGAGACAGTGCCACATCTCCGTCCTCCCGCTGCCGCTGCTGCCCTGTTCTGCTGCTGCCCTCTTCTCCTTCTCTGCTGCCTGCTTCTCCTGCTGCTGTTGTCTTCTGCCGCTGCTGTCTTCTCGCTGCTGTCGCCCTCTGCTGCGCCATCCTCTCCTGCCGCCATCCTCTCCTGCTGCTGTCCTCTCCTGCGGCTGCCGCGTTCTCCTGCTGCTGCCCTCTTCTCCTGTACTGACCTCTTCTCCTCCCGTGCTGCCTGCTTCTTCTGCTACTGCCTTCTCCTCCGGCTGCGGTCTCCTACTGCTGCTGCTGCCGTCTTCCACTGCTGCTGTTGCTCCCTATACTGCTGCTGTGGCGCTCAGGCGTTGTAACAGATATGACGTCCTTCTACGAACTCCCGTCCTCTGTCATCGGAAACAAAAAGTACAAAGAAATAAAAGTACGCCACCACCTCTACAGTGATCTGTATAATCTAACTGCCTCATGTGTGTATACATATATATATATATACATGCGTCGAATGTGTGCGTATCTATATGTATATGTATTAAAGCTATATAAAGAAGAAGTCAAAGTTTGGGCTCTCAGAAATGCCCAGACCAGCCCATGTGGTCGGTCGCGTGGCCACTCCACGTGTGTATGTATATATATCTAGATAGACAAAGAAGCCGGAACTGACCGTTTCTCGATCTATTGATCTTGTAGGATGGGCGCAGTATATGGCCACGCCACACGTATGTATGTGTATGTAGAGGTAAACCACAAAGAAGTCAACGTTCACGCTCTCTTGATTCGTACGACTACCTGCAGTGCCCAGGAGTATGTAATTCTCACGTGTGTATGTGTGTGTATATGTGTGGATACACAAAGAAGTCACAGCTTACTGTTTCTTGGCCTATTGATTCTTCAAAAGCCCAGCGTGTGACTACCTCCTCTGTGTGTGTATATATATAGGAACGTGTGGAGAGGTAGGTGCGTGGCTTCGCTGCTGCTGCATGCGCCGCATATATGTATATAGGAACACACGGAGAGATAGACATAGATATATGGGTTCGCCGTTGCTGCATGCGCCTCATATATATATATAGGAACACGCGGAGGGGTGGACATAGATATATGGGTTCGCGGCTGCTGCACGCGCGGCAGCGGCTGCTTCCTGTGCAGCTGCTGGACGTGGCGCACGAGCACGTTGTTGCTGTGGGTGGCGCCGATGAACATTCCGATGATGTTGCATGTGTACTATCCTGCTGTTATACTGCTGCTGCTGCTGCTCCTGCTCTTTTAAGTATAGAGCCGGTGCTTGTGTGAGACTGATGTTGCCCCATCTGCTGCCGCGTCCGCTGCGGCTGCGTCCCCGTCCTTGCCGCTGCTTTTGCTGCTGCGGGCCGTTTTCGTGCTTCGGCGGTCCTCGCGCTGGGGCTCCTCTTGTCCTGTTGCTGTTGCTGCTCCGCGTTTGCTGCTGCTGCTCCCCTGCTGCCGCCGGTGTCGCGCACGTACTGGTGCGGTTGGGACAGATGCTTCCTGCTGGGCTGCCGCTGTTGACGCTGGTGCTGCTGCGTACGGCGCTACTCTGCTGCTGCTGCAACTGCCGCCCCTGTGTTTTCATCCTTTTCTCAATTTTTTGGCTGCACAGGCTGCGTATTCGTTTTATCAAGTGGCGACGACGGTGCCTCTGGAGGAGCTTGTCAGTGACGCGCTCTGCCTCGCGAAGCAGCTGTGAGGAGTCTACTTAGCAGCAGCCGCAGCACTCGCGGCAACAGCAGCAGCAGCACTCGCGTCAGCAGCAGCGGGACAGCGTTGGTGCCACTCGTAGTACTTCCATCGTGAGCGTTGTCTTCTTCGCGTGTTCTTCGTATCCTGGCCAACAGAAGCAGTTGCTCTGTTGCCACGTTATATGTACAATTGCTTATACGTATATATGTATACCTATATATATGTTATGAGTGTATATTCCCGTGTACGCAGGTCCGTAAGTTGACTCGTGTATACATACACATACGCAGATCTTTGTCGTCACCAGTTGACGAAGCGGTCGTAGCTGCTCCACCACTGGTCTGCACACACATACATCTGTGGGTGCATGAATCGCTGAACGTATCCATATCGTAAATATATAAATCCCAGTATACATATATCTGTGGACATGTAAATCTATATGTGTATGCAGATGTGCGAGTGCATATATATGTATATATATATGTGTATGTACATGTGAATTCGTACGTACGTGCAGATGTGCGTACATATATGTATGTGTATATAAATTTACCTGTATACGCAAATGTGCGTGTATATATATATACATGTATGTATACGTAAATTTATATGTGTATGCGGGTGTGCGTGTGTATATATGTATATATGTATGTCTCTGTAAATTTATACGTATGTGTGTGCGTATAGAAGAGGTGAGAATGTTGGTAGGTGAGACAGACGTTCGTCTCGCAGAATGTGACGGAAGGGGAGATTTGTGAAAATTTTTCAGCAGCATGCAGCTCTCGACACGTACGTGGAAAGGCTGAGGACGAATCGAGCGAACAGAGGCGGAGGTTCAGGGTCACTTTTGTACGCCCAGGGCTGCGCGCCGTCGTAGTAGAAGCCGGGTCTGTCTTCCCTCGGTGTGGGCCTTCGTGCCTGTCTTTTTGCTGTCAACGTGACGACAAGTCAGTATCTGCGCCTGTCTGTCTCGTTGTCCAGGAGAATGAATATACACATATATATATATATATATGTGTTTACGTGTACGTATATATATGCATGTGTACATTTACTATGCATATATACACATATATACACGTTGATATGCACACGTAAGACATGTATGCGTATGTATTTCTGTAGTTTTTGTTCAGCTGCTGCTGAGAGAAATAGCAGAGTCGGAGAACTGCAAGAGCTTTTCTTTGCGGATGGGTGAAGACTGTGTGGCCGTGTGCTTGTTGTTCGCGCTTCGATGCAGTGTATGCCGGTCACTTCGAACTTCACGCGTGTGGGTTTCTCGCGCTGCATGCACGTGTCGTGGGTGTGTGGGGCGACGCATGCAGCGGCTTCGACGTTTTTAACGCGTTGGACGTGATGGAGAACCGCTCCTTTGTCGAGGTGAGCGCGGGCGGCTGCCCGCTACTCGGGTGTCTCTGCAGGCAGTGTGTGCATGCGGTGTGCATGTACACCTGACCGGGTGCATGCAGTGCGTAGACGCTGGAAGGCAGGCCGCATGCAGCGGGTGAACTGCCGGTGGGAAGGAACAAGCAGTGAACCCCGTGTACAGAGACGTGGTGAAGGCGGGATGTGTGTAGACTCGAGAAAATGCGACATGCAGGCACAGGCTTCTTCAGCGAAGAAAATGTTGGGAGTATGTGGATACTTGGAGGAAGGCGTGCGGCGGGTGTGCAGGGGTCGGCCGCGCATGCAGAGCAGCGTTCAGACTCTCGCGCGCGAAGAAGAAGAGCCAGTGGACTGCACGCCCGTTTGAACGCTTGTGGAGAGCTGACACAGACTTGCAGCGGAAGTCCGTCCTGTTTCGTCCCGCCAAGTGTCCACCTGGCGTCTGCAGCTTCGAAGAAACACGTGTTGTTGCTGTGCACGTGTACGTACGTGAAGGCGTGCACGCAGTGTACGTACACCTGAACGAGTGGGTGCCGCAGTGTGTGTGGACCTACACTGGATCGAGTGCGACTACGTGCCGTGTGTCCACGGTCGAGAGAGGCGCCTCCGCCGTATGGAGGTGGTTGGCCGGGTGCATGCATGTGCCTCTGTGTCTGAACAAATGCATGCAGTAGGTGTACATCTGCTTACGAGCGCATGTGTGCAGTCTGCGTACACTTCAGTGGATGATGTTTCGTGTATGCATGCACTAGTTCGGCATTTTCACATCTGCACGCAGTATTCAAACATTTGTTTAGCAGGAAGACTCCCCTCACTACCGCCAACAAATCGTGCTGCGGGCACGTCGTTGGAACGACACTGTCTTCCCAGTGTCTACGCGTGGAGAATGTATTATTTTACCTGCAGTGTACGTACACCGGAAGGCGTGCGTGAGAAGCAGGGAAGGGGATGTCTCTCACCCGAAGGACGAGGGGGTGCCCTCTGTACCAAGCTTCTCTGTATCTATACATTCCAGCTGCCTTTCTCCAGGGACTTCTGCGCTTCTCTGCGTACATCTGCACGTGTCGCGAAACACTACAGAAAATGTTGGCAACAGCAGCAGGTCCATAAGAGAGAAGTTCGGGCGTGTGGTGTGTGTAGACGGGGTAAAGACGTATGTAGAAACGTCCGTACATAGCTGCGTGAAAGTGACGGTTTCTTCAATCGCGGGGTATATCAGTAGAATGTCCGTGTGTATCTCCACGTGTGTGTGCGTGTATATTGCTGCCAGCCTGTGTGCTGCGACGGTCTGAGTCTGTCTGTGCGGGGACGTGGCTCTCAACACATTTTTATATACGCCTATGTGCCTACGTATCCACGATAGACGGTTAGGTAGGTAGACACAT
Organism: Sarcocystis neurona; assembly: GCA_000727475.1. Classification (NCBI taxonomy): domain Eukaryota; phylum Apicomplexa; class Conoidasida; order Eucoccidiorida; family Sarcocystidae; genus Sarcocystis; species Sarcocystis neurona. The sequence goes on along the minus strand of KL647312.1, from coordinate 886,610 downwards.
ATGTCTACACATACGTATATAAGAGGTGATTATATCTGCAGATACGCATAGATACATATGTGCCCGTGTATGTGTATATATGGTGAAGAAAAGCCGCTACTTTTCGAATTACATATGTGTTTAATATCTGTCTATCCATCTATCCGCCTATACATATATATGTGTAGCTATGTGTGTATTTCAGGTCTATATATACGTACATGTATAAATAGTTGGATACAGATATGTGTACACGTAGGTGTTTGTGCTTCCGGATATGTATGTATGTCCATAAGCACGTGTACATATATACATAGACGAATATAGATATATGTCTACACACAGCTACGTAGGTGTTTGTACTTATGGATATATATGGATAAATATTTGCCCACATATATATAGGTTACGTGTGCCTACATGCATATATGTACCTATGTATGTGTGGGCGGGGCTTTTGTACCAGTTTAGCTATTTCATATATAGAGTTATAGATATAGGTATATCTGCACATAGTTATACAGGTCTATGTGCCTGTAAGTACATATATAGATAGACAGATAGATATTTCCACACATCCCTATAGATGTATATGTGCTTGTATATATATATATGTGGCAGGCCATGGCTTCTGTAACTGTGTGCGGGTCTGACGAGAAGACGGGGTGTATATGGATATGCTCCTTTTTGCAGGACTTGAAGTTTGGTGTTGGGGACGGCTTCCTTCGCTACTACATCTACAACTGGCGTTGCCCGGAGGTACGCGCTTCAGCTTCGTGAGATTTGCCTCCTTCTCATCTCTGCTTGGAAACGTTTTTTTTCTTCTCCGCCGCTCTCTCGTCGCCCTGCGATTTTTTTATGCCCGGTCTCTATCTTCCCATGCTCATGCATATATGTGTAAATGGCCGTGTGCGGTGGTGCCTGAATTTCTGGGGCTATACATATATATATATATATATGTACGTTTGTGTATATAAGGATATGGGCAGCAGTGGGCAGGCCATCACCGGCATCTTTATATGTGTATAGATATGGAATTCCATGTGTACATATATACTTATGTATATACATATGTGTAGGTGGGTGTGATTTATTTTGGCCCTTCCTGTGTGTGTCTATTAGTATGTATAGATAGTGTGGGCGTGTACGCACAGACGTGGGTTGGATTCCAGTGAGTGTGTACAGGAGTACATCTATTTGTGTAAACGGAACATTATTTATGTATATATATATGTATATAGCTCCCTATATATACGTATATGTCTTCCTGTATACATGTATAAATCTTCCTGTATACATGTATATGTCTTGCTCTCCTTTATGTCTATTTATATGTGCATGCGTGTGCATATACGAGAGGTGGTGTGAAATGTAGGGAGTCTTGTTTTACGCACGACACGTGTAGATGATTCAAAGAAATATATCTGTTTAGCAAGACTAAAAAGAGGAAGGTTGTGGGAACGACACATGGGCAGACATGCATTTTTTTCCTGTCTACGTCTGTAGATGCATGCGTATATCCGCATGCACGTGGACGTGGGATACCACACACATATACATACATTTGTGCATCACTATACATTAGAGACAGACATTTATATCCGTATATATATATATGTATATATACACGTATGCATATATATATGTATACTGAATGCGAAGTGGCTATATCTATATATATATGTGGACGTGCGTAATTGTATAGACCTAGTGGTGCATACATATAAGTTTGCTCACTTAGGAGAATCCGACTGTTGCATCCGTTTAATATACAAATATGTGTTGACGAATGTGTGTGATCTACGTCTCTGTTCTCGTGTATACACGTCGTATGTAGAGTATACGTGTCTTCCTTTTTCTGTGTGCGTCTACCTGGCTGCTGAAGCGTCTTACACACGTCTGACGAAGGAGAACTGCAGCAAACGACGGCGTATGGTCTGCAGGCAGAAAAGAACGGGCGGTCTTCTATGTCCCGTCTGCAAATTCCCAAGTCACTGCGCACGTGTATATTGATACATTTGTATATACGCAAGATTTTATCACTCACCCAGTATACGTATGCACACAGAATGCCCGTGTATGGACACACTACTGTGTATCTTTATGTATGTAAAAGTGCGTGTCTATACATGTGTGTAAATTCGCTTGATTCGATTGTAAGAGAAGTGCTGGTTGATACTGAGTAGCGTCTTCTAGGGGAGTCATATATACCTGCCCAAAGACAAACTTACGTCGACAAGAAGAGCGCTGTATATATGCCGTCCCTACACAGAGACGTTTAAGGCCTGCCAGAAAAGTATGGAAATTGACCAGGAACATACACACATATGTCTACATATTTTTGTGATTTACACATACGTATATATATGTATATATGTATATGTATAAATCACACATATGTGTATGTATATGTTGTATAGCTGTGTGAACACCGTGCACTTGGGGAAATTTATTTTTTTCTGCTGAACGGATGGAGAGATGAAGTGTCGACGTTTTCCCCATGTTGCTGAAGAGGGCATGCACGTCGCTTCTTCACATTTCCTCTTGTGCTGGGATGAAGAGGGAAATGCTGCTGCTGTGGGGTGTCCAGATGCAGCCGAAGGACGTCGGCCTGGTGCTGCTGTAGCGTCACCTGCCCACCGGACTTCTCTTTTTCTCGGGATTCTGACTCCAAATTCAGAAGATACACGAGACATACACTAGCGTATGTACCTCCCTCTCTATTCATATTTGTATACGTGTACAAATACGACAAGGTACGTACGCGCGCGAGCCCAATGTGTTTTTGATACACGCGTGTGTATCATGCGTATGTGTATATTTGTTTCTGTGAATTTCACGTATATATTGAGAAACAACAGCAATGTGACCCAGTGAATATTCTCTCTATATCCGTACGTGTGTGTCTCCGCATGTGCATACGTTTGTATATCACCCATAGATATATATGAATATACATGTATATATTCGAGAAGAGTTCTATGCGTGTATGTGTGTGTGTGTGTGTGCGCGCGCGTTTGTACGTATATACGCAAATAACCTGTACGGTGTGGGCTTGTTTAAAAGCGGGATAGAAGCAAAGAAATCTTGTCGCATTGTCCTTCCTACTTTTGTTTGACGAAAAACGTTGTGCCCTGCGCAGTGCTGCTGTGCGTGGGTCTAAAGTTGTCGATAAAAAGTGCCGGGGGTGGAAGTGTTCGTGCGTACGGCGCATGTGTGTGGGGGCGGAGGTCGCCCGCAAACGCCTACAAGACATGTGCGGCCGTGCATTTCCTCCGTGCCTTCCGAGAGATCGGTCGCGGGCCCTCCACGCGCGTCATTTTCCGCGCTGCCCTTTGTCATCTTCTTTTCTTCCGTTGCTCCGTCACCTGCCGCTCTGCTGTCGGCCAGTGCCTCTTCTGACGCGTCGTTTGCTTCTTCTTGTATATCATATTGTCGTCTTGACGGCTGCTTCGTCCTGCCTTTTCGCCGCGTCGTCTTCTTCGGTGGAGTTTCTCTCCGTTTCTTCTGCCCTTACTTGAAAAAACTTCCCAGCAGCACGCGGGTCTGCGCCGGCTCCCTTTCTAACGTGCATACGCCACTGCAGGAGAATATCGGTCCCTGTTCAAACACGTGGGTCAACGCCCACGAAAATTGTTGTACACTTCGAAAGCACTGCACGTGTGTATGTGTGTGTATGGGTGTGTGCGTGTCTGTGTATCTCTCTCTGGAGATAGACGTAGCCAGGGGTATCAATACATAAATGTAGATGTACGAGCTCGTATCCATCAATATATATGGGCCTGTACGTGTACGTTGATTTGTCTTCATGTATATATATATATATGAGCACGCACACACGTATATGTATTTGTGTGCATTCCAGAGGTGCAATCGTTTACAATATGTATATATATGTGTGCGTATATATATATATATATATATATGTATATGGAAAAATACGTACGTGCGTGTCGTATATCCTTGTATACGTCCATGTGTGCGCGCTCACGGCCGTTCAAGGTTCTGCGGTCTCCTCTCGTCCTGTGTGAACCACACCTGCAACGCTGCTGCTAGCCTTTTTTGCCGTCTGCGCAAGAATGTCGTCCATGTATCCTTCAGAAAACTATTTTTACATGTACGTGTGTGAATATGCTTTACTCACGTGAGACGGTGTGTACGTCTTCGCCGGGATCGACCTCGTAACACAAATTCGCGGTTGCGTATTCATCGCCCCCCACACATACATACAGAGACGCACACACTTCTCTGCTGTACAGACCGACACAACAGACCTAGAAGAGAGAGACGGTGAGAGAGAAAGATAAAGACACGTAGTGCCGTCTTCTTAGTAATTAGACACTCTGTAGAGGTGTACACATGCACATGCACATGGAAAACAATATATGTGCATAAGTGTCTTCACACATACACGAGTACGCTACACAGTCGGAACTGGACGTAATGCGCCAGCATCTTCCCGTGCCCACGTCGCCGTATTCAAAAACGTTCTTACGCACGCCTGGATGAACATTCTGATCTAGTTTATTTACATGTGTATGTACGCCCACGCGTCCAAGTTCAACAAGTGGTGTATATATGTGTGTCTATCTGTATCTGCTCATACATGTATATAGATATGTAGCTGAGTTTGATTACGTGCGCATCTATTTGCGTGTATTACGTACTCTGGGTAGGTAGACGTCTGCAGAGATACGGGAGCATCTCTCGTTACATATCCCTTCCGCAAGTCGTTGCAAAGACTTGCTTGTGGATATCAAAGAGACGGTGTCATTTCTCTCTTTGGGTGGAGGAAGCCTCATCTGATGTCCTGTCGTTCAAGAACTTGCGTTTATTTCGTGCGGACGCAAGGATATTCCTGCCCATATATATATACATACATATATATGTATGTGGTTGTAATTAAATCCAACTCTTTGTCTGTCTCTCATATATATATATATATATATATACATTCTCGTACATATAACGTGTGTTTGTTCGTTTATTAAGAATGCGTGCATCCGCATTGTACTTATTCCATCGGCATGTCTGTGACCCTGCGCATTAGTTTTTTTACAGTGATCTGATACCACGCCGGTGTAGCAGCGCCTCTGCTGCTTCATCCGCCTTGTTGTTTGTCACTGTCACCCGACGCACGTGTGTTTTTTTTGATGAAGCAGCGCAGCCGGTGATGCTGCGTTGCACCGATGCGATACGGACAAAATTATATCAAAGAGGACTCGCGTCTGTTTCAAAAACGGCTGCTGCTATGCGGCTTTGCTTGTCGTGCACCATCATATTTTCCTCGTAGAAAGACACTGCCCAAACCGGGCCACAAGGCCTTCTCGGACTCGTCGATTGTACCACGAGCAGCACTGCTGCGCTAGAGCTGGCATCACCGCGACTGCGTCAAAAACACCAACCGCAGCCTGTCGTATCCACCTCATTGGAACAGTACACCTTACAAGGATGTATCATTGATACAAAAGTAGCCAAATACAAGTTCTTGTATATCTACCGATATACATACAACGACACTTCAGAACGACAGCGCAGGACTCGCGCAACGCCAACAGTAGCTGCCTGCACGTATACAGTGGCGCACATAGTATATATGTATACCGTGGTAGTCAAAGCTGGAGGTATATGCGCTTATGTATTTGCACACGTGTACATACGTGTATATATATATATATATATATATAGGTAGTGCGCGCAAGTATAGCATGCACATATATATATATATATAGGTAGTACTGCACACATGCAGCCTGCTTAAGGCGTTACGGATTTGTAATGTATCATGTGCCCGTACCCGTTAAACATACAATCAAAACAGCACTGGGTCAATGGATCTCTATTATAGGTACGCGTGAGGTACCCAGCTGGGGCAGTGCGTTTATATATATATATATATGCTGACAGAAAAAGTGATACGCGAAGTAGCGCATGAGTAGACGAAGATATCTTCTTGCCGCGAATCCACGGTGAAGCTGGAGAATGTTTTCTCCTGCAGAAGTCCCCGACTTCGAGCATCCGCTGTACTGCCGCTCGCGGAGTGCCTCCACCACGTCTGCAGTATGGTGTCCTGGACGGCAAAGCCAGCTGGTATTAACACGGCAACTGAAACCACGTTGTGCACTAAATACGATCGGGTGTACGTACACCACAGTCAGAAGGTGATACGCGTCCTGCTGACAGAAAAGTGTACAATACGAACACAAGTCCACGCGCAGGCAATTTGCGGGAGTCGAAGGAATTGATATTTCTTTTTTACGATGAAGACGGAAAGCTGGACACGAATTCCATGGAAGAATTCAGCAAAACTTCTGCGCAGAGGGGCGACAGAATGGCTGGTCCTAAATCTGTACAACGTCATGCATCGTACTTCCAGATAAGATCTATGACGGTACAACTGTCCCCCAGTCTCTCTGTCTTTATTTGTGTATACACACGTATATGTACACACACACACATACATGCACCTGTATACAGGCATTCACAATGCATGTACGCTTTTACGTCCACACACTTCGTCAGATCGCAGCACTCCTGTACATACACAAGCCTCTCAGGTCTACCTCCGCGGGTAGACTCGGACGCGTCTCTGAGCATCCTTGGGCTTACTCACGGTTTCGCAAGGGCCCCTGACGCCCCACCTGGTTTGTACACGTATGTAGGTGTACTTGGACAGTGCGCACCGACTCCGCGTCTCTCACGTGAAAATACACACTACCTTTTTTCGTAGATCTTCCGCGTCTACGAAGAAAGCTAGTGTGTATTTTCATGTGAGAGACGCAATTATCGAGACCACGTGTGTAGACAGCGTGCGCATGTGCTTACACATAGCTGCAATTAGTACAGACGTTGCACGTGTAGAGCGCAAGAGAGTCCTTGCGTGCACAAATCTCAAGGAGAGCTTGGTAGCAGCCCGTTTGAAAATGCGGATACGACCCTTCCATTTTGCACGAGTCCGAACTTGCGTAACTCTCTTCGTGTTACACATCAAGTGCTTCCCTTCTGGCGGCTCAAAATCGTGGGTATCTCCTCTGCATATGCTTCTTGCGCCTGCCACGCTGCGGCTGCTGCTGTTCCCGCTGTGGGCGGCTTCCCAAAGCGCGTCTGTTGCTGCTGCAGCACGCAGCTGGTGCTGCGAGTGCTGGCCCTTCTCAAGGCGGTTCGCCCAAACAGGGCTGCTACAGCTTTTGCTGGTATTGACAGCGTCGGCTTCTAATGCTGCTGCCACTGCCGCAGACAACATGCGCTACCGCCGCTGCAGCTTCTGCAACGAAACGTATCACACGGAACACTACTTCGTGCACGAGATTAGTCTCCTCTCCACCACTGCTGCTCCTACGTAGCTTTCGATTGCGCCGGGAGGTCCTTTTCAGACCAAAGGTCGCACGCGTGTGTGTCTTTCGCAGCTGTTATATTATTTCAAAGTAGCCTGCTGCTCGTATAGCTGCCGCTTCTCTGCGGCTGCTTGTGTCGCTGCGCGTGCTGCCACTGCTATCGCTCAAGTTGCTGTTGGTGTTGCTGTTGCATCCGCCGCCGGTACACTGTGGCGGCTGATGCTCGCGTTGCTGTCGTCTCGCTCTGGCTGCACTCTCGCTTACTCATCTCTTGGCACTAGACTGCAGCACTTTGTTGGTTGCGCGAAGCAGCTCTTGGCACGTAGTGTGCGGCAGCAGTTTCACTAATCTTCCTTTCTGAGTGCCCTGATCTGCAGCAGCAGGACTCCCCTAGAATATATTTTTCAAGGTGAACCTCTTACGCGCCATTCCAATTGGTATCGCTACTGTGTGTGACGCTCTGCAGGACGTTTGCTGTACCTGCGTCTGCATCGAGCGTGTCTCGCACTGCATCAGTAGCAACCGTAACGGTAGCAGCAGCAGCCGAGTCAGGGTCAGCAACACCCGCAATAGCAGCAGCGGCAGCAATGCAGTAGCACCAGCATTCGCGTTATCAGGAGCAACGCGAGCAGTTGCAACGAGTGCAGCATCAGAACCGTAAACGGCAGTCCAGGAAAAAAGCAGCACAGGAGTGATGGCAGCTGGTTGAGCCGCAGCAGGGGTGTCCGCATTATCAAAAGCAGTTTCTCAGCATTCGAAGACGGAACAGCACTTTACAAACGAGTAGCAGCAAGTACCAGTGAGCTTCCTGCTGCTGCACGAGGTTTAGTTTCTCAATTCGTAACGTGTTCTGCTTATGACTGGCGTGTGCTGCTGCCGTCGGCAGAAGTGGTTTGGTTTCCCGACGCGGGAGTAGCAGCCGAGTTCTGTGGGGATGCAGGAGCAACAGCTGCCGGTACGGTCGTCGCAGCAGTCTGAATCGGGGAAGCAGTGACACGGGCTACCGGTACTTCTCTGTTTCGTGTAAGAGAAGCGAGTCGCTCTCTGCCTATTGGCCTGCCTTCCAGCGCTGCCTGCAGCCACCCGGTGATGCATGCAGCAACCCCACTCCAGGTAGGTTGCATTGAGGTGTAAACGCAGCGCCACAGCAGCAACGAATGCAAACCGCCAAGCCAGGGCTTCGGCGGCGACCCAGGCGCAGCAGGGAAATCAACAACAGCAGCACCGTCACCTAGATATGCTAACGCCCCATTATTAACCGGAAGAAATGCCGGTGCACGTGCTCGCTTCGCTTCTCTGTCAGCAAAATGATTAAAGACAAGTCCCAAGTACTGGCCTTGCTGCTTTGCATTCTGGGCCGTCGGCGCCGGAGGCCGATACGCTGCATCAATCTCCTACATCAAGTACGCCATCCACAGCAACACACACACACACACACACACACATCTATACACCCTTTCCACTGCTTTTCCTACTGCTGCCGGTGCCCTTCCCCCAACGACAGTTGCCGCAGAAGACCGAGTCCCAAGAGATGCTTCAAACGACGTATGAATGATCTGGTGGAAGTTGCTGTTGACCAGCAACAGACGCCGCAACAGGAGAAGCGGGAGAGCAACGAGGGGGCAGTCCGGGGAACAGAAGCCTCACGGCACTGGCCAACACGAGCACCGCAGCAGCAGCAGTGGCAGCCAACTCTATCGAGACAAAAGAGAAAGAGAAAATACGCAGAGGTCAATATGAGCAGCAGATAAGTTCAAGCAGCAACTACCATACCCGCAATAGCTGGCAGAATTCTTCTTCTGTCACTTCCTTGTCTGCTCCAAGTGCCTGCTGCCTGTGACGGGCGAAATCGAATCCGCCACACAGAGGAGGTCCCAGCTGAGGAAAGTAGGTGCTTAGCCGAGGCGCTTGTTGCTCTAGCCAGCCTACAGCTGCACGCAGCGACAGCAAAAAAGAAAGCAGCGGCGGCAAGAAAAGGTGCGAGCCCCGGCAGCAAACCCACGCCCACTGGTAGAGCAGACGCAGGAGCAGCTGCGGCACAGACCTACAAGCAACGGTTGCGAAGGCAGACACAGCGGCCGCACATGCAGGTATAAACATACAAGACGAGGAAGCAAAGGGGACACAGCAGCTGCTGCAAGACAGGGGGACGCCCATAAAGACGCCGAGGGAGCAGAACCGAAAGGAGCGACACAGGGGGCCAAAGGCGGCAAAAAAGTCACAGAAGCATCCGTAGAAGGCGAATAAGGGCAGCGGCAAAGAGCGGGGAGGCAGCAACAGCAGGAAGGTAGGACTGGAGAACGGGAGCGGCAGCAGCAGCAGCAGGACGGGCAACAACGACGCGGACAGGCAGTCGCAGCAGCAGCACCAGCAATAAGAGAAAAGTAAAGGCAACCGCAGCTGCGCCAGCACCGGCACACAAGAGGCAGTAGCCATGGATACAGCAGCAGCAAGAAGGCGGCAGCACCGACAGGAAGAGAAGACGAGGAGGAGGAGCGGCAGCAGAGGGGAACGAGGTGGAGCAGCAATGCAGTAGAATATGGGCAGGCAGCACGTGCAGCAGCAGCAGGACTGACAGAATCGAAAGTGTAGTGGGCCACTCCGGCAGTAGAACTAGCAGCAGCGTCTGGCGTGGCGACAACGTAGCAGCAGCAACAGCAGCGTGGCGTTCGTACTGGGCAAGTGGTAGCCATTTCTGCGTGCTTCAGTAGTCGCTAGGTCCCAGAGAGAAGCAGCGAAGGACGAAAGTTGAGGCGGAACAAGCCTGCTGCAGTCCCCTACAGCAAACACGTCCTGCGCGCCTCTGACACGCAGCTGCTGGTCGACATGGAGGACGGGAGGACCCCTCGCTGCTGCGACGCCTGCTGCAGCTGCCGCTTTTTCGCGCAGCCCCAGGCAGACATGCGGCGACCGAATGCCTGTAGCCCAGACCACCATGCCGCAAGGCACGCGCTCCCTCTCTATTTCTTCGCTGTTGCGGTCCTTAGAAGTGCTGCTTCCTCCTCCTTCCCCGTCTTTGCCGCCTCCGCTGCGGGCCCCTGCGCCGCTGCTGCTGCCTGGGGGAAGTGTGGGGTCAACCCCGGTGCGTGTGGCGGTACTTGCTGCTGCGGGCGGCGGAGGAAGCGGCGGCGGTGCTTCCACCTTGCACTTCCTTCGGACGAGATGCACCGCCTCGGCCTCTACAGCAGCTACTTGCGTTTGTAGCTCGACGTTGATTTGAAGCTTCCCTTTAAGATGCTGGAGGGCGTACTGCTGGACGGGCGGAGAGTACATGGGTAGCAGCACCGGCAGCATCTCGATCAGAGATACTTTGAAGTAGGGAGCCAGGGCCGGGTAGTACTTCTTCCCCTCCGCAGCAAGAAAGTCGTAGATTTCTGCAGCAACTTCGACGCCCGTCGGCCCGCCCCCCACGACGACGAAGTGCAGCAACTGCCGCCGCTGTTGCTCGGTCATGTGCGGCAACGCGGCAGCCTCCAGGAGATCCAAGACGCGGCCGCGGATCGCCAGCGCGTCCTCGTAGTCCTTGAGAAAAAACGCATTCTCCGCGACTCCGGGAATGTTGAACGTGTTAACCTCTGCACCGGCAGCAAGCACCAGGTAGTCGTACGACTCTCTCCACGTGAAGCCGGCGGACGCAGCAGAGGCCGGAGAGGAAGGTGGCAGACGAGCTGCTGCTGCCGGTGTGGCGTCTTCAGGCGCAGCTCGTGGGCCACCCGAGCCAGGGCCACTTTTCGACAAGGGAGACGGTCGGCCAGAGGCACCTCCCTGCTCCGGGGCCGCGTGGTGGTGCTGCTGCTGCTCTTCGGCGAGGAGGCGGAGAGATGGGGAAAGTGGAGAGCAGCACAGAACTGTCTTCGTGTGCGGGTCAATATCTACGACTTTTGCTTCGCTGAAGGAAGCGAGAGGCACCCCTCCGCGCAGCAGCAGCTGCCGGACGCCTGCGACGCACGCATTGGTAGGCAGCGTCCCAGCAGCAACAGCCGGCAGCAGGGGGGTGAAGGTGAAGTAATTTCGAGAAGAAATAACGCGGACGTCGTACTTTCGTAAGTCCAAAGATTTGAGGAAGGAAATTGCTCCCCATCCACTTCCCACGACGACCACTCGTGGCCGCCTTTTCTCTCCTGCTTTTCCTGCTGCAGCAGCATTTCGTCCAGCAGCAGGCGCCGCGCCGTCGGCCGCAGCGCTGCTGCTGCTCAGCAGCTGGTCGTGCGGATGCTGCCCCCCTTGCGGCGGGGCAGACGCAGGTGAGGGAGAAGGAGCAGACAGCAAGCCACAGCGCATGCGAAGACTATCAAATTTGAGAGAGATCGCATTTAACTGCAGAGCGAAACGAGAAAAACCGCGAGGTGGCGAAGGTAGCGGTGCAGACGGGGAAGCTGCAGGGGCGTCCTTTGCAGGAGAAGGAGTGCCAGCCGCAGCAGGAGAGGCAGACGCACCAGGAGAAGCCGACGCAGAAAACAAAGCGGATGCAGCGGGGAAAGCAGCAGGAGAAGCCAAAGACGCGAAGGGGCAGGACGCACTCCCTGGGTGAGAAGTGAAGTAGTTCTCGGTCTGTGGAGTCGACTCGCAGTGCACCGGTGGCGACGGATGCAGAGCAGAAGTGGCCGTCGCCGGGCGGGAGCTGCTGCTGTTGTCGTTGCTGGTGGTGTGCGGTGGCTGCTGCAGCAGCTGGCACGAGACGCCAGCAGCAGCGACGAGCCGCCGCATGACAGGGGCCGCACCACTACTTGTCATTTTGTTGCTGCGGGGAGACCAGACACACGGCAGGGAACAGCGAAGCGACAGCCGCAGAAGAAGCACAAGCTGCAGCAGCAACAGGCGAACAGCGCCGCAGACGCAGAGGCGACGGCCAAAGGAGCAGCATCAACTATTGCCAGAGGACTAGCACGTCCGTCAGAGAGCGACCTCGACAAAGACTGCACGGCCGGAGCGGCCCTGTAGCAGCAAGGGCAGCAACTGATACACCCGCGCCAAGCGGAAGCAGCAGCAGCAGCCCTGGCGCGAGCAGCAGCACCAGCAGCAGCAGCAGAGATAAGTAGCCGCGAAGACAGCGAGTCAAAACTGAGGCACTCGCAGCACACGCGAGAGGGAACTGCCAACGAGGAGGGGAAGGGCAGGCGCAGCGGATTACATATTACGCAGGGCTCGAGAGAGCAGGAATACGGCAGAAATGAGCAGCCTTCCACAGTCACACCGGTGACTGGCAGCAGCCGGGAAAATGAGCTCTCCTTTATTCACTGCAGCACGAGGCAGGCAGGGCGCAAGTGCGTCACATGTGCGTCTGTATGGTAGTACGTGTGTATACATGTATGTACTTGAGTTGCAAGTAAGGTCAGGAGCATGCGGTAGCAGGAATTTCGGTTGCACTGCTGGGCAAAAAAGTCGAGGGGCTTTACGAAGCGGAGAGAGAAAAGGATGCAGGCATATATTGACGGGGAAGTCGGCCTTTCAGGTATGCACACGAAACGGTACGCAAAACGGAAACAGGACAAGATGCACACCGAAGAGGCAGAGACCAGGGCGTACCTCGCGCGCAGGAGACGAAGAACAACACCAAGGAGGTTACGTGTACATGCACATATAGTTGCGCAACAAGCACTGAGAAAAGAGGGAGTAAATCACGCCAAAAGGGAGGGCTAAAAGTGGAAGAGGGTAGACGTACCACCATGTCGGAGTGGGTACTCCGCTACCTGTTCCGGCTACGTCCACACACGCATGCCGTGCGCGGTCTGCCAGATGTAGCGGCTGTTCTGTTCTTAAAAAGATTAGTTCTGGAGTGAAGAGGAAAACACACGGGTAGTCCTGCAGCTGTTTTGCAGTGTGTGACTCCGGAGAGGTTCTCGGGACAAAAAGATGTTTGACTTCGTGTGAAGGAAAAGTGGAGCTGCGCAAAGCAGCGACGAAACGGCAGATACGCCCGCCACCACCACCAGACAGGCGATACATTCAGCTCGACAGCCGTACTGAGAGAGGTGAGAGACGCACAGCAGGAGATGGAGTCGGAGGAAAGGAGAAATGTATACGGACAAGAAAAGGAAAGAGAGGACGGGTGCGAAAGCGAACCAGAACGAGGGAAGGTGAATAATGACGGTAGCAACTGCGGCAAGGCGTGAAGAAAATGAGAGGAGAAAGCAGATTTTGTGTCAAGCTGCGCCAGCAGAGCAGCGGTAGCACAATGTCGTTCGTCTTGCGCGAGACCCGGGGAAAAAATGAACGGTGCTGAAGATGACGGACGGCCAAGTTCTTCTTTGTCACAAAAAAACCGGAAGTTTACGAACCTCGACGATCCTCCTCCTCTACTACTCTCTACCCCCACCCCCACGGTCTCTCTCTGCTTGGCTGTTGTGGCTGCTGCCGTTGCTGCCGCTGCCCGAGCTACTACTACTACTACTATTACTACTACTACTCCTACTGCTCTTGTGGCGTCGATGGGTACTGGTGATACGATGCTTCTGTTGTTGCTGCTCCTGCGTCGCAAGAATAATACACACAGACACACTCGCGCACCTGTGTTTCTTCTTCTCGTGGGAGACGTCTTCCTGCAGGCTTGCGCATGTAGAATCGCAGTGGCAGATGGAAATTTCTGCTTCGTGTCAGCAAGAGGACGCGCGCCTCGCCTTTCAGCGGTGACAACTACTGGTAGGAGCGAGCTATTCGACGCCTGCGGAGGCCACCCTACACGTGAGGAACAAGAGAGAGCAAATGATGACTTTCTGTTCACCAGTGTCTGTCTACTAAGCTGCACTGCTGCCGGTGTTGCTTCTCGTATCCATGCGGTAAATGCCGGCGCATAAACTGTCACTATTGCAAGGACAATGGCGCCACTTTCCTGCTGCTCCTGCTGTAGTGAATGTCTCAGTTCCTGCTCCTGCTCGTGAAGCGACCACCAGCAGGGGAAGTCTTTTCCCCCGAAACGCTGCTGCGTTTCGGCTGCACCTTCTGCGCTCCGACCCGCTGCTAGGGCAGCTGCTACGGTGTGTCTCTCCTCCTCAACTCTTCACGTCTGGGTTTTACCTGGAACTTCTGTCCTCTCTGCAAAAGATGACTACCGCACCGCATTGAGAAGAGACGCTGCCCAGGAACTAGGTCGGAACTGGCAGAATTGCTGATTAATTGGAGAGGCCAACAGGACGCATATAAATCTATAAAAGGCCGTACACACCTCGCTGCACTTCGTCCCAAGAGGGTATTACACTGCACGCTCATGGCAGGGAGACATTAGTTCTTAGGAGGAGAGGTAACACGCGTCGCAGAGTCGTCGCGGACAAAGACTTAATAAATTTAGACTGGACGGAACGGAGACAGTTTGTATTCAGAGTTATGCAGTGACTGCATTCATCCATGTGACGCAAAGGTAGAACGCTTGAGTACAAGACCATACACGTAGACGACGGATCACAAAGTTGAAGATGTACTTGTTAGTAGGAACGTCTTTACCTACTTCGAAGTTTCCAAGTGGAAACATATAGAAGGGCAAAGAAAGCGTCTACTTCACGGTAAACGGCATTTATGTCCGCTAAGTGTGCCATCTCCTCTGCGTTGCGCACCGTCACGTTCTGCCCATCTCGCGGCGCAAAAGGCAATTCAGACGGACGAAACACGTGGAAGGACATATATATAGAGAGAGATATATATATAGATATAGATATAGATAGATATATACATATAGATACATGTGGATATACATCTATATATAGACATATATGTATTCAGGTAGGTATACATAGAGACGCATTTGTATATATGCAAACACACCTACAATATATGAGTATCTGCATGTACTCGTAGACACACATGCATGTATATATATACAAAATACCTACAGAATACTGCCTGTGTGCACGCAATTCTAGAAATCCACATATTTACGTACTCAGCCAAACACGTTTCCGCCTACACACGGGTGGCTACAGTCGCACTCCAGTTACTGGGGATTTCCAAAACTACGACCCGCGACCTTCATTACTTGACGGCCGTATTGCTGGCCTTATATAGAGAGACAGAAATTTGCGTGCGAATGCCTGCGTACTCAAAGAGATGAAATTTGTTGACAGGTCCGCGCATGCCACCGACTGATGCGCTGGTGTGCGGGAGACAAATGACATCTGTACAGCTAAGCCGTTGCAACGTGAAGGTTACTTTCTTGCCGTACGAATATCGTAAGAAGTACACGTTTGTCCACAGAACCCGAGTACATCGACGGACACAGACGTTTTGTACGTTTTATGCTGGGTGCATACGTGAGTGGATATTTATTCGCCTACGCACATTCCGAAAGCTGGTCTTTGTCCCCTGAGCATACGCATATACGTGTATGTCGCTATATCCTTGTACGCGTGAATATATATATATAGATATATTAGATATAACTTGCTTGCGAAGCACACATGCGTACACACATTTGTATGGGTCTCGCTCTATCTCTATGTTTATATACATATTTATATATATATTTCTGTATATGTGCGTGTATATGTGACCAGTCCTGCCCTGCTCCAGATGTTATGAGGTGAGCGGTCTGGCGAGTTACTTTTCCTGGTGTTAGTCGCTGCCTATCAACGGCCCCGCAGAGGCCTTGTGTTCACTGCAGTTTGTTCTGAAACCGCGTACATGAAATGCCTGCAGTTGACGAGACATTCAGTGAGCGCTGGCGGTTACGAGATGCAACTACGTCATCGTTGTAATAGACATTCACAACCGTTACCACTGATGCACCCCCTACGTTTGGGAGATCACTGAAAGCCGCGCAGCAAAAATACGACTGTCTGTACCGTTTTGCTGCTACCTCCAGGGCTCCTGCGGTGTGTCGTGCTGCTGCTAGACGACCTACGACTACCATGATTGCTGCTCGTGTTCTTGCTGCTGATGCTGTTGCTACTTAGTTCTTAATGCCCACATCCGTTCTCACTTTAATTGCTCGGCTGAGTCGCCGCGGATGAGTGAATCCTTCGAGCAGACAGACAAGTGCCCACGCTGAACTGTTGTTTCTCCTGTTGTGTTCATACATGAGGTACGCTTTGACAACACCTGAATTCACCACGGCACAGAAGAGACGAACGCGCCTCAACGAAGTCGTGCAACAACAGTGTAACCCACTACGCTACATAGAAGCCAGACGGATAATAACAGCAGAAAACTGACGTGCTCATGTAGGGAATCACTAGAAGTAAGGAGGTACGAAGTGCCTCGACCCCTACTAGTGTAAGAGAACAGACACGCGACGCTTGTGAGCAATAGCGACCAGTGTTTTCGTCGCTTAGATTCGGAATCACACGTGTACGTGGTAGTCGCGGGTGAGAGGTGTGCTCCTACACACGCTACAGAGGTGGTCACGAAACGGGATTTTTTTTTGTACTCTCCGCACTTTGCACACTTCCGACGGCGGTCTCGATTTACACCTTACCAATGCTTAGAGCCCAGTTCTCTGTACGGGGAAGATGTGGAACGAAACTCATTCGAAATGCAGGTGATCTTGATGCAGGCCCCGATACGAGAAATATGGGCGTCATTCCAGGATGTATAGTCACTTCTTAGTTGCTTACACCTGGATGCATTACCTCGTAACGCATGGACTGTGACGCTGGCAATAGGAGGGTGGACAAGCTGTCACAGAAGTGCCTTCGACGGCAGGAGAAGCGGAGTTGCTCCCAAGGAATTGGCATGCTCGGGAAATGGTAGATATCCAGAGCACCCCTAGTCGACAGAGGATTGTGACACAAAAAGTTTTAGCCAAATCTAGATGTTATATTTTTCACAGTGCTATATTCTAAATGGGGAATGGACGATGGTGGGTTCTCTTCGTCGCCCACCAACGCGTCACAGCGACCACGCGGTACGCTACTTTTTTATCCACCCTTCGGTAGGCATTACTGATCAGGTGCTTGTAGCAGCTTCCCTAGCAAAAAGTCAGTGCTTTGTCCTTTTAATAGTCACGAGTATACACTTCCTACGGCTGATTTCAAATGAGCGTGCTCTTTACTACGCCTGAAAACTCACCGGTTAAAGCGAAAATCAGCAAACTGCGGCATCTACGGGGGCAAGAACAACAGTCGCCAAGTAATGCTACGCTTGTACGTAGGCTACCTTGGCAACACTTTCATTTGTGAAGTAAGAAGGAAGTAATCTGCGGCATTATTTGTCTAAGATGCTGCGTAACAGCACCGTGAGGGTGGTAAGACAGAGTGGGACAATAAAACGACTTCCTGAAGAGCTTCTGAACATCGACCACTAGTTAAAACCCCGTACACCGAAATATCTTCTGCTCCGCACAAAAAGCGATCGACGCGACTACATGCCTACGATGCAACAGCGGTGTGCCGCCTTCTCCGTCAGCGAAAGTTAGCTCTGTCGAGAGGAGTACAACGGTGCTTTATTGTTCTTCAGTAATGCAGACACTCGCTCAGAGAAGAGAGGAAGACCCATTTGGTTTTCAAATCGTCCTCTGTCGACTGGGAACAACACGCCGTCGACATGTGGACAGTGCACGACGTTGACACACTGAGACAGCAGATTGTCGTGCTCCTTTCGCGCAGGCTGCGCAGAATAGTAGCAGCGAATGCGGCAATCCTAGCACATGCGGAAGGAAAGCAGCAGGCGAAGTATCAGCAGCATAACAACCGTCAGGGCTGCAGCGGCAGCACCACCAGGAGCAGCAGTGGCAAACTCAACGGCAACAGGATCAAGTGCAACTTCGGCCATAGCAACGGGATACGCTGCAACGGCAGCCGCAATAGCAGCAGCAGGATGAGCAGTTGTTTTCGAGCAGCGGGACTGGGAAAAACAGCGTCAGTAGCACGAACCACCGGCGCAGCCAGCAACAGCAACGTCAGCACTGGGCTTAACATGGAGCAGCAGTAGGGTTAGCAGCAGCAACAGCAGCTGACAAGGATGCTGCTGCATGTGAAAGAGCAAAACGAAGACCGAGTACTATACTAGTAACAAGGCCCGTTACTGCTTTCTTCAAGGCGCAATCCTGCTGCCGTGCTGCTGCGGCTCCTGCGCTGTTGCTGCTCGCGGGCTGCTGTGGCTCCTTGTGCTGCGGCTCCCCTCTTGCTGTAGCGTTACGGCTGATGCTGCCCTTGCGGTGAGGCTCTTTTGTACAGGAAGAGGAAGCAAATCCTGCTATGTTTACGGAGGAGCATTTGCTTTTCCTGTCTTCTTCCTTTCCGTATTTCAACCCCCTGGACGCCGAACGGCAGCACACGCTTCGTTTGGTGCCTCCCCTACCTCTGCAGCCTTGCGTGCTGGCTGGGAGGCGGCGCCTCATCAGCTAGTCTTCTCTTCTTAGTTGTTGAAGCCTTTCGAAAATACCTTTTCTTCTTCCTGTGTCTCTCCATCGTGCCTCTTCCTCGTGCTGGCACGCGTGGTATAGCAGGCCGCACTCACTGCGTGTGTCCCCTGTTGCCGTAGCAGAGCTCTGCCGGCTCCGGTGGGGGGGCGGGGCTACTGCTGCTGCTGCTCTTTCCAGCTGCTGCGCCTCCTCGCCACTATTCCGGCGTGTTACTGCGCTTGTTCTGCACCTACCGCTGCGGCTGCTGCTTATAGTCCTGCTGCCGCTGCACATGGGCCACTACAACTACCCGGTGCGGGGCTGCTTACACCCACCTGTCCACGAGTTCTCTTCTTAAGAAAGCCAAATAGTGTCTGCACTGTGCAAGCACACCATCCGCGGCAGGTGCGACGGTTGCTTCTTCTCTGTTTACCACTGCTGCCGCCGTGTTGTTGGGCTTGCGTGCGCTGTTGCTGCTGTGTGTTGGTGTTGCTGCTGCCGTTGCTGGTCCGGACCAACTGCGCGCCTTCCTGCTGGGCGGCGTGAACCGGTGTCTGCGCTGGTCCGTGCAGCAGGAGGGCACACACAACACAAAAAGTTAACCCGTTTGTACTTGACTGGTTTAATAGAATTCTTCCATCGCGGATATTTACTGCGCGCTCCTCCTCTTGGTGCTGTGTTGCTGCCGCAGCTGACTGTGTTGTGCCGTCGCCATCTCCGCAAAACTCTTTCCCCCCGAAAAATTCCTTATCTTCGCCTGCCCTCGCCCTTTGTGTGTGTGTGTGTGTGTGTACACACACTATCTCGCATCCCTCTCCCTTCTCCATCAAGTGCGGAGTGCTGCTGTGCGGCAGAGCACGTCCACGGGCGGTTCGAAGGATCCACGCCGCAACTGCGTGGCCGCCTCCTCCCTCTTCCTCTTGCTGTCTTTTTCTCTGTGTGTGTATACCGCCCCGTACATAATCTGGATATACTCGGACCCCACATCTGTCCGAGTGTGAACGTCAGGCCTTGGGTGCCATTTCGTTGAAGTACGCGGACACCCTTGTGCCACAGACGCATGCCTCTACTCCCGCACGGCTGGAAATACGTCTTTATCACTGTCTTGGCTGTGCACACGATTCTGTGTGTATGTACGGCTATTTCCCTTTCTCTCCGTGGAGCATTATCACCGTCTTCTGTGCGCATGCTTGTGTGTACGCATGGATATTTGCCCTTCTCCTCGGTTCAACGCGTCTCGTCTGCTGCATCTCTGTGCGCCGTAAGCAACCGGAGAGAAGGCCGCCGTCTGTACACATCCGCACTTCGCACATCCCCTCGCCCGCGTCTACACACTATTTCGCTTGTGCATCTTTCTAGCATCCATATCACCTCTCTACAAAAATCCAAGTAGGCCTTTGTGTATGCCTGTCGTAAATCTCTGCCTATGCCAGCACGAGTGTGTCCGTGTCTGTGTCTCGCGTTTTCTTCTGCAAATGGGTTTCTGCCATTGCAGCCGTGGATGTGTATACAACCCCTAGGTATATGTACGTCTGTGTGTGGACCCGCGTGCCAGCGTCTATATAAAGGAGGATACTGCGCATGCATATCGTCTTCTGAACCCACAAATAATGCACAACGCCAGAACGCACACATCCTTCTTTCCTCCGCCCCGCGTTTCCCTGTGTCTACACAGGGACGTATAAATGCGTGGGGGGACAACAGAAAGACCTTCTTCTGGCAGGGTGCTGCTTCCAGCTGCCTCTGCCCAGAGAACAACAGGAAGCCAGTGCTTCTTCTCTGTGTGGGGTGGCCACGCACGAGATGCAGCAGGGTCTTCGAAGCCGAGCGCCAAAGGAGAACTGCAGAACCTCCTCTCCCGCGAACCCCCCTCAGCACACATATATAGAGAGAGGTACATACATATGTATGTACATGTATATACATTTGTGAATATATAGATGTGTATGTATACGTGTAAGAAAGGGACGAACACATCTGTGTTGGTTTTCTTTGAGACCGCACACGTATTTACAAGTATGTAAGCTTGCACGGAAAGGCGCACGAGAAGACTACGCATTTGTATCTGTACTGTCCCACAGTACATGTCTATATGCATGCACCAATATATAGACTTCTCTCTCTATAGACACGCCTATGTGTAGACTTCTGTGTGTCTATATGTGCTGTTGCAGTGGAGGCTAGGCGTGCACATGATAGGGCTTCACGTGAACGTCCCTTCTGCTTTCTTCTCCTGATGGACGTATGCGGGTAGTCGTATCGCAGTCAAGTAGGAGTCCTCCTTCCTGTGCTGATGTCTTCTTCTAGGTTTTAATAGGTGTATGTGAGGTCTTGCAGTGTGGCGTGCACGTATGTATGATATTTCTCGTAGAGGACAGTTTACGTGAGGTCGTGTTGGGATGAAATCCACTGCTTTCCTGCCGGGAGACTTCTCCATTCCCCAACGGTTTTCCGTCCTCTTCGCTTTTCTTCCTTCCCTTCCTTTGCTGCGCGAGCTCCCGTGGCGCGCTGCTGCTGCTGTTGAGAGCGACTCTTGACGCACTGCGGCTCCCAGAGCGGCTGCTACGGAGAGACTCACGCTTCCGTCTTGAAACAACACGTGGAGAACAGCGGACGGTGGTTCCCGCTTTCCCTTCGTCCGCTGTTTACATATATTCTTCTGCAGGAAGGGCTTCACAAGCTTCTCGCTTTCTCTTTCTGGATTCGCCTCCGCAGGACTGAGGAAACTGGTCGGGAGGTCCTCTCTTGTGTGGGTGGTTCTCCAGGTGCCAACGAGAGCGGCCCCTCCCCAGCTTCGAAAATCTTGTCAAGTTCCTTCGTCTGCATTGCTCTCCTTGCGTTCTCTTCTTCTTCTGCCCCTGTTTGTTCATCTCTCGTCTCTGTTCCGGCGCCCCGCCCGATCTCTGCTGCTTTGCACTGCTGCAGCGGTGTTTGCTGTGCGGCTGCGCGGCTGCTGCTGCTACTGCTGCTCCACCCCGGCTGGCGCCCCGCGTGCTGCTTGGTGTTTGGTCGGGTCTCTCTCTGCGCTGTGCCTGCTGGCTCCACGCACCTCTTCTCCGACTGCAGCTCGTCCGCCCAGCGGTGTCTCTGCTGCTGCGGCGGCTACTACTGCTGCTGTGGCAGCTGCTATTGCTGCTGTGGCGGCTGATATTGCTGCTGTGGCGGCTGATATTGCTGCTGTGGCGGCTGCTATTGCTACTGTGGCGGCTGCTATTGCTGCCGCTGCTGTTACGACTGCTGCTGCACCATCTCTTGCGACATCGTGGTTTGCGCGTTGCTTTGCTCTTGAGACGCTGTTGTCAAAATGGCTCTCGTAAATGTGACGAATATAAAACTGCTGAATAATCCGTGCCCCATCCGGTCGCCCTTTGTCTTCGAAATTTCCTTTGAAGCGCTTGCTCCTCTGCAGCATGATATCGAGTGGAGAGTCCTTTACGTTGGCTCCTCCCAGTGCTGCAGCAGCAGGAGCCGGCGTAGCGGCAGCAGCAGCAGTAGTCGCAAACCCAGCCAGCCGTCCTCGTCTTCTTCCAGCAGCAGCAATGAGAAGACGACAGGGGCGATAGGTGACACCCTCAAGAAGACGCAGCAGCAGTCGGACGACGTCGAAACGGTAGTTCTCAACGGGAAGAGAATGAAGCACAGAGAGGAGCAGGACGCTGCTGCAGCAGGTGCTGCTGCCTCGGCCTGTGACGCTGAGTCTTCTGCTGCTGCTGCTGGCGAGTCGCAGCCTGCATCGACAGCTGCCGACACAAAGCAGCAGGAAGAAGGAGCAGGCGCAGCAGCTTGCGATGCCCGACGAAAAGGAGAGGAAAGAGGAGAGGGACCAGCTACAGCAGCAGCAGCAACAGAGCCAAGAGAAACAGACACCGGGGAGCATTTGTTAGACGCAGTCCTGCTGGGGCCCATAGAAGAAGGCGTTCTCGCTTTCGAATTTGCAGTGCATCCTCCGCCCTACGAAAAGGTACAGCATCTTTGCGTCTTCTCCTGCTCTCTTGCGTCTACGTTGCAGCCGCGGCTGCCTTGGGCTCTTCAAAGCCGCCGGTGTTGCTTCTGCTGCCGGCGCTTGTAGATCTACTGCAGCACTTGCTCTTTATACATGTCTGGCGCTGCACTGCCCCGTCGACACTCGGCGTGCTGCTGCTGCACTGCTGCTGCGTCTCTTTCTAAAGGTGTAGGATATACGCGACGGGACCTGCTGCCCGAGGGTGGGGTTACTGCTGTTGCTGCTGCGACTGCTGCTCCGGGCTGCTGCTGCTGCTGCACGAACAGCCCCCTCCGAACCTGGTGCTGCTGCTGTTTCTCGCTCTGCGTCTGCTGCTGCCGGCGCTTGCGCAGAACAAACACTTACTGCTGGCGCTGGGTGGTGGGCTGCGGGGTACGCGAACGGGTGTGACGGTGGTTGTTTCTCTGCCTATAATTGTCGTGCTGCTGTCGCTGCTGCCTTTGCGTTGGCCTCTGTTCGTGTGTGTTGCCGTTGCACTTCTGCGCCGCGCTGCGTCTGTCTGCTGCTGGTGCTGCTCACTCCGTCTCTCGCCTGCTGCTGCTGTTGTTCTTTGTAGGACGTGTTGACGGGGCGGCTGCGTCTGCTGCTCTCAATAACTGGCTCCTCTGTGTTGTTGCGTCTGCTGCCGAGACTGTCGCTTTCCTCATCTCGCGCGCGCGTTCTCTCCGTTCTTTTTTTGAAAAGGGCAGGCTCCCAGGCTTCTTATCTGCTGCTGCTGTCGTCGTCAAACGGCGTTGTCTGACAGCTGGTTGATACCTCAGCTATGCTAACCGCTAGTGTCGCATGCAGCTCCTTCTCTGCGTACGCTCGTACTACCACCGCGTCTCTTGGTGCTCCTTTTTTTTGCGGGTTCTGTGCAAACTGTTTATCCACTTGCTGCTACTGCTGCTGTCCTTCCTGCTGTGAAGGAGGACCATCGGCTGCTGCGTGCTTCCCCTTGCGGCTGCTCTTACAAGAGCGAACCGCGGTGGACTGCTGCTTGCCGCATGCTGCTGCTGCTGCGAGTGCAGGTGTAACAGCCCTCGTTCTTATCGTCCTGCTGCTGCAGCAAGTGACCGACGTGTTACTACAGAAGCGTTGCTGCTGCAGCTGTTTGCAGGGGCAGCCGGCGCGGGGGCCAAGCGCCGCGCACACGAATGACTTCTTGACTGGCTCGACTACATTGAAGCGTATGTTGTCCCGCGTCGTGCCTCGACGGATGCGGCGTGTGTTTGCTGTGTGCTGCGCAAGGCCAGCGCTGCTGCTGCAGCCTGCCACTGCGGCTGCTGTGCGGCGTGACTGCTGGGCCTGCTGCTGCCGCTGCAGGAGAGAACTACCTGCCACTCGGTCTTCTGACGCTGCGCAGCACTACGGCTCCTGGGCGTCTGCAGCTGTCACGCCTGCTCCACCGCCCCCTGTAACTCCTGTGTATGTTGCCGTTGCTGCTGCTGCTTTTGCGGAGCCGCCTCCTCAACATTCGCAGTCCCCACGCTCCTGCTGCTCCGGTTGCCGTTTGCTGTTGCGCATCACGTGCTGCTGCTGGGGATTTGTGTGGCTCTGCCTGCTTGCAGATGGATGCGGAGAGTGTCGTCGGCATGCAAGCGGTCTTGGTCTGCGCCCTCTACAAACAGCAGGAATTTATTCGTATTGGCTACTACCTCAACAATGCTTACAGGTACAAGTGAAGCTTTGCTGGACAGCTGCTGTGTTGTGTTTGCCCGCTGCTCCTCTTCGGCAGCACACTTCTTGCCCTGCTGCTGCTCTCCTTGTTTTTGGCTGTTGCTGTTCTTTGCTGCTGTTGCTGCGCTCGTTGGCGGCTGCTGTGGCTCTTCAGGCTGCGGTTGCTGCCCTGGTTGACGCAGCCGGCGCTGTTCTTTTGGCTGCTGCACGGTCGGTTTGCTGTGGAATCGCGCTGTGCTGCTGTTGCTGCTGCTGTCGCTTCCCCTCCCGTTCCCTCAAGGAGAGCTGCTGCTTCTTTTGAGTCGAAGGCTGCTGCTGGGGCCACCGGTGTGAACCTTGTTGCAGCTGCTGCTACAGTACCACCGGCGGCGGTGTTGCTGTTCTTCTTTGTCCCCCCCTGCTGCATTTTGCACTGCCCCTCTTATGCGCGGCTGCGGCGATGCTGCTAGACGCCCTGCACCCGCTGCTGCTCGTCTTCTGCCAGCACTGCTGTTGCTGTTGCGCTGGGACCATTGTCGCTGCTTTGTTGCCACGCCGCTGCTGCTGCTGTTTTCTGCTCCGCCGCCGCTGTTTCTGCTCTGCTACCGCTATTTCTGCTGCGTCCATTTGTCAACTGCTGCAGCTGGTGTGAAGCTTGAAGCCCTGTGTTGGTGCTTCTTTCGAAGGCCTGTGCTGTTGATACCCCGTGCTGCTGCTCCTCTTGCTGCTGGTCAAAGATGTTGCTGCATCCTTCACTTTTCTTTACGCCTCTGGTGTGTCCAATCGATGCGGTTGCCAGTTCACTTTCCAGCTCCGGGACTGCTGTCCATCCTGCATGCTGCTGGTTGCGCTGCGACTGTTGCGATGGTGGTGGTGCTGCTGCTGCTGATGGTGGCGATGCCACTGGTGTCTCCTGGAGTCGTGGTGTTGCGGTTTTTTAGCTAAGTACTCCTGCTGCTATTCTATACGTATTTTTCCCAGCGATGCGGCACTCCGAGAAAATCCCCCGGACGTGCCTCTGTACGACAAGTTGGTGCGATGCATTGTGGAAGAGCCGCGTGTCACCCGCTTCCCCATTCGCTGGGATGAGGCAGCCTTGCAGGGGCAGCAGCCCGAGGAGGCGGAGCTGCAGGAGGAGGAGGTGGAGCAGAAGCAGAAGCCGGAGCAGCAGAAACAGCAGGAGCAACGCCAGCACGACAAGAAGGGAACACAGCAGCAGGAGGAGCAGCAACAACGTCACCAACACCAGCACGAGAAGACGCAGCAGGAAGGCGAGCAAAAAAGTCAGCAGCAGCAGAAGCAGGAAGGAGAAGAAGAGAAGAGGGGGCAGCAAAATGGAATGCCGCCTTTGCAGCGGGAGGGAGAGAATCGGCAGCATGACGAACAGCCGCCCGGCAAGGGAAAGGAGGGCCTGAGAGAGGAAGAAGCAAAGGGCTGCAACGGAGAGGCTGCTGCTGCTGCGGCCGATGCAGCTGGCGTTGCTGTTCCACTGCAGCAGCAGCAGTATCAGCAGCCGAGTCAGGAGGGGCAGACTGGCGACTGCAATGGCATCGCGACACAGCCGTTAGTTGCGGCGCAGTGACCGGCGAAAATGGTTAGACAGCTGCACCGTCCACAGCTTGTTAAATCTACATGTATGTACATGTGTGTGCGTGAGTGCCGGTGTTTGCTGGCATCCGTACAGCAATAGTAAATACAGATATATGTCTGTTCACGACGCGACGTCGTTTCTCTCCTCGTTCCTTCTTTGCATGTGTATCTGTACAACCATGCTGGCACGCGTGGGAGGTGCAGCGGGAATCACCAGCATACCTGTGTGCCTGTGACAAGGTGTTCACATATGGTGATGGCAGAGTGGCGGTACCCTTGGAGACTGCCGACAACCTTAGAAACAAGAGTGGCAACAGCAGCGTGCGGGGGAATGCAGAATTCCCAGGGAGGAGCAGCAGTGGCAGCAACGAGGAGAATAATCTTCCACGGGCGTTGCAGAGCAGCAGCTGCAGCGTGTCCGCCCATCCATAAGAGATCCTTGGACCGCGATCCGCTACAGTTTTCCACATGCAAATTCGTGTGCAAACGCGACGCAGCCACTTACAGAGTCATTAACGCAGGACTGCACGTATAAAAGAGGGACAGGTAGACAGGTGGATTTCGGCAGGAACAGCTTTCAGCCCTGCTCGAGCAGTGAGAGGCCACAATACAGCTGTTTCAGACGCATGTTAAAGATATCAGGCACTTGCGTAGTTCTTGCGCCTGCTGGGGAACTGATACGCTTGGGTACGCAACTATCTCGTGGTGCCAGTGCTGCGGTCCGCAGATCCGGCTGCTCCTGCTACAGTACGTTCCGCTGCTGTTCTTGCTAACCGGAATTCCGCCGCTGCTGCTAGCGTGAGCCTCTGCTACGAGAGCGACGGTCACCAACTGCTGCTGTTGCTGTCTGCATACAGCAGACATGCAGCTGTTGCTGCTGTGAAGTACACTATCGCGTTACTGCGGTTGCTAGAATTTCCCTTCTAAATTTGCCGCTGCTGGTACTCTTGATGAGGGCACATTGGCGCCGTTGGTGCTGCCAAAATACACTGCTGCACCTGTATGCGACATTAGCAGCAGCTGCTCCGGTACACCTTTGCTCCTGCTGCATATACCGGGAAGCCACTGCCGGTGATACGAGAAGCTCCTGCTTCTCGACGACGCGTAATGCGGGCTGCTACGCTGCTGACAGGCGCTGTGGCTAGAGTGCAACGACAAACCACACATGAGGCTTCACTCACGCCTGCTGTTGCGCGTGCATCTACTACTGCTGCAGAGGTGTTGAATTTAGCGTGAACGTGCGCCTGTTTCGCACCCCCCAGGAAGTGCTTTTCTGCTGCCGGAGCTGCTTGTGACCTGCGGCAGTGGTACGCCACATATGTGCCGTGGTGCTGCTGTTGCTGGTCAGCCCCATCTCTTTGCTGCCGCGGCTGCTGCAGCGTACAGACGCACGTATGTAAGTAGAGAGAGCGAATGCAATATGTTACTTGTAACTGACCGTCACTTTCCATCTGCCGGACATCTGCTGCTGTATTGAGGCAAGTGACGTTGCTCGACGTTGATAGGGATTCGGCAACGTACAGTTTTCTCCAGGTGTCGTGCCTTGATGCGAGCTTACGCAAATGCAGACATGCCCAAGCATATCAATAAGGATCCGCACGTGTGCCAGGTAGATACGGACGGTTTGCACTTCTAAGGTTCGTGCACGCGTCAGCCTCTCTCGCTCACACACATGTCCGCATGGATTTGTATGCGAAAAAAGATTTGTGCGGACACGCAGAGAGACGGGTAGATATTTTCAAAATTGTCCACCTGTGAGCCTTGATGTGATCACGCAACTGAAACCCTTTACATAGAAAGAGACACTGCATAGTGGCCCCTCTACAAAAGGCAGCAAGCTACCCCACGGGCCGCCGCCGGCAGAAGCGGGTTAGCTGTCTGCTCCTTTTTGATAGCGGAAGGCATCGGTGGTACTGTGTCGGCCTCAGCAGATGCCTACGTGTGTACGACTGCATGCATGCATATACATATATATGTGACTATGCCTTTGGACAAGTGAATCAACACATATACATGTATGTGGGTGAACGCGTACACACGTGACATCACTACATGAATGCTTATATGAAAATGTGTATATAGACAGGCTACCGTAGTTACACTTCCTCGCGAGCTGAGCAGATGGTTTCGCTGCGTCCGTTTCTGCTCCCTGACTGACGCACTGTCGCTGTAACGGGCTTACGCAGGCGTGTTTCGTTTCCTTCACGTGTGTACGACGACGCTATCGGCACTTGCATCTAGGAGTGTACACCCAACATGCGGGGCCACGAATCCACGTAGGTGTGTAGAGGTGTGTTAGCATCAGTGTAGCATAGACACAGGCGGGTCGGCGACCTGGTAAACATAGCGGTTATTATTACGTCATCGTCAACATTCACGTTACCACGCCAGAACTGATTTCAGCCGCTCTCAACACTTCTCTACGCAAGCGTAGTTCAAAAAGGTAATCTGTCTAGACAAGTATAAGTAACGCAGCTGTGTATACTTAAATTGGTAGACACATGCATACCCTGCTGCAAAATGAATGCGTGCCAAACTGCTTTTTCCTATTTCCACTGGCAGCTACACTGCATGTCATGTACAGATGCTCCCAGGGATAATCCCGCGCTCAAGAGCCTCCCAGTGACAGTAGAACGGCTGTGGCTGTTGTCCTTAGTAACAATCCTCACATGCTGCTGCGGTCGCAGGCAGCAGTCTTCCGCCGCGGCCGCCGCCGTTGCGGCTGCTGGTGCTGCTCCTCCTGCCTCGCTACATACTAGGTAACTTGCTGCTCTAATTGTGTCCCTCCCTTTGCTGGTAGCATTTCGCTGATGCCTGGGGAAGTCACGTGCAATAAACGTGTGCGTGTTATACAGACGCATATCTACATCTTTGTATATGTGTTTGTGCAGGCGTATATATATACACGAAATTACGATACACTGCGGCACACACACAGACGCTTATACGCATACTGGTAACGTCTGCTTCGAATTTTGTCGTACGGGTGAAAAGAACATAGCTGCTACTAGGAAATGGATTCACTGTGGTCCCGTGTGTATACTCAGTGTGCCTGTGTAAGCTAACTGTACGTGCGTCCCGTCTACTTCGCGCATGTGTAGCATAGATGCTATGTATATGTCTCGCTCCTCATTAATATTACATGGACACTTCTACATGTCTCTAGCCTGCCCAATGCACATGCGTCAAGAACACGTATTACCCACGTGGACTAAACGTCATGTGCACACGATAGTAGACTTCACGCTTCCGGTGTCTAACAAAGTATTTGTGCACAGGATGCAAAGCGCGAAGAGCGTCGTCGTAGATAAGTGCAGGCGTACGGCAGATACACGCACACACACACATACACACACACACACACGCGCACACATATTCGCCCATTTATTCATGTAATGCATGTATACATATATATGTGTACGTGTCGCTCATTATGACAGTAGGCATTGCATATATATGTATGTGTACGCGTGGCTTATGGCGAGAGTATGTACTGCATATACGCATATATGTGTACAGATTGTTTCTTAAGACAGGATATACTGCAAGTATATGTGTGTGGGTGTCGCTTGTTTCTGATAGTATATATATGCATATATATTTGTATATATACACATATGTACATATATATATATGTACATGTTGTCGGTTATTATGACAGTGTGTACTGCATGTGTGGAAGTGTACCTGTCCCTCGTGTATAAAGATACATATTCGTAGATTGAGGGGAGTTCGCACTGGCGAGTGTTGTGTCACGAATGACTCCCAGTTACAATGTGACCAGCACAGCGCTGGCAGCGCAGGCAGGCAGCAGAATCGCATGCTCTAGCAGCAGCAGCAGCAGTAACGAAGCAGGAAGGGCGTCTGCTGCTGCGTCTGCAGAAGGGCACAAGCCGCAGCAGCAACACCGCAGCAGCAGGACCTCTCTTTCTCTCCGTCCAGAGCAGCACCGCGAACTGCAGCGACTGCGCTCGGTAGGCTAGTGTCTTGGTGGCTCTCTGCAGTTCGTTCCTACGTGCAGGTGAGGATACTTCGCTTTTATTTCTTCGCCAGACAAAGACGCGGTTCACGAGCAGCAGATTCTGTCGTTTCTTGTCGTTTTGCTGCTGTGCGGCTGCGTGAATTGTATATCCCTCACGCAGCGGCGCACACCGCAGCTTATCTAGCGAGACACACGCCGGTGCGCCGCAGCAGGTGCTGTTGCGCTCCGATCCCACCGCTCTCGCTTCTTCTTCTGCGCTCCTTCACTCACTTTCACTGCTGCAGCTTGTTCTGCTGCCGCGCAGTAGCTCTTTTTGGTGCAGCTGCACCACGCATCTCTTGCTGCAGCGGCGGCTGCTGGAGCTGCTTTTGCGGCGTTTGGTGGTCTTGCAGCTCAAATTGCTGCTCTGCATGCTGCTGCCACGCCGCAGTTCAACACCGTTTTTCTCTGGCGCTGTTTCTGCTTCACCCTCCTTCGTTTCAGCTCAGTCTGAGGCAACGGCAGGGCACAGCCACACTGTGCCCTGCGCGCCGGTTCCTGCGCCTGCAGCGGGGGTTCCGCGCCTTCGGTCTGCCTTTTGCTGCAGTTGTTGCTGCTTTTTCTTCTACACCTGTGCGCAGCAACCCTGTGCAGTCTACTCCATCTGGGCACGACTGCTGTCCAGCCACTTCTGCTGCCGTCCCGGTTCCTTTGCCGCTGCTCTCCTGCGACCACTTCTTTCGTCCTCTTCCGCCCCCGGGGACTGCTGCTGCTGTCCACGCACACATCGCTAGATTTCGGCAGCAGACACGCAAACTACGCCCATGCGCCTATATATATATATATATATATGTATGTGGGGTTCTGCTGGTGGCTTGGCTGGTATTGCTGGCGGCTATGTGTTATGTCGCGGTGCCGCTGATTCCCACTGCTGCCTCGCGCGTGTCTTCCGCTTCCTTTCCCAAGTACTATGACAACCTGCTGCTGCTGCTGCTGCTGTCGCGTCGGCCCAAGTCGGCGAGCTCATTTCCTGTTGCGCAACTGCGCCGCAGGCGAGCTCACACTGCCTCCCCCTCCCACTTCTCGACGTCCTCCGACTGCAGCTGCTGCTATGTGATACACTGCTGCTGCCTCTGCTGCTGTTTCTGCTGCTGCTTCTGCGGCTGTTCGACCTGCAGCTGGCGCGGGTACTCCTATACATGCATATCTGTGTTCTTGTGGACGTGTAGACATCCTGTATAGCCGTATTGTGTATGAAATGTATACGCGTGTATATGTGTGTTTCTACTTCCTCCCATGTATATCTCTGTTCTCCTAATATATGAGAAGCTTGCTAGTGGACAGTGCCTCTCCGAGTAAAAACGCCTCGGTCTTGCGAGTGAGGCGACGGCTGCTGGGACTCTTCTGCTGCCGCAATAACAGCGCACCACTCTCTCGTGTAGCGTCTTTGCATGCCAGCGCTCTTGGGGCCCAGACAGTCTGTGCAGCAAGTCAGCTTGGACGCTGTCGCGGTGTCCATACACCGCAGCACCCACACGGGCTTTTTGTTCCTTCGTGAATGTGTAGCAACATCTTCACTTCTTTCTTCCTCCATTATCCACATTTTTCCCCTTTTGGATACGAATTTTGTTGCCAGCTGCGTCTCCCGGGCTGCTGTTGCTGCTGCTCCTGCGGGAAGGGGTTCCGCTACTTTTTCTCTCTCGGCTGCTGCAGCTACGCTGGCATTCCCCAATGTAACTGCCGCTCGTACTGCAGCTCCCCCTCCCCCCCCCCGGCAGGCGCAGCAGCACCGCCTGCTGCAGCTTCTCCTGCCCCAGAGAAACGTAGCTGCTGCTACTGCTGCTGCTCGTGGCGGGTTTGCTGCTGCAGGCACACAGGTGCTGCAGCTGCTGCTTGTACTGCTGCTGCTGCTGTTGCTGTTATAAAGACGGTGGGCGGGGGGACTGCTGCAGTTATACAAAATACTGCGGGGGGGGGGCGGGGGGCGGCCGCTTTTTTTTTTGGCTGCTAGAGGGAGGAAGAGAACTTCTGCTGGCGCAGCAGGTACTAGTAATACTACGTCGTGGGTGCTGCAGAGGTGACAGCTGCTGAAGTGTAGCTGCGTCTGCTGCTGCTGTCCCATGGGGCAATCAAATACAAAGTCGGGAGTTGTCATCTGGGGTTGTTCGGTACGTCTCAAGATTCTATTCATATATATATATATATATTGTGCTTGTATGTGTACATCTGATTATGGAATAATACGTTGAAGAATATATTATTCTTTGCATACATATATATATGTATATAATATCCTTTGTGAAAATTGATATATATATGTATATATATGTATATACGTATGTGTATGTATCTGCTTATGTAACGTTACCTTGATGAATATATAAACACAGATATATATCATATCAGATCCCATTATATATATACACACTTCGGTAGAACGCACACATATACGTATACATATATATATATATATATATATATATATACGCACCCGTTATAACTAACGACAGAAATCTCTATATGGATATACATACACGCAGGCTTGTCTTCATAAATATATATATGTGGACGTAAGCGTAGATAATGTTTATACTTTATGCATATATATGTATGTGTAGGTGCGTGTGTACAGAAGCTTGTCAAGACGTGTACGGATACCCGTCTGTGTAGACAAACCCGTAACAAGGAGCAGAATTTCTCCCTCTGTCATACGTTTAAATATATATATATACGTTGCGCACATATAAAACAATATATATTATATGTGTATATAAACACAAACATATACATATTTACATAGAGTAGATGTATGCGTCGGTGTTAAGATGGGTTCGCAAGCACACATACGCACACATGCAGATGGACAGACACACACGCCGATGGGAGCCCATCCAAACTTTTGAAAGGCGCCTCTACACGTATCCACGTACACACACAGAACCTCTCTCTATATATGTAAGCACGTAGACTTACTACTATATATGTATATGTAAACGTAGTTCTACACATAGACATATTAATATATATATATGTGTGTACGTATATACTTAGTCGTACCAGTACGCATACACATGTATGTATACGTACGGCTATACATACCAATATATGTTTCTGTGCGTACACATCGAAATATGGCTACGCACATATATATACATGTACCATGCAACATATATAAAGACACATATATATATATGTGAATGCATGCGTGTAGGGTTATAGCCGTGTCTAAATGTGGACGACTTGATGTTGACGCCAATGTGACTGCACCGGTATATATGTGGGGGGATCTCTATTGGTGTCTCGCGTATAGACACACACACACACACACACACACACCATTAATATATATATATATATGTATATATATATATGTATATATATATGTATGTATGAAGATATGAGGATAGATGGA
>KL647312.1:731798-852917 GCA_000727475.1 Sarcocystis neurona | reverse complement strand
TATATGTATGTATGAAGATATGAGGATAGATGGAGACACGTAGTGAGGAGGAGTGACTGGCGGATGCGGGCAGGGACGTCTGCGCCCATTTTTTGACGAAGGGAAGGCGCGCTGCATCTCCTCCAAAAGGCGTGATGCGCTCCAGTGCTCCTGCCTGCCCTCTACTCAACGAAGGCGGTGCCCACACACACATACATACATACGTTTGTACATATATATATATATATATGTATGTATATATGTGTAGTATCCGAACGTCCACCTTCTCTGTATAGCTGTGTGCGTATCGATGCGTGTGTCCACAACAAGGGGGATGGAGGTATATAAATAGTGGTGTATATATATATATATATACGTATTTATGTATGTATGTATGTATGCCCTCATGAATGTAGGTGTACATATGTGTATATACCCACACCTATAAGAACGCGTCTACACCTATCTATCTATCTACCTACACGTATGTGTGTATATATATATGTACATCTGTACGAATGCACCTGCGCGTATGTATCTATATATATGTATATGTGTATGTATCTGTTAGAATATATAGATATATATATGTATGTACAACTATAAGAACGCATTTGCGTGGATATATATATAGTATGTATGTGTGACTGTATGTATAAGTGTATACATATATATGTACGTATACGTATTTATACATACAAACATATATATATGTATATATGTAGCGTAGGTTTCTTAATGGCCTCTCTTTTGCTGTATTACCTTTTTCTGCTGTTCGGCTTGCATTTTTGACCAGTTTTTTTTTCTTGTGAACACTTCGGGCTTTCGATTCTCGTGTTCCTCTTCAGTCCCACTTTGTGTCTACTTTTCTCGTCCTCCGTCTCCTCTTCTTCCGTCTC
This sequence comes from Sarcocystis neurona, assembly GCA_000727475.1. NCBI lineage: Eukaryota > Apicomplexa > Conoidasida > Eucoccidiorida > Sarcocystidae > Sarcocystis > Sarcocystis neurona. Next base: position 852,039 of record KL647312.1, on the reverse strand, counting down.
CGTCTTCCATCCGTCATTGCGCGCTTCTCATTTTTCGCCTTCTATTTCTGCGTTCCCCCGTTTTTCTCATTAATTCGTTTTCTCCCCCTTCTTCTGTCTTTTGTGGCTCCCGCTTCGCACGCAGGCTGCGGTAGAGGCGCTCGTAAGTCACCCGGCTGCGTCTGCTGGTGCGGCTGCTTCCGGGGGCGGGTTCGCAGCTGCCAGCGGCACGACTGCACTGCAGCAGCAGCAGCAGCGGCGCAGCAGCGGCATCCCCAGGGGAAGTGCTGGAGCGGCGGGCGGCGAGGCCGTTCCAGCGCCAGGGGAGGGGGACGCCTTCGACAGCGGAAGGACAGAAGCAGCGCCAGCAGCAGCAGCTCCTGGCCGTGGGGCCTCGCACGCTGCTGCTGCTGCGCTCGCCGCTGCCGTCCAAAGTAGCCTCTCTGCCTCACTTCCTCCCGACTTTTCAGCGTCAGCAGCAGGAGGCGGGGGGACGACACCCTACAGCGGCAGGAGCAGCAGCAGCAGTAGCAGCAGAACGCGCCTCAAGGAAGCAGCTTGGGGGACAGAAAACAGCAGCGGCGGCAACGCCGACCAGCTGCCGGTTCCTCTGGCGTGCGCAGCTGCTGCTCCTACGGCTCGCTCTGCCGCGACTGCAGCTGCTACTGTGCAGTCGCTGCCGCCGCATCCTCCTCGTCCTACTGCTGCTGCCCTGGGAGAAGCTGCAGGAAGAAAGTCGCGCCACTCCTCCAGTGCCAGCAGCAGCAGCGCAGCTGCCGGGGGATGGCAGGCAACTTCGTTTTCTCCCCCACGAGTTGTAGACACGTCGGTGTTACTGAAGAGCGGCACGGCGGCATGCAGCATCAGCAGCATCGCATGCGCAGGCAGACACGCAGCCCTGCTCACCAATGCTGGAGCGCTGTATATGTGGGGAGATAACGCCTGCGGGCAGCTGGGCACCGGAGACACGAGCGACGTCTCGGGCCCACGTCTCCTTCGCCACCTTCACGCAGGGAAAGTCGTTGCCAAGGTACCGCTTTGCTGCGGACTCGGTCTTCCCCCCACCCCCCGTCACACTCCCACCTCTACATATTACACATATGTAATGTGTATATCTGTGGAGATCTTCTGAACGTGAAGTCTCGCTTCTGGACACACGCGCATAGACAATTACACATCTGTGTATCGGCATACCTACGAATATCCTGAAGTGTGCGTATCTGTGTGCATGCAATATATGTATATACGTATATGGCCATGTGTCCTTCTCTGTAATGTGTATATATATACATGCTGGCGTACAACATGTGTATACATATACGTCTATCGCTAGGTGTCTTCTCTACAATATATACATGTCTAATGGTGTACCACATGTAGCGTCCTTCCGTATAATATATATATTTTTATTGGGGAACAACGTATACATATACATATATGTGTATGACTAGATGTCCGTCTCCGTAATACTTACGTAGTGGGGTACAAATGTATATATATATATGTGCGTGGCGCCTTTCATTCTGCTGTCGGTCTAACGTAAATATCCTCGTGGGCACGTGTCGTGTATGTATACCTCTCCACACGGTGGAAGGTGTGCTGTGCTTCTACGTCAGCGGGGGGCGTGCAACTTGGCAGCAGCGAGACCGGGTGAAGAACACACGTGGCTATGTTCATTTGTCTGCAGAGGACCGTCTCTGTGCGTGTCCCTTTTCTTCTCTCTCTCCATATATATATGTATGTTGTGGAGGGATGCATCGCACAGAAATATATACGTCTAGCTCCGCCGATGTGTTGGCACGCATACCTACATCCCTGCCGACCTATACGTGCTGTCCGATAGGTCCGTGTACTTGCCATACACACACATACAGGTACGCATATACCCGCGCATGTCTGTCTGTTTACGCACCTATATATATATACATACAGCGAGAGAGGAGAAGACAGAGAGAGAAAGATGGGTTGCTGCAATGCCGCCGAATGAGGATGGGCAGACATGTGAGTTATCCAGATATAGACCTCTTCGTATCGGCGCATGCACAGGAAGATGTAAAAATACATGTGTAGCCATATGTAAACAGGGTCTCGACCACTTCTTCCTATGAGTGACTCACTCTTTGAAGATCAAAACTGTTCAAAGTTCCTATCATTGTGCATTCAAAAGCAGCTGCTCTCACGAATCACGCGTGGACGCTGTTGGACGACTGTTACTGCTACTACTACTACTACTATCATTGCTGGTGTTCCTGCTGCCGCGGCGGTTCCACTGCTGCCCTGTTGCTGCTGTCCGTAACTCTCTCATACTGGTGCTGCTGTGCTGTGCGCCGCAACTGCTGCCGCGATGAGGACTGCTGCGGCGGTGGTGTGCGATGCCTGCGGCTGCTGCTGCGGTTACGGCTTCCTGCTGCTGCGCTGGTGTGCGGCTGCTGCTGCCGCGGCGACGGCTGCTGCAGCGGGCCCTGTGCTGCGTTTCCCTGCCGCGGTGTTAGTCCTGCGGGATTTCTGCTGCTTGTGCGCTGCTGCTGCTGCTGCGCAGTGTAACACCATGTTTTTGCTGGTGCAGCGCGGTTCTCCACTTCTGCAGTGGGTGCGGTTGCTTCTGCTGCCGTTCCTCCTTCTGGTGACGCTGTTGTCGTTGCTGCCGCTTCTTTCTCTGTTGCTGCTGTTTCCCCAGAATCTGCTGCTCTGCGGCTGGTGTTCCTGCTGCTGTCGCTGCTGCGTGACATCGCAGGTTGCATGCGGGCCAGAGCATACACTTTGCTGCTTGACCGATGGACGGGCGTACGCATGGGGCTGCGGCTTGAACGGACGTCTGGGGCTGCACGCGCTCGCCATTCCCCGAGTCGATGCTGCTGCGACGCTTGCGGCGCTTCCTTCTTCTTCCTCCCTCTCTTTGTGTTCCTCCTCCTCCACCTCGCCTCTTCTGCCTGGCACTCCGAGCGGTGGTGCCAGCAACAGCACCCCAGTCTCCGCTGCTGCTTCTGCTTCCGCCAGTGCAGCAGCAGCAGCAGTGGAGGCGGGCACAGCAGGAAGACAAGGCGGTGCCCCACGCGCGACGGCAGCGGCGGCTGCTGTTGCTGCTGCTGCGTCTCCAACGTCGCGGTCGCAGCAGCAGACGAAGACTAGCGGCAGCATCGGGACCTCCTGCGTTGCAACAGGGCTGCAGCAATCGCAGCAGCAACAGCCCCAGAAGCAGAAACAAGAGCAGCAAAAACAGAAGCAGCTGCGTGAGGGGATGGCCGAGGAGCCGCCTGTATCGCGCTGCAGTGTACATACACCTCGGCTGTTAGAAAGTTTGCTCGGCTGCTTCGTCTCCGATGTTGCCTGTGGCATGTCTCACTCGGCGTTCCTTGCTGTCTGTCCGCCAGAACCTTCTTCTCGTTCTCTCCTCACATGTGGACTCGGTCTGGACGGCAGACTTGGTAAGCAACAGCAGCAGCCTCTCCTTCTTATTAGCTGCTGCATGCGCAAATACACATAGAGATAACAACAGCAGCCGAGACTTGAATGAAAACATACGTGCGTATATAATGACAGAGAAACAGAGAGATACAGTAGCATGCATACATATATATATATGCGTATACGGTGACAGAGAGACATGTAAAGGTATGTGTTTACTCATATGTATATATGTATATGTGCAGCAGCAGCAGCCGAAACTCCAGCATATAAAGATGTGCGTATACAGTGACAGAGAGGTATGTAATAGTGTGTGTTTACACATATATACATATACAGATAGGTATAGGTACAGACGTGTACAGCAGCAGCAGCCCAAACTCCTGCGTACAATTATGTGCGTATCCATATTCTATAGAATAGGTCACCCACGTGTATATACGTACGTGACGACCCACGACTCCCCAGGAGGAGGTACGTGCCCTGCACACGTCGCGCGTGTGTGCATGAGTGTCCTTGTGTCTGCACAAGTTTGTGGACGTCGGAAAGGTGAGAAGGGGACAGCCTCGCGGCGGGCTTTTCTGCAGTGATGAACGTCCGCCTCACATATATATGTGTACATATCTGATACTTTATATCTACTCGTCTATGAAGAGAGAGGCAATCGTACGCGTCCGTCTCCTGCTGCTTTGCTGAATGATATGCGTGCATGTGGCGTGCGCGTACTCGTCGAGGGAGTAGACCACGACAGATTTCTGTCTGTTCTGTCTGTGTCTCCCTATCTATCAATCCGCTGCGGACACGCGCTCGAAGAACCCCACCTACTTCTCCTCCTCCTCGCATACACTCGATGTGTACACGCACTCGAAGAATTTATTCTATACTTCCCACACACATATATATAACTCCTGTGTACATACGCTTGAAGAATTCACCCTCTTCTTCGTATAAATGTGTACGTATATGCGTACATGACATATGCATGCGCCTGAAGAGTTTCTTCTACGCACAGTCGTCAGCCAGCGCGTCTCGTCTTCTCCTCCTCCTTGCGGGCTGCATGTGCATGTGCGTGTATCTGCCAGTACGCGTCCGGCCCCCTTCGCCGTGTCCCTCGCCTCTTCGCTTTCTCTCTGTATCTGCCAGAGTGTGCGCGCCTCTCCCTGCTGCTCTTGTGGGTGGGGCTCTACAAATTGGGCCTCTTCGCGCTCTCTATTTGTCTTGCCTTCCCTTCGCCCTTCTCCTCTCTCTCGTTGTGTCTGTGTGTCTGTCTACCAACGTGCTGTTGTCCCTCTATGCTGCTCCTCTCTCCCTTCATATATCTCCGAAATGTTCCCCTCTTCGGTCTCGCGCGCTCTTCACAACAGCACGGCGGTCTCTGCTGTCGCCCTCTCTCGCGCTTCACAGAAATGTGTCGGTCTTCTGCTGCTCTCTCCTGCTGTCTCGCCCTGTATCTCAGTACAGCAGTGTGCTCCTCCTCCTCTCGCTTCTTCCTTGCGAAAATGTGCTTCTCGTTTCTGCTGCTCTCTCTCTGTATGTTTCTCTGTGTATTTAATCAAACGTGCTTTTCGTCTATTGTCCTCTCTTACACAAACGTGCATGCACTTCGTATACACGTACACATACGGAGGTCTTCCTCTGTCTGGACGCACACACACACATATACGTCTCATGTAAATGTTGCAAAATTCCCGCGGAGGGATATTCACACTTACTCTCCTCCTTCTCTGTATATGCCTGAGTGTTCAACGTACCAGCGTCTATTTGGTGTACGCGTGCTTGACTTACCTGCGTACCCACCTTCTGCGTCCGTCGGCGGCTTGGGCTCCCTGCACCGCCCCGGGTATTACGTCTGCCCTTGGGGTTCTCTTCCGCATTGGGGACTTGACTCCCAGTCAAAATAATTCAGCCTGTTGTCCACTCGTCGCTGTACGTCCTTCACCTGGTGTACGTACACTGCAAACGCACGCGATCGTCGTCAAGGGCTGTACGTACACTGCGAACAGACGCGGTTTTCGTACGGCGGTGTACGGACGCTGCAAACATACACAAACGCATGCATTTGCGGTGTACGTACACGTGCGATCTTTGTTCAGTGGTGTACGTACACTGCGAACGCACGCGGCCTTCATCCAGTGGTGTACGTACACTGCGTGTCTTCCTGCTCTACGCGCCTCTGCGTAGTCACTCACAGACAGCTGCTCACTTCTCGGCCCTCTGCGTCTCTGCCTCGAGCGTACGATCGCTCGGTTCTCTCGCCGCACGTTTCCTGCCGATCTTAGCCGTCTGACTCTCTATCTCTTTGCTCATCTGTGTATGTGCTTGGAAGAGTGTGTATGTGTGTATGTGTGTGTGTATGAGGACTTCTCTTTCTGTATTGCTGCCGTTGTACACTGGTTTCTCTGCCCTTGACACACCTGTATATATGTATAGTGCCTTCTCTTTCTACTTGTGTGTCACCTCCTTTTTTACTCAAGACGGTTCTCTGGAACTTTGTATACGTTTGCTTGTCTTTCTATACATGTTCTATTTCTATATACCTACTGTGTCTACATGCGTATACATAGAAAGAGAGATGACAGAAAGAAAAAGAGCTGGATGTATATATATATGTTCGTGTATATGTATATATATGTAAGCAGTGAAGTACCTGCTGTTGGCGCTGTTGGCGCTTCTGGTGCACTGCTCCTGCTGGTGGTGGCGGTGCTGCTCCGATTTGTGCTCCTGCTGCTCCTCCTTTCCCGCCCTGCTGACACGCTGCTGGCTCGGCTGCTGCGCGCCCCTAGTGCTGCTCCTTCTTCCTCGTTTTTTCCCTTCACAACGTGTGTTTTCCTCTGCATGTCAACCCCGGCAGCTGCGTCTCAGAGAGACAGCGAGAGAGAGGCCCGCACATGTACGAGTAAGCTGGAGCACATATATGTGAGGCAGGGAGACGCTTTCAGTGGTCTATACGTGTGACTTCTGTTGATGACGAGGGGAGATTTATTGACGGCCTGCGTTGGTGCGCGTTGTGCTGCTGCTACTGTGTGGGCGGCGCAGGACACGGCGACGAGGAAGACCGACATTTGGTAAGTGCCCCGGGCCGCTGCAGCAGGTGACTTCGAGGGCACATAGACGTGTTCCTGCTTATTTTCACTATTGCCTCTCCTCTCCCTTGTTCTCCTTCTTCAGCCTTATATCTTTTAACTTTTGGCGAATTTGCCTTACGAACCTGCGCGCTTCTGCTGCTGTTCTTATGCAGAATTCCGTCCACTCACGTCCTGTCCCCCTCTTCACTCACTCGCAGACGGCTGCTGCTGCTGCCGTCCTTGGTGCAGCACACAGCAGTTGCTGCCGCTTCTGCGCTGTCCTTTCTGTGGCACACAGGAGTCTCTGCTGCTTCTACGCTGTCCCGCCTGAGGCACACAGCAGTAGCTGCTGATTTTGCAGTGTCTTGCCTGCGGCATAGCAGTTGCTGCTGCTGCTGCTACATATTCCGGGTGTCATTTGCTTTTGCTGCTGAGACCAGTTATAGGCCAGCCTCGGTGCGTGCGCGCTGATTCTTGCAGTATATACACATATATATATCTATATATATATATATTGTCCTCTTCCGGAACGGCCATTCACGAGTATGCCCCTTCCCGTCCCGTCCCCCGCCTGCTCTGAAGCTCGTCGTACGCTCGTGTCTCCTCCCTTCACAGCATTCTTGCTGCTGCTGTTCTGCATTTCTTCTTGACGCTTCTGCTCGACTTCTGCGCTTCTCTTTCTGTCTCTTCACTGACGTTTTCGTCTCTTCGCGCGTCGAAGTTTCGCGTGTCTGGTGTGTCGGTGTTTTTGCTCTTCTTGACAAAGATTACGCGACGTCCTGCTTTTCCTGCCCTGCGTGCCACTGACGCGTACGACGTCTTTTACGAAGATGTATGAAAGCAGCGCATCTTCCGTAATACGTGCTGCATTTTCGTCTTCCGACGACTTCCCGAAAGAAACGACCCCCACTTCTCTTACAAGCCTGTGCTTCTCTCCGTCCCATATTGTTCTCCTTATTTTCTGCTTTTACGTGCGTTTACAGCTGCCCCCTGTTCTTCCCTGCTGCTGTGGAAGGTATCGTCCTCCTCTTCTTTGGGGGAACCTGCGTCTTTTTCGTAGTGCCTACACTGCACATCTCTACATACGTATGCTCACATGCATATATATATATATATATCCACGTAGAGAGAGAGATATGTATACCTCTGTGCGTGAAGCACCACACACACGCGAGCTATTATTCGAGAGACTTGTTTTTTTGCGTAGGGTTTGCTGTCCACTACTTGACGTTGTACGTGCCGTCTGGTCTACTATCCACGCGCGCGCATCCGCAGACGTCGAGCAAACTTCTCCCGCTGTTGTTGGTCGGGTGCTTCTTCGTCTGCTGCAAACGCTCTGCCTACCACCTGCTGCGTCTCGTACTCCCAGCTGCTGCCGCTTGTATTTTGGCTCCTGTGGCTTGCTGCTTCGCTGCTGCTGCGCCACGGCTGCTGCACTGCGGCTGCCGATCCTCCTCCTGCAGGTGATTCTCCCACTGCTACTCTTGCTGCTGCTCCTCTGGTGCTGTTCTGCTGCTGCTGTTCCTCTGCTGCTGCTCCTCTGCTGCTGCTTCCGCTACCGCCTGTGTGTGTGCGGGTGCACGCAGCCAACGGCAGTGGGCGTCCTGGAAAAGTTCGACATTGCGTCAGTTAGCTGCGGCGCCCATCACACGGGTAACACTCCTGCAGCTTTGCTCTGTTCGGGTCGACGACGAATTACTTCTACTTCATACAGACATACACAAATACATATATGTGTAAATGTATGCATATGTGTGCGTATGTACAAATGAAGAACTTCGTCTATATTGGGTTGGTCATCTACAGGGGTGCCCGTCGTGCGCGTTACTCTTCTCCACCCGTGTTCCGTTCGCGTGCAACTACCAAAATTTATAACCCATACATACACATACATATACATGCATGCATACACGTATGTGTGTATATATATGCGTGTGTGAATTCATATAAATGAATAGTAGTCTGTGTAGTCAGTCTGTACACACTTAGCGTGAAGTCATTTCCATATACATATATATATATATATATATGTGTCACGTACGTTTCTCTGTATGCATACAAAGAGGACTACGTACATATAGAGAGAGACACACCTTCAGATATAATTATATATATATATACACGTAGAACGTATCTCTACATGCATGTGCGTATACTGCTATACACATATATATGCACGTTACTGTGGATTCATTCGTATATATGCATGCAGTGCACACGGCTGTCGAAGAGAGGAGAGTATTTATCTTCGCGGTCGTGCCTCGCAGCAACAACAGCTGTTGACGCTAGCCCTCGTCTACCGACCGTTGTGCTGCTGCTTGTTGCTAACGCGCATTCACCCGCTACTCTCTCTTCACGAACTGCTGCTACACCCTGCCATACCCATGTATTTACATATATATATATCATCTGTGTATATAGGTATCTCTCTATATATATAAGGTTGTAAATATGCCTAGCGCGGTAGCGAGAGGATACGTGTACCTGTGTGACTGCATTGAAGGTACTACGAAAAAGTGAAAGCCTATCTGGAGGCTGCACACTTAAAGAAGTCTGATAAGCTGTATACGTCTGTATACATATGTGTATGTATGCTGACGTTTGTATGTGTATATATGTATGTAGCTGTATACGTCTGCATACATATGTGTACATATACGTATATATAAGCATATTCTTAGACATATATATATATACACGTATGTGTACGGACGTAACTGTATATATGTCGATATATGTGTATATATATATGTATACGCATTTGTACAGAAGTACGTATATATATGTCAATATATCTATCTATCTATCTATATATATATATATGTGAGGGTCCCCTGCTGATGCTACGTTCACCCTGCGCATACGCACATATACGTAAGTATGTCTCTACGCATATATATATATATATATAGCTATGAAAGAGTGTGTCGACTGTGTTGTCGCATTCGGCTTGGCTGCGCATGGCTGCTGCTGCGGTGTACGTACAGCGTGTGTGACCTCCGACGGCGCGTTATACGCGTGGGGTGGTGCAGCTTTCGGGAAGCTTGGCGCGGGTGCAAGCATCACCAGCGCTGCTCAGCTGCTGCCTCAGCGAGTTGCTGGTCCTTTGCTCGGAAAAGTAGGAAATGTTTCATATTTTTCAGCAGCTGTTTTTCTTGTGAAGTGCTGCTGGTATGTGGGCCCTGCCCACGGCTGAGGCAGCAAAGCCGTTGTCTCGCCGCAGCAGCAGTTACTTGTGCTGCCCTTGCTGCTGTTGCTGCCCTTGCTGCTGTTGCTGCCCTTGCTGCTGTTGCTGCCCTTGCTGCTGTTGCTGCCCTTGCTGCTGTTGCTGCCCTTGCTGCTGTTGCTGCCCTTGCTGCTGTAGCTGCTGCTCTTCCTGCGCTGCTGCTGCTCCTCTTGCTGCTGGTCTTGCTGCGGTGCTGCTGCTGCTCTTGCTGCGCTGCTGCTGCTCCTCTTGCTGCTGGTCTGGCTGCGGTGCTGCTGCTGCTCTTGCTGCGCTGCTGCTGCCGCTGCTCTTGGTGCTGCTGCTCTCGGTGCTGCTACTATTGCTGCTACTCTTGCTGCGCTGCTGCTGCTCTTGCTGCTCTTGCTGCTGCTTTTGCTACGCTACTGCTGCTGCTCTTGCTGCTGCTGGTGCTTCGTTGAGTAGTCTTTTAATTCGTGCTGCTGGTGCTGGTTCTCTGCATCGCCGTTGCTGAAGCTGCGGCCTCTGTTCTTACTGTTCCTGCTGGTGGCCCGTGCTGCTGCTAACCTTCTGCCTGCAACCGTTTCCCGTGTTGCCGCTGCTTTCTTTCTGCTACTTGTGCTGCTGCTGCTGCTGCTGCCGCCACTGCACACGTGCTGCTCCTGCGGTTGCTGCTACTGCTGGCACATCGTTGCCTCCGCATTCCAACGTGTGCGCCACAACTCCGCTGCCCGGGGGATTGCTGCTCCCCCTGCAGCTCCTGCCTTTCTTGCTGCGACTGCTCGTCTGTCGCGTGCTCTTGCGCGCTTTAGCGGCTCTTGCCGCTGCTCCTCTTGCCTCTGCTGTTGTAGCTTTTCTTGCTGCTAATGCAGCGTCGGTTGCTGCTGCTTGTGCTGCTGGTGCTGCTGTTGTCGCTTCGGCTGCTGCGGCTACTGCCCCTGTTTTTCTGTTCTTGCTGCCTACTATGGAAGCTGCTGCTGCTGCTGTCATCGCTCGGGGCGTTCATCTACTTTTTGCTGCTGCGTTGCTGCTGGTGCATCTTCCTCGTGTGTTGCAGCGGGTGTCTTCAGTAGCGCTGGGTGCGCAGCATAGCGCGTGCATTACGACGGACGGAGAACTTTACACATGGGGGCAGGGCAGACGTGTAAGCCTCTCCCTCCTGCTGCTGCTGCTTCTTCTTCGTGTCTCTCTGACGTCAAGCGGTTCTCTGTAGCTCTCTCAACTATACCAGCTGTTGCTGCTGCTGCAGCCCTCCCACGCCTGGCCTTTGCTTCAGCTGTTCCCGTGTGCTGAGACGCATGATTGCCTGACCTGCTGCAGAACACTGGTGTTGCTGTTGCTGGTGTTGGTACGCACCTGAGGCTCAACATGCTGGTGTGCTGCTGCTGCAGTACCAGTGTTTTGGATTGCTGCTGCTGCTACTGTCGCGTTGCGACAGGAGGGGCCGCCCGGCTCTGCTTCTTCTCTCCTTCAAGCTGCTCTGTGCAGTTCGAAGAAATGTTGCTGTCCGTTTTTCAACTTCTGCAGCGAGGTCGTTGTAGGTGTTTCTTGCCTTTGGAGCTGCTGGTACTTCGCCGTTGTCTCTTCGTGTCGCACCTGCTGCGGGTGCTGCAGCGTTCTGCTGCTCCCCGTCCTCCTTTTGAAGTGCCGCTGCTGCTACATTAATGCTGCTCCTGTTGCTACATTTCTGTTGCCTCAGGTGTGATACTGCTCCTCCAGTGTTGCTCCTACGACTGCGATGCTGCCACTGCTGCGCGACTGCTGCTGTTGCTGACGTACGCTGCTGCTGCTGCTGTTGCAGCTGGGGCATGAGTGGCTGCACGGAGAAGAACTTGACGAGCCGCTGCCTCGCCGGGTCGACATCCTTGCACATGCCTTCGTTATCCAGGTGGTCTGCGGGGAAGCCCACACTGCCTGCCTAGTCAATTCAGGTAGGCAGCACCAACAGCAGCAGCAGCAACAACTGCAAGAGCGACAGCAGCAACAGCAAAACCCACGGCAGCACCCGCAGCGACAGTAGCATCAACAACACCCACAGCAGCAGCAGCGATATACGAGCAGGTGGGGCACGAGCACGACAGCAGCACCTGTGAGAGCGACAGCAGGCCAGTGATAGCAACAGCGGTGTCCTACACAGCAGCAGCAATCACCCTATCAGCTGCAACAACGTAAGAACCAGCAGCGAAGTCAGCAGCAACACTACTACAAGAGCAACAGAGCGAGCAGCAGCGCGAACAGCAGGACCTTCCGCGTCTTCCCTGCACCGTAACATTCAACAGTAGTGCTGCTATATAAATATTATAGAACACGGATATACACGTATAGAGAGAAAGAGATAGATAGATACCTGTAAATATATAGAAAAAACATAGAGGTTTACACATAGTTATACGCTCGTATACACATACATATATATATATATATATATAGATAGATGGGTATAAGCTAACGTAGAATTTTCCACCTATGTATACACACTCCTCTATACGTATTTATATATACGCATACAGACAGATAGATAGATGGATATAAAACAACGTAGAGTCTGACGTATGTATATACCCAGTTGCAGACTTCACATCTATGTGTATATATGCATATATATCTTGGGTGTGTGCCCATTACGCACGTACGAGTGGCCGTGTGGAAACACATGTATACGTATCGGCAGCTATAGATAGCTGTTTGCCTGCATGTGACACGCTCTTTCGTAGATGTGCTTCTACTGTGGTACGAATTGCTGCTGCTGCTCTTGTTTTTCTGCTGCTGCTATGGTTCCCCAGACATTGATGCTGCAGCTCACGCTTCTCTTGCACCGCTTTCGAGGCTGTCTGTGCGCCTCCTCCTACCACCTTGGTGTTGCTCTTCCTCTACTGCTGCTGCTGCTGCGCGTGGATTTGAGGTACTGCTGCTGCTCTTTTTGTACAGTCGGAGAGCTGCCGCTCTCCTGAACGACTTCACGCCGTGGCTGACAAGCCCCCACACGACTGCTCTAGACCCAGCGTTGCTGTCACAACTTCTATTGATTTGACGCGGCTGCTGCCCTTCTCTTATAAACTGCTGCTACGGTTGCCGCTTCTTCTTCTTCATTTTCTCTTCGTGTTGCCACTGCTGCCCCAAGGGTTCGACCTGCTGCGACTGCGCACTCGCGCCTGCGTTGTTGTTGCCACTGCACCCAGCCACCGTGGCTCCTTTTGCTGCGGGCGGTCTGCGTCGGCTGCCGCGCTTCATACACTAGCGCTGCTGCTGTTGCCCGAGGTGCTGTGCCTGCGTCCCCTCCTCTGGTGCTAGCCTGCACGCGGGGGCACTGCTGCCGCGCTGCTGTGCAGACGCCACTGCCGCAACTCTCTGCTGCTGCCCTCCTCGCTGCTGTCTTGTTGCTGCAGGCGACGTCTGGGCGTGGGGCAGCAGCTGGGTAGGCGCGAGGCTCCTTCTGTGCGACGCACCCCGCGGAGGACTGCTGCGCATTTCTTTCCCCTGTTGCTGCCACTGCTATGGCTGCTGCTGCCCGACGGTTGCTGCCGCCGCTGCTGGGGCTGTTGCTGCCGCTGCTATTGCTACAGCTGCCGCTGCGTTGGCTGTTCCTGATATTGCTGCTGCTGCCCCTGCTATTGCTGCTGCCGCTGCTATGCCTGCCGCTGCCGCTGCTATTGCTGCTGCTCCCACCGCTGTTACTGCTGTTGCTACCGCTGCTATTGCTGCTGGGGCCGCTGCTATTGCTGCTGCTGCACGACGCCCCGGACGCGGTGAAAGTTCTCCTGCTGCCATTGCTCGCGTTTTGGCGTCCGTTGCCCTGCTGGTGGGAGCACTTGCTTTTTCTGAAGATGCCATGCCTGCTGCTGGTGCCGCCGCCTCTGCTGCTGCCGTCTGCCCTTTGAAAGCGGTTGCTGCGGCGCTTCTACCGGAGACAGCCGGGGGACCCTGTTCTAGCTACATCCGTCGGCTAGTTGTCACCGAACCCATTTGCCGTACATGCGTTTCTTTTTTCGCTTCTCCTGCTGCCTCCTGCTTTGGCTCTTTGCTCCTCCTATTGCTTCTGCTGTTTGTGCTGGATCTGGTGCTCCTCTTGCGTCTGCTGTTCCTCCTGCGTCTGCTGCTCCTCCTGCGTCTGCTGCTGCCTCTACGTTTGCGAAGATTCCTCCTCCCGGAACTGCTACTGCACTTGCGCCCGTTCTGCTGCTGCCTTTGTTGTTGCTCCTGCTTCCGCTGCTTCTGCCGCTGTAGTGGGGAGGTTGATTGCTTGCTGCTGCTGCTGGTTCTCTTCTGTTTCGTCGTTGTTGCCGTTCGTCGCCGTAGTGGTTCACTGCTGCCTGTCGCTGCTGCAGCTTCTGTTGCTCCACATCGGCCCGCTGCTGCTGCCGGCCTTGTCGGTGGAACTGCTGCTGCTTGTCTTGCTGCTCCTGACGACCACCCGAATGTTTGCATGCCCGTCGACCTGCTGCTCTGCCTTCTGTTGTTGCGTTTCCTCTTATATTGCTGCTGCTGCTGCTTCTCCCTGTAGTGCTTGTGTTCCATTTTCTGCCGCTCTACCTGCCTCTGTTGTTGCTGTTTCTGCTATTTGGACTGCCCTCATGTTCGCTTGTTGCTCCTGCTGCTGCGCCTTCCGGCTGTGTTGCTGTCCTTGCTGCTGCTTCGCCCCTGCTGCAACATCCAGGCGTTGCTTCTACTGCTGCTGCTGCCGCTTGTGCAGGTGGTGGGGCACGGAGAGGCGGCAGCTCCTGCGAATCGGCCCACGCGGATAACAGCGCTACAAGGCAAAGGCGCGCTGTTGCTGGCGTGCAGTTCTCTGTTTACTGCTGCTCTCTGCGACCCGCGTTGTCTAATGGAGCGGCGTGCTGCTGCTGCTGCTTTGCTCCTGGAGCAGCAGGAGAGCAGCGGCCTCACCCGTGGCAGAGCGATGAAAAGCAACAGCTGCAGCAGTCAGAGCAGCAGCGGCGGCGGAAACACAAGCGGCAAGAGGCAGATAGAGGGGAGCAGTACTCGCGCCGACAGCAGCGAGCCGGGGCAGTCTGCTGCAGCAAGAAGGACTGCAGCTGCTGCAGCAGCAGCCTCAACGGCAGAAAAAGGAGGAGGAGGAGGAGCAGCAGCAGCTGCAGGAGGTGGAGGAGGAGGAGAAGAAGCAGCAGCAGCCGAAGGAGCAGCTCCAAGAAGAACAGCAGCAGCTGCACCAGGTCAAGACTCGGGTGCTGCGGCAGTTTCTGCTCTTCCAAAGGTCGAGAAAGAATTGCTGCGGTGCATGGAGGCGCTGCGAAGCATATCGACGCATGCAGCTGCCAACAGCGGCAACGGCGACGGCAGGCCAGGCAAGTGCTGCAGTACGTTAGCGACAACAAGTGCCCGCCTAAGAAAAAGAAGAAGCAGCAGCAGTAGCAGTAATGCTACACCGACCTGCAGCACGCCAGGTAGTCACAGGCAGCGCTACACCCACCAGCCCGCAGCGACGCAGCTGCAGCAACAGCAACAGCAAAATGAGGGATGCTCATGTGGCGCAGCAGCTGCAATAACTCCACGACGTTTTTGCACTACCTTGCACTATCTACTTCTCTTGTTGTGCGCCAGCAAACCTATGCCCTTATATATATATATATATATGCATAAATGTGTGGTACCTATATATATATATATACATGCCTGCAGGTGAAATACATGTATGTGAAGTACATATACATTATATATATATGCATACATGTGAAAAATACACTTGTGAAGTACATACACATTTATATCTATATATATGAGTACATGTGAAGTATATATATGTGAAGTACATATGCACTTATATATAAATATATACGCGTACATGTGAAGTACATATATGTAAACTACGTTCATATAAATACGCGCATAGATATAGAACAGATATACATACGGATATATATGTGAACGATATGAGTCGTGTGTCCATAGAAGTTTACAGCTGATGGTTCTGATGACGAAGCAGAGCAGCCACTTGGAAGCGCCGCCCCCAGCAGCAGCTGCGATGCTCGTGCACAGGAACCGGAAGAGGAGGACGGCAGCTGCAGCAGGAGGAAGAGAGCAGCAGGGGAGAGCAGAGAATACAGCAGCAGCGGAGCGCTCGCAACGGCGGGCAGAATGACAAACAGCTGCACACGTCGAATTGTCTTCTCCGAAAGTTACTCGCCTCTCCTCTGCTCTCGCCGTCCTCTCTCTGCTGCTGCTGCTGCCCCTTCTTCTTCGGTCTCTCCTTTCCCCTCCCTCTCTTTCTCTGCACGCCGTCGCTGCGAGAACTACGTGGACGCGACACACCTACTCACTCACAAACTGAAAGACACATATTTTATCCATCCATATACGTGTGTCTACATACACATATATATTTATATATATATGTGTCTCTCTCTGTGTGTCTGTCTCTCCATCTCTCTATATATATGTGTATATGGATATACAGGTATACATGTAGATATACAACAGATACGTATAGACATACTATACGATACTAATGTGTATGTATGCATTTGGAGAGAGCTACATGGATACATCGTCCTCATAGACACCTGCGCGCCTCGGTGGGCGCTTGTGGAGAAAGTAGGGAACTCTGTATAGAGTTGTATATGGCAAGCGTACTTGTGTGTAGATTTGATAACGTGCTGGCCTACACAGACGTATGGACACTTATACGTGGGCATATATACATATATATATACACGTGTGTGTATCCGTGCCTCTGTATATACATATGTGTGTTTCGATACGCATGCATCGAGGGTACGCGCGTAGGCGTGTATACGCATCTCTACATACGGGTCTATATATGTGTGTGTATGTGTGCGCAGGTGTATTATAAATAGAATCTACGTACGAACGCATACGTGCTGCAGATAGCGCGATCCTCCTGTGTATATTGCTGCGATCGTGTGTCTCTGCGTGTCATATATCGACTGCCATACCTGCCTCTGTTTACGGAGGAAAGGAAGTGTCAATCTCCTGTCGGACGCAGAGGTGGGAAAATTTCCCTTGCTGTTGAACAGCGGCATGCGCCAGCGGAAAGCGTCCTACGGGTGGGAGCTCCTGTTGTTCCTCTGTCTCTGTGTGCTGCCCCTGCTGCTTGTGAAGATCGTTCTCTGCTGCTGCGCCCCCCCTCGCAATGGCCCTGCTGCTGCTGCTGCCGCCGGTCTGCGGTTGTTCCCAAAGCCTCAGCACGCTCTCGCTGCTGCAGCTGCCCCTTTGTGCGCTGGGATTGCTACTGCTGCTCTGCTGCACGTGGAGTATCCGCCGTGGGGACTGCTCTATGCATGCGGTGGTGCGCGTGTTGCTCCTGCTTCTGCTGCTGTGCTGCATTGCCGGAGTGAGTCTGTGTAGCCAGCGCTGCTGCCCATGACGGGAATGCTGCTGCTGCTGTTGCTTGGCTGCTGTGTGTGCCGCTGCTTTTGCTGCGTTGTGCTTCAGAAGAAGCTGCGCAAAACCAGCTGCTGGTAGGTCCCTGGATGCTGCACTAATCCTGCAGTGGTTCACCAGCGATCCCGGGTCTGTGTTCCTCTCCCATCCGACAGCCATGTCCCTGTCTCTATTATCTCTCTGTGCAGAAGATAGTACACCGGGAGAGGGGGAGACGGACAGGTAACCCGTGTCTGTTTGTGTGTGTCTGTGTGCCTGTCTTTCTCTATGTACATCATTATTTGCATGCAAGTGAGTGATGATATATGTATATGTGTGCGCACGCATATCATCACACCAACACATGCAGGTGCAATTCATAATAAACAACTGTATATATTTTTGACACATGTCTTTATGTGCGTCTGTGTGCCTCTGTCTGTATCTGTGTGTGTCTCTCTCTACCTCCACATATGTATATACACATGTATGTGTGTCTCTCTCCCAATATGTACATATATATATGTATACAAATGAGTGCATACATTTATGTATGTATATATATGTGAATATACACGCATATATATATATATATATGTATTCGCGCGTCAACGTGTTCAAGTGTGAGTAACGTATGACAAGGGGTCAGTACGGAGGTAGACACGTTTATATTTTGTGTCTACGTTTCTCTTTGCCTCTTCCTGTGTCTCACCCCGCTTCTTTCAGTGTGTGCGTGCCAGTTCTCTTCGTCTACTACGCACAGGCGTGTATTTCGGAAATAGAAGAGACAGCTATTGGACCCTCCCTCAAAAATGTCTTCGCATGTCTTTCTTCCTCTCTTGCTGTCTCTCTCTCTGTGTGGCTTGAAGTCGCTAGCGTAGACGCACTCGGCAGCTACACACCTGTGAGGCAGGTGGAGCGCAGTAGTTCTGCGCGCTGCTTGCTGCTGGGGCTGCCTCAGGAAACTGCTGCTGCGGCTGTCGGAGAGAAGACAAACGAGGAGAAGCGGTGCGAGGAAGAAGACGAACGAGGGGCTGCTGCCGGCGAGCTTCAGCCTCTGCAGTTCGAGCCGCCCCAGCAGCAGCGGCAGACAGCGACGGTGGCGCTGCTGAGCGAAGAACTTCAGACAGCACAGCAGGAAAATCTGCTGCTTGTTGCCGTCCTCCGAGGCGTCGCCCAGCAGGTACGTGTATCGACACACTGCAGAGACTTTGGAAACAACCACGAAGCTCTTTTCTTCTTCGTGTCGCCTACTTCTTGTGAAGAAGTAAGAGTCGCCTCTCCTAACAAAGACGCGTCTACAGACGATATAGGAGTTGCGCACGCATCGCAAACATACACTTGGGTGTGTGTGTGTGTGTGTGTGTAGTACAGAGGGTCATATACGTATGTTCGTGTGCATGCAGAGAACACATACACATATATGTGTATATACGTGTACAATGTGTATATCTATATGTATATAGTTGTATACGTATTTTGCTGCATGCAGAGAACAGATACACATATAGGTGTATATATGTGTACAATATGTATATATATATATAGCTGTACACGTATTTGTCTCTGTGTTTATGTATACATCCGTGTAGTATACGTACACCTGTATTCTGAGGGGCACAGAGGCAAACGTGTATAGACTTGATGCACGTGCATATGCCCGCTACCTGCTCACTTGCGGGAGTGATATGTCGACACTTAGAGAGATCAAATGACTCCTCCACCGGTATTCCTTTCCTCTTAAAACTGCAGGAAGGACTGAAGAAGCAAGGTTATTGTCGAGGAATGTAGCCGCGACCTCTTTACGTACTGTTCGTATGCATCTTCGCAATAGTATTCTACCCGGGGGCTAAACACATATGTATATATATATGCGCTCGAACGGACACGCAGCTGTTGCCTGGTTGCGCTGGTGCTGCCATTTGCAGCAGCTGCTGCTGCTAGGAAGTCTTGCTGTTGCCTAGCAGTGCCCCCTACTCTGGCGACAAGGCAGCCGCACTTGGACTTAAGGTCTGCGTAGCTGCTGACTGCGTTAGCTGTTCCTGCGTACTGCTGTTGCTGTCTGCTGCTGCTGACACCTGCTACTGCTGCTGTCAACCACTGCTGCTGCTGTCAACCACTGCTGCTGCTGTCCACCACTGCTGCTGCCAACCACCGCTGCTGCTGTCAACCACTGGTGCTGCTGTCACCTGCTGCTACTGCTGTCTACTGCTGCTGTAACCTGCTGCTACTGCTGTCTACTGCTGCTGCTGCCTACTGCTGCTGCTGTTTACTGCTGCTGCGGCTACTGCTGACCCCGCATGCAGCTACCTTGCGGCTTCGTTGGTGGTGCATGCGTCGGTTACGCTGTTGTGTTGGGTGGCGTACGTACAGCTGAGCGACGCGCTGCGGCGGAGTGCAACGCTTGAGCAGGAACTGCTCGTCGAGCGGAAGGTAGGTGACGTCCAGTCGCAGTCTTCTTATGCATGCACTTTTGAACGTATACAACTGCAACTATTTGCAGAGTTGGAAACGTATGTGTGTGTGTGTATACATACGTATACGTATACACGAGTATGTGTGCGGGCGAATGTATATTTGTAGGTGTACATACACATACATACACAGGTGTGCGTGCGTGCGTGGTGGAGCAGAGGCGCCTACTCACACAGGCCTACTGCAACTACGAATGTGTACGTGAAGAGAGAGAAAGGTACAGGGATACAGTGACGGGCTGATATATATATATATATATATCAGCCAGTCACTGTGTATATATATATATATACGCGCGTATCTTCGGCATACGTGTTGTATATAGTAGTACGCATCTTCCACCTCGTACATTTGGTGTACGTGCACGCAACTGCCCGCGTCAGTTGGGTGGATCTCTGCGGCAGTTGTGATGGGCTGCAGCAAGTGTCTGTTGCTCTTGTGCTTCTGCTGTGGCTGCTTCTGGGAGCCGTTGGTTTCCTTTTGCCTGCTCCTGTGTTCCTGGTGGTTTTGTGCGCCCGCTGCTGCTGTGGCTGCTGCCATGTGTGTAGAAATCCGCTGAAGCGGGAGACCGTCTCGCGACGCTGCGCGCACACTACGTGGAGCAGATTGAGCAGCTCCAGCAGCAGCTGCTGCAGCAAGATAACACTCTCTTGCATGCATTGCTTGCTGGACGGCACACTGCCGCCTCGGCCCCTCGGCGAGGTGTGACACCCGATCCATTCGGACTACCTGCAGGCATCGCCATTCATACTGGCACGGGCGATTTAGTAGGCGGCAGCACGCCGGCGGGGGGAGTAGCAGGAAAGGATGTGGCAGTTTCGCAGAGTGCTGTGCTGCAGCAGCACTCCACACCGCTGTACCTCTCGTCCCCGCTGCTTGGCGGCGTCTGTGGTGCTACAAGCTGTGCTGCAGCAGCGGCAGCGCCAGGCAGACAGCAGCTGCCTTGCGAAGAAAGCTTGCAGCAGGCGCTGCTGGATCCTCTAGGAGAAAGCCGCACCGCAGCAGCAGCAGCAGTAGCTCAAAAAGGCGCAGCACCAGCCGTCTCCACTGCGTTGCTAATGACGCTGCCTTCTGTGGCGTCTGAAGCGTATCAGAGCAGCAGCCACGGCAACGGCAGACAGCCGCTTACTGCAGCTGCTGATACACTATTGGCCTACGGTCGGCAGATGCCAGTGCTCCCGCCCAGTAACGAGAGTAGCACAGAGCTGCTCACAAGCAGCAGCCTGCTGGGTAGCATCAGCGGCAGCTGGCTCAAGAACAGCGGTAGCACAAGTTCGTTCAGAGCCAGCACCAGCAGCACCACGCCATTCCGCGGCAGCAGCAGCAGCAGCACCTTAAGCAGCTCCGCCAGCAGCAGCAGGGATATGTTCGCTAATCGCAGCACTAACGTTTTTTCTGCCACAAGAGGAGTAGCGTCTGCTGATGGAGCAGCTGCACTGCAGAGCAGAAGTGGTCCCAGCAGTGGTCTGCAGAAACTGCTGCTGCAGCAGCCGAGTCGTCTGCTCCCCCACGCCAGCCGAGCAGCTAGAATCGGCAGCGGCAGCAATCTTCTTTTCACGGAGAGGGCAGCATCTGCAGATGCACGAGGTGACGGCGGCGATACAACCGCATCGGCGCAACAGCCGCGTGCTGCTGGTGCTACAGGCCCCTCTGCTGCTTCTTCACGAAATAGCGAAATTCCGATTTTCTTTCTAAATGAAGAAGGCAGTGCAGCCTCTCAAGCTCCTGTCATGTAGAAGGCGCGGTGTTCCGAAAGGAGAAAACGTCGTGTCTCAGTATGTAACAGGGGCTTAACAAAGTAGTTTCTGTACGCAGACAAAATTCAGTTGATATCGGTGCTGCAGCGTGTACGTGCGTGTAGCAGACAGTTCAGTTTGCAAGCGTGTATATCTACGATGCGTGTAGGAAACTGTACAAATCTATACGAGTCTCCCATTCTCTATCTCTCTCACTCTCTCTCTATATATATGTATGTATGTGTACAGGCGTGCGTGCCTGTGTTTACGTGCGCACGTACATCTGTGGACGCGAATGTGTAGTATGTAGCAGCAGGTCCACGTACTCATTCAAGAAGAAAGTCATAAAGACAGCTTGTCATTCGTTTTTCTGCTGCAGGTGCAGGCAGCAAGACGGAAGCATCGCGATACCTCAGCAACGCGTGTGTTAGAAACGAGAACGTACGCAATTCTCGCGATGTGAAATAAAATTCGAAGAGATCCGTCTTACGTATCTCACAGCATAGACGCTTTCGTTGTGTCGAGCGGCGTGCTTGGCTTGGCATAATGCTTACTGCCTGGTGAAAATTTGCACCTGCACTAACCCTAGACTGCATTAGCGAGGTTTCGTCACGCCCGCTGTCTGGACGCCTGTCTACATACATTCTCTGCACATATATATGTATATATAAATATATATTACATACATATTTGCAGCTACCTCCTGAAAGCGGTTCAGGGTGCGTTCAAATGCAGCGACATATATATATATATATATGTAAGCGTACCCAGCGTCCACTTACATGTCAGTTGGTGATACTGTATGTGTATATATACAGAGAGAAAAGGGTAAGCGCATGCTTCACTACGCAGCATGTCTTTAGATCTCTGAGCACTCCGTTTTTCCGGCCTATCTACGCCTGGATAACCAGCTTGTGGCAGATCACTCAGAAGTCCATATAGTGATGGCCCAGCAGGACTACGAGTTCTGTTGTTGCTTCGCGTCTGCTGCAGCAACCGTGCGCCCGCCGCGCGATTGCTGATGTCGCCACTACGCTGCCACATCTGCTGCCCACACTCGTCGCATCCTGTCATCGCGTCTCCCTTCAGACCCGCTCTCTCACTTCTTCCACCCGAATCGTCCCTGTCTTTGAGAGTCACTACTCGAGGGACAACGTCTAAATCGCGTAAATGCGAAGGCGTACCAGCAAATACACGTCGTGCGCACATGCATTTCCTGCCGTGTGGTTGGTGTTGCGCATAAGCATAGCCGTCGAGATTCCGTCATTACCAAAACGCATGTCTCTTTCGCGCAAAAAGAGGCTGTCTCTCATTCGAAAAAAAAACATAAAACAGGGTGTCCTTCACGGTGTCACCAGTGTCCCCCCGCCTATGACACGCATGCGCGGGCATGCACGCTTTCATACACACCCCCGCAGCTAAGTTGCATATATACACATATATATGCATTGTGTGGATATATATATGTTGGGAAGGTGTGCAGTATAGGAAATCAGGCAGGGACACTGGATACTGGCGCTCTATGCAGTCGATCCTGCTTAAGTCGATACAGCAGTCAAAAGTGCGCGGATTTGTGCGTACAATACGTGTAATGATACATACATATATACCCATACACGTCGATGTATACACTGGCATATATTCGAATATATACATATATATAATTGTAAGGCTACACACATATTCACATATATATATATACAGATGTATGTAAATATGTGTGTAGCCTCACACTATTCTGAATTGTTACCACGTATACAAGGCAAATATCATCGTGTACCGCATGCAGC
Source organism: Sarcocystis neurona (assembly GCA_000727475.1). Lineage (NCBI taxonomy): Eukaryota > Apicomplexa > Conoidasida > Eucoccidiorida > Sarcocystidae > Sarcocystis > Sarcocystis neurona. Next base: position 829,067 of record KL647312.1, on the reverse strand, counting down.
CCTGTCGCCTGATATATATATATATATATGTCCATAAATTCGAACTTTCCTCTCCATTTTATCTCACAGTTAAATGTGAAAAGTACGCTCCATTCACAAGCAAGGTCGTTGTGCCGCGACCTTCGTCTTGATCGACTGCGAGATATATAACGCCACCTGTCCTCCGCAGCAGCGCTTAGCCCTTCTCTGCGTATCCGTCGCTGCTGCTGTAGGTGCATCATCTTTTCCAGCTAGCGGCCCACCCACCAGCCTGCTAATATATATATATATGTATATATTACATATAAAGAGAGAGAGAGTGCATACGTGGAAGCCTGATGTTCGTGTGCGTTCGTGTAGACACAGAAGGATCGACACCCATAGAAACAGATACGGATAGCAGCATGTGTCTCTGGCTGGCACGTTTGAACACGTGGGGAGACGTGGACTAGTGCCATAAGGACGCAGATGCGCACGTGTGTTTTCTGCGCCATGGAGGTACTGTCCATAAATATAGTTGTGTATCTCTGTACATATATATATTTATATATACATGTAGGAATGTACGGACCTCTGTACATACCAGCAGAGATATGCCACACAGGTACGTGATACTTCTTGGTCCAGCATCAGTGCGCACAAAAAGAGGAAGACTGCATGCGGGGGGTGGTCTGAGACAGCACCGAGCGCAAGCAACTGGAGAAGAATGCCGGGCGAAACACGCGCCGCGCCGTGCCCTGCTGCATACGCGTGGTCGTTACCGCCGCTCTCTTCGTTCTCTCTGAGATATGCAGATAAAGCGTCTGCTGCTGTTTCTACGGCGCTGCCGCCCCGCCGCCGAAGTCCGCCGCTGCTTCTCTGCAGAGTAGCGGTTGGTGCTGTGGCAGCAGAGCGACGCCTCAGCGGATCGACTGCGCCGCAGGACCTGCAGCTTGTCTGCCCCCAGCGCCGGTGCTCCCGCTGCTGCTGCTGAGGCCGCCACCACTGCTACTGAGGCGGCTGTGCTGCTGCTGCAGCAGAGGCATCAGCAGGCCCATGAAGCAGAGCATTCCCATGGAGGAGTACTGCTGCATGTTGAACTCGCCGTACTTGCAGGAGAGCCAGCTGGCCAGCAGCAGCAGGAGGCAGACGTAGAACAGACCGACCATTTGCATGAGCACCCCCCCAAGCATCAGAGGCATGCAGACCAAATTCGTCAGGTCTGTTTCCGGTTCCTTCGGAAGGGGCCGCACGTACCGTACCACGTTCTGCGGCTCACGCGGATCTGCTCAGCAAACGATAAAAAGGAAGAAAGACAGAAACAAGTCAACGCCCCGCAGCGGGTGGTCGCGGCGGTGCTGCGGCAGCAGCAGCGGTAGTCGCAGCCGGGACAACAGCAGCACAAGCAGGAGCACAGGGGGAGCAGCAGCAACAGGGGCCGAACCAGCAGCAACAGCAGCGCAAAGAAGAAGAAACGGGAAGTGACACAATCGTGAAGGAGGAGGAGACGGAAGACGAGGAAGATGGGAGGGAAGACGAGGAGCAGAAAAGAGCAGAACGCAAACGCCTGCAGAAGCGGTAGCAGCAGCCGCGCGAGCAGCAGTAGCACGTGGGCTTCACAGACGCCACACCGGGGACAGGGACTGCAGCGCAGATGCGCAGCTACACGTGCGCACCGGCTCGGCTGTACATACACTTCAATAACCAGTGGGGCACGGAAGCAACAAATACATGCGCTTATGGAAAATATATATACATGTGTGGAGAGAATATATATATAAGCAGGTAAGATATACACGCGAGTATATACAGTTGCATACAAACAAAGGTGCGTCTCTACATATGTGGCCAGGTTGAACGTATGCAAGTCCCCGCGCTTCTATCACGACGCAGGTACCTCCATTGGCGCGTACGCTTGCATGTCCAGACCCTTTCGAGTGTACACGTGGACACGATTTTCACAGATAGACAGATCTACGGAGGAAAAACAGAGAGACATACTCTACCAGCACGTAAATATGTCCAAGTAACTGTGCTTTAACACGTAAGACGGGGTCTACGCATGTCCAGACAGCCCCGCACGTACACACATATACGTGTATAGATCCACCGAAGCAAAGACAGAGATGCTCGGGCATGTATAGAGGCAGCCACGAAGACGCGTACATGTGCGATGCATGTAGAGCATTTGCCTCCTACCACCCCTTCCCCCCCCCGGCAGCAGGTGGTGTCCCCGGGAGAGATAGCCTCCTCCTTTCAAGTATAAATCTTCACGGCTATAGGAGCACGTGCATGTGTGGATGGTGAGGGGACCTTGACCTGCGTGCCGGAGGCAAGAACTGCAGGAAAGGGGCAGAGACGTGTGCAGCACACAGAAGCACAGATGGAGACTGTGTCCGCATGCAAGACAGTCGGACGCCCCTTTGCCCAACTTGTAGCGGGGAGACGGCAGCGCATGTGGTGGCTGAGCCGTAGCGTCTCTCTCTGTGTTGCTGCAGTTGTCTGCTGCTGCTGTTGACGGATGGCTGCTCCTCCTGCGACTCTTGCGGCTGCTCACTGCTGCTGCTGCAGTTGCACCGGCCACTACTACGCCTACTACTACAACTACGACGACGGCTGCTGCCGCGGGTCGGCACCCGGGTATACACCTGCTGTCAGGAGGACTCCTGCTGCCGCTTTGCGGCTCAGGTCACTTCTTCGACCATCGCACACCCACTGCTGCTGCACAAACTTTGCTGCTGATGTTCTGCTGCTGATTGTGCAGGTTCCGCTACCACTGCAACAGTAGTCACACGCACGCTAGCTCCCACTAGTAGAAGTGGTAGTAGTAGTAGTAGTGGGTAGTGTAATAGTAGTAGCATTGTGCAGCAGTGGTAGTAGAAGTCATAATACTTCTCTCTCACCATTAAGGAGCACTCCCGGGTTCGGCGGCGCCATTTTGAAAGAGCAATTTCCTACGCATGCGCTCTCTCCTCCTTTACTCCGTTCTCCGGGTGATATGAGAGAGAGGCTGAAAGATGCGAGGGAAACAGAGTGACAGACAGGAAGAGAGAAAAAGAGATAGCAGCAGCGGCACCTGATTTGTCGTATATACGCAGTGCTCTACTGACGACGAAGTGGCTGGTTTTTCCCCTCCCCGCGCCGCACTTCACGTGAAAACAACGCCCCTGCTACGACACCCAAGACGGGACCCTGTCTGCGATAATTCATTGATTGGAACCCCTGGCATTCCAGCTGCTGCTCAGCTGCTGGTGTCACGTCTGGGCTGCGGCTGCTGCTGCTGCTGCTTTTAGCTGTGGAGCTGCTGCTCTTGCGTTTGAGCTGAACTGCTGTTTTGCTGTTGCTGCTGTCTCTGCTGCGCGCGCGCCCGCGCGAGCAAGTAGGGGAACACGCGTTAGCGTCTTTTCTCTGTGTTCTCCGGTGATAATCAAGAGCACTTCTGCACGACGACGATGTGCCGCGCTCGCTTCTGCCAGACTGACCGCCACCCGTTTCTCCGCACAGCGCCGTCTTACACAACCTGCTCCTCCTCCTCCTTTCCTCCTTTTTCTCGTTTGTTCTACCCTGACACCCCCTGACCTACGCGTCCTGGGGGTGTTCCCGTCTACTGCAGTGTTTCACTGGCAGTTCAAGTTCGTCCTGGTGCTACTGCTGCTGCGCCACACTGTTGGGCTCCCGTAGTTGCTGGTGGTGTTGTTACATGCCGTTGGTGCTCCGGCAGCCGCTGCTCGGGGGGCTGGCACACCGAGCCGCGCGCGCCGAGGGGGGCCGTCAAGCGATGTTCGAAAGAGAAGCGACAACAGAGAACGGCAGGAGAAACACCAGCAGCCGGGGCAGCAGCCATTCACAGGGTTTACTTGCACTGTAGCGTCTGCGGCAGCACAAGCATACAGAGCGGTAATACGATCTCACCCGACGTATGTGTGGCAATGCCGTCAGCAGCAATAGCGGCAGTCGCCCGCAACAGGCAAGGGCAGCAGCACACGCGTGTGAGATGGCCGGAAAAGGGGCTGCATATCTGGCAGCAGCACCTGTTGCAGCTACGTAGGCACGGGGCGGGTGATAAGTTTTCCCTGCAGTGGAGCGCATGCTTCGGTCACTTCCACACCAAGCCGCGTCCGCTCTGCCACCACCTTTTCTCTTCTTTTGCAGCGACGCGCTACTTCTCAAGTCCGTCACACGGTGTCCTGCAGCGCAGAGAGAGTTGCTGCTGCTGCTGCTGGTGCCCACCACGAACGGAGCGAGAGAGAGAGAGAGCTCTGCAACACCGGCTTCTGCTGCAAGTGCTGAGAGTTTGGCTTCGCCACGGGTGCAATCACGAGGGCAGCACCGCTGCAGAGGTACACTTTGTTGAACAGCGGCTGCAGGGGGGCCTGCCAGCCGCTCGCAGGACGGCAGGCAGCAACAGCAGCAGTAAATTCCGGCGGAAAGCTGCAGCAGAACGCCGCTCAGCCCCCCCAAGCACGCTCCTGCTGCTACGCTTCAGGGAGCAACCGTAACACGTCCCCGGTAGCAGCCTGCGTGCAGCAGCCGCGGGAGGAGCGGCAGCGCAGCAGCACGGTTGCGGTGCAGCAGCGAAGCAGCGCACAGCTCCTGGCGGCCAGCAGCAGCACGCAGTGTGTACACACAGCAGAAGGGGAATGCAGTCGCAACAGCAGCAGTCGCGGCAGAATCCCCCGCAACCCGTAGTAGACACGTTGATATTACTGTGAAGTGCAGCGGACCGTTAAACGCTATAGAGCAGGGCAACAGCAAGACGCCAACACAGCAGCAGGAGATTCCGCAGCGGCCGGCCGCCGGTTCTGTGAAGCACAAGTAGCGCGCTCTTCAACAACAGGTGGATTAGTACTTTTGGGAGTTGCAGCGTTCCAAGCTGCGGCATCAAGCCGCCGAGTAAGTAGGAGGGCAGCGGGACGGCTGCTGGGACGAGACCAAGTGCGTCCACGTCCTCTCGCAACCGCAGAGTCCTTCCCCAGGAGAAAAGAGAAACAACATTCAGTAGCACCGCAGCAGGGACCCCCGCAGCTCACACACAAGGGAAGCGGCGGCAGGCGCGTGGGGTGCGCTTAGCAGCGGCAGGCGCGTGGGGTGCGCTTAGCAGCAGCAGGCCGTAGTAATAATGCCGCCACAAGCTGAGGACGGGACAGTCTGTGCGTACGGTCGTGGCAGCATTTCTTCCCTGGTTTCAATCTAGAAGCAACGTTGCTGCATGGGCAGCTTCTACACTACATGGACATCGTAGGAGCCCCTGACGCTTATCAGCAGCACCCGTACTGGCGGCTCTGGCAGTAATCGTAGCTGGTAGCAGCACCCTTGTGTAGTAGGAGTAATGCTTGGTGAATGGGAGCCCGGGGCAGTGCAGTGACGGGGACAGCAGCGCAGTGTCCATAGCAGCAGTAGCAGCAATAGAAGAAAGGCGTTTGACGTGTCGGAGCAGTGACGGCAGCGGCTGCAGCAGCGTTGTCGGTGCTTTGTTTTTCGCAAGGGCAGGTGCGCCTCTAGCAGCAGTTTAGCAGCAGCAGCAGCGAGAAAGGAGAAAAACTGCGTGCAGCTGTAGCATTAGCGCGGACGGGATCGCCCGCGTCCTTCAGCGAGGTGACCATCAGGAACACCGCACAACAGCAGCCGAACGAACAAGAGCAGAGGAACAGCAGCAGAAGCAGTGGACAAGTGTCCCTGCTCGTAGTGGCCGCTGAACCGTAGCAGCAGGACAGGACCGTCCTTGGCAGCAGCAGCAGTTTTATTCTCCGCCAGAAGGTGAGCGGCAGGAAGGGAAGTGACGTGAGCAGTCCAGCTCCTGTGCTCTTGATAGCGGCAGCAGGAGCCGCAGGGGTGCGATAGAGAGCTGCGGGGCGCGGTGCGGCCCGTGTCCCGTCTCTGCTGCTTAGTTGACTGCCGCACTCCGGCTGCAAGCAGCAGCAAGCCACTGCAGCCCGTCCTTCTCACAACACCTATTGCAGACGCAGCAGCAGCCAGCCCGAAATCGAGACGCGCTCAGAGACAAGTGGGGCAGCCACCAGCGGAGCACCATCCGCAGCAGATCCCGCAGTACGGGACAGCAAGACAACCACAACAAACCCGCAGCAGCAGGAAGGGGCCTGCACGAGGAAGTCCGGCAGACGCGGCAGCAGTGCTGCAGAGAAGCCGCCGCAGCAGACACCGCACCAGACAGGACACGCTGGATCGCAGGCATCACCCGTCGCGCGGGGAAGTATTCGTTTCTAAAGCGCAGCGCAGGCGGGCACCCCACAGCGTGAACTCGTGATCCCCTCCTGCAAGCGGGACGTGCGACTGGCCGCGCTTCGGCGCCCTGAGCCGGGCGTTCCCGCGATGGTGCTGCTGCTGCGGCTGTGCGAGGATATTTTTTTCAAGTGCTCCGCCAGCGGATGGCGGTGATGGGACTCCGGCAGCGTCGTGTGTGTCGTAGCAGGGCCGGTTTTTTTTTTGTGAACGGGCGTCACGTACGCGGCGCGGCGTCCAGGACAGAGCTGCTGCTGCAGCAGACACCGCAGCCACACAGCATGCAGCCGCGCACGCATTTTAAAAGCAGCAGCGTTTGGCGGAAATCTAACCGCACCGGCTACGGCTGTCTACAATTCCTGCTACGGAAGGACACACCCGCGCTGTCTGTTTTCTTCAGAGCAGCCGCAGCGGCCGTAGCAGCGCGACACTTTGGGAGCGGGCGGGGCCAGCAGCCGGCGGGGGAGAAGGGAAGCGCAGCAGCATCGACGCGGAGTCGGAGCGGCGCGCGGGTCCCGCGTCAAGTCGCAGCGGGGAGAGGAAGGAGATCCTCATCAGCAGGACGGGGAGAGAGGCAGGGAGGAAGAAACAAATTGGAAGGAGAAAAAGAGGAAGGGACAGTGAAATTGAGAGAAGGACTAGTTAGGAGGGTAGGAGGAAAAAGATAGAGGGGGGGGGAAGGGGTCGCGGTCTGGGGAGAGAGAGAGAGAGACACACGCACACGGGACGGAAACGTGGACAGACAGGACAAAGGAGAGATGGAGACGCAAAGGGGGCGCGGAAGGGATGAAAGTAGTCGTCATTAAAGATAAAATAAGGAAAACGAAACAGCAGAGTCTCTCGAGAAATGAGGAATGGTGCAGGGTGCAGACGGGACGTCCAAAAATTGAAAAAGACTCCAGGAGGGGAAAAAGAGAAGAGATAACGGCGGGCGCGTATGTGAAGGGAGAGAGAAATGTGGACCGACGTGGAGAACAGCAGAAGAGGGGGACGAGAAATTTGAAATAGGGAGAGACTACGGAGGGGGGGTTGTGAGAGAGAGAGAGGGAGCCTTGCAAGAACGGAGAAAATAGAGAGAAAACAACAGGATTTCAACGGGATCGCGGGGACGCGCCAAAGGAGGAGAAACAGAAGGATGGAACAGACCAGGGGAGTGGGCAGCGACAGATAACAAAGGCTGGGAAACAACCAAGAAAGGAGGCGAAGACGAGGAAAGGAAGTAGAGGGGGAAAATAACGAAGAACAGAGGATCCGAAAGAAAGGAAGAGGGCCGGGTCAAGGAAGGAGGGAAAACGAGGAAAACGTACACAGAGAGAGAGGATTTGAAAAGCAGAACACCACGGTGCGAAGAGGAGAGGGAAAAATTCCGGAGAGAGGTGAAGAAGGAGGAAGACGGAAGAAGGGCACAACGGCGACGGGAAGGGACGAAGACGGTAGTAAGGTGAAGAAGCAGCAACAAGGGGCCAGATCGACAGAAAACAAGAAGAGGAAGAAAGACGAAGAACGACAAATCAGAGGGGAGAGGCCAAGGAGGAAGAAGTGGCAGCATACAGAGAGAGAAGAATCAAGGAAAGTCGTCAAGTTCAGCGGAAAAAAGCGATGCAGAAGGCGTGAAGAGGAGACGAACCCGAGCGGAAAAGGAGACCAGAGAAGCGTGACGCGAGGAAGGGGACCTCGGACAGGTAAAAACAACTTCGACGGTGCCAGCCGCAGAGAGAAAGAAAGAGAGGAAAGCTGCTGCAGTCGACAATTCTGGTAGGTGTTACCGTGTCCGTTTAAGTTCAGAAGATCACTGCTTTGCTCCTCAGCGACGGCGAAGCAACAGCTGTGGCTGCTGCAGCAGAAGAGAAGAGGAGAAGAAGTTGCTTGCTGCTGCAACAGCAGAAGGTAGGAGGTGGGACTGAGTGTCTGTCCGACCCCGCAACATTTTGGCGCTGCTGTCTCCTGTTTTACGCGTCCTCTTCTTCCTGCCTCGTCTCACGCACGCGCACTCTCTCTGGTGGTAGCGCGTCACTCCCGAAGACTTGGAAAGTTGGCTGCTAGCAACACGCGGACGCACAGCACTCGGATGAGTGGGAGGACAACAAAGAAGAGCGGGCGACGAAAAAACGAAGAGGAAATGCAAGAAAAGAGAAGAGAACGGAGAAGGAAAGCGAGGAAAATGGAGAAGGTGGAGAACAACGAAGTTCCTCCGCCTGCTGCGGCTGCGGAACCTGCAGCTGCTGCATCTGTGGAGAGCGCGGAAGTGTCTCACGGCGCAGAAGAATCCACAGCAGCAGCGCTGACACCTCAGCAGCAGCAACTGCAGCAGCAGCAGGGGGAGCAGCAGCGGGGGCAGCAGTTGCAGCAGGAGCAACAGCTCCAGCAGGAGCAGCAGCTGCAACAGCAGCAATTGCAGCAGGAGCAACTGCAGCAACAGCAACTGCAGCAACAGCAACTGCAGCAACAACAACAGCAGCAGCAACTGCAGCAGCAGCTGCAGCTGCAGCAACAGCTCAAGGCGCAGCAGCGTCTGCGGTTGCAACAACTGCTTCAAGAGCAGCGCCGGCAACTTCTGGAACGCGGCGGCAGCGGTGCTGTGTCTGCTGCCCTCGCAGGAATAGCAGCAACAGCAGCAAGCGACGCCGTGACAGCCGCGCGTACAGGGAACGTTGCGGATGGGGGAGCTCCGTATGCAGGAGCAGTGGCAGCGAACTCAGGAACACCACCAGGAACAGGCATCCCTCCAAGTCCAGCAGCAACAACAGGAACCCCAGCTCCGGCAGCACTTGCCTACTCAGCAGCAGGAGCAGTGCGCTACCCAGCAGCAGGAGCAGCAACACTTCCAGGGCCAGCTTCAGCAACAGAAAGAGAAGGTTTCCTTCGAACTTTACTCGCACTCACACGTCCAGGCTCGGCAGCTGGAGGAGGAGGAGGTGCAGCAGGCGGAGGGGAAGGCGATGCAGCAAATGCAACAGAAGAGCGGATGGAAAACCGCGGCACGGAGGCAGTGGCAGCAGCAGCAGGAGCAGCAGGCCAGAGAGCCCAGGGAGGAGGAGAAGGATCGGCAGCAGGCGAAGGCGACCAGATAAAGCAAGAAGGAGGAGGAGGGGCAACAGCAGCAGGTGTTGGGGGACCTGGTACTGGCGTAGGAGGGAGCGCATTGACGCGTCCAGCACATCTTTCTTCTTCGACATGTATGAGAATTCCCAACGAAACATCGCTCACTGCTGCTCCGGCAGTAGCTGCTGGTCGCGGAACAGCACCTGCTGGTGGGGGTGCGGCGTTTGGCGGTGCTACCGTATTGGCTACTACTCCTGCAGGTGCTGCAGCGCCGCTGGGTGGCAGAAGTGAGTCACCCGCACTGCACACAGGACCGAAGCTTTCGGCGGTGACGGAGAGCGGCAGCCGAAGCAGCAGCGGGACCGCAGGAGAGGGCAGCAGCAGTGGCGGGACAGGAGGAGAGGGCAGCAGCAGAATCGGCGCGGGGGGTGGGGGACAGGCAGCAGCGGCGCAGGAAGAAGGAGAACAACCGGAGCAACAAAGAGGCAGACCACGAACGACGCCAGGTGCAGCAGCAGGGGCGCAGCAACAGCCATGTGTGACTGCCGAGGCAGAGGCAGTGGCGCGGGCACGCGACGTGCTGTCTCTGCGCTGTCTACAGCAGCATGACAAAGGCGTGAAGAAAATAATATGCCAGGCTTCGTTTGTGAGTATATACGAGTTGAGCAGAGAGACGAGACGGTGGGATAGAGCGCGCATTGAGGGAGGGCTGCATGTGGCGGAACTGGAGGAGTGTAGTAGCGACAGTGACGTGGAGACAGCAAAAGGCAGCAGCAATGCGGAAGCAACGCGCGGCAGCAGTAGCGGCAGCACCAGCAGCAAGCAGCCCCCCGGCGTGAGCAGTCTTAGCAGCAGCGGCATCAAGAAGAGTACTGGCACTGGAAGCAGCAGCAGCAACAGCGGCGGGGAGGGGAGAAAGACGACAACGAGCAGCGGCGGCGTTGCCCCGGAGAAGCGGAAAAGCAGCAAGGAAGAGACGAAAACGGGGAAAACCGGGAAGAAGAAGAAGAAGTGGCGGCTATATGTGCTAAACCAGAGGAATCCAGATGTTCTGATCGAAGACATCAACGAAGCTTTCGAAATGGAAGGGGAAAAGAATCACATCTTCTACCGGGTCACACACCGTCACACTGTAAGCGCTCGCAAAACGCTGTTGACGCGGTGTACGTACACCCCAGAAAACTTCCACGGAGGACCGCTGGCCACGAGTAGACGAGAATGACGAACGCGAGAAATATTCGAACCAGCGCAAAGCAGAAACAGAAGAAAAGAACAGACAAGAACGAGAGGAAGATATAATTAGAAGCCGCTGCACTTTTTAGTGGCCAGGACTCATGCGTACTGATGGGTGCACGTCCCAGTTTTCCACAGATGGACCAACATTTCTTTGCGTGCCTATGCACAAAGGATACACACTTGTGTATATTCCTGTGTCTCCGTATAACGGCCCACGTACACGGAGACGTAGACAAATATATACATATAGATGTATATGTGCATGCATGCATGGGAGGGGATGGACGAGCACGCCTCTACACACGTGTCCCCCACACGTATAACGGCCTACACGCGTGTCTGTACAGGTGTGAGGTATACACACACACACGCCTATGTATCTGCGTGAATGTCTGAGGATATTTTTTCTCCTCCAGAACTGCATAAAGGTAAGCGAAGGTGAAAGGCAGTTCAGCTTTCGGGCGAGCCTGGCAGCGGGCGCTGTGGAGAGATAGATTCCGGCGTCCCACGTCGCGTCTTCTGTGTTGCTGTGCTGCTGCTGCGATGCTGTGTCTGTCCCGCTGGCACCATGGCTCGTGGTAATTTCTAGTCTGCATGTGTATATACGTCACCCGGCCACTTGGCATGTACAAGGGCGCGTGTGCGTCCCTGCTGTAGCATCGAGGTAGTGTCTTTGCAACTATATATATTTATGACGCAAACACGCCTGCATGTGTGCGTCACTGCCGGTATTGCTGCTGTGGCTCGTCCTGCGCAGGGAGAGGAACGGATACGGGCGATTTGGGTGTACGACGACGAACAGCGTCTTGCTGTCCAGGGAGCTTTGCGTGAGATTATCGACGGGTGCATTCGCCGGAAGCAGCAGCAGCAGAAGGAAGCGGGACAGCAGCAGCAGCCGCAGCAGGTGAGCGCAGACGGCGTCACTAGTCCTCCTGCAGGTGGCTCTCCTCCCCCTTCCCGTCCTGCTGCGTTGTCGACGCTTGCTGCGGCTGCTGGAGTATCAGGGACTCGCAGCGGCGGCGCGCTGCTCACTGGGGCAAACGGCGGCAGCAGCATCAACAGCAGCATGGGCAGCAGCTGCTGCGGCAGCTTTCCAAGGCACGCGTCAAATGCTGCAGGAGTGCAACTCTTGGCTTTGCTGCGTTCAGCGGCCCCCGCTCCGTCGTCGGCAGGCTCTGGGGCTCTCACATCGCTCCTCAGTCGCCTCCCGGAGGAGCAGCCACAGCAGCAGCCACAGCAGCCGCAGCAGCAGCTCTGGCAGTTGCAGCAGCTCCAGCAGCAGCTGCAGAGGCGTGTTGCGGCGTTGAAAGAGCAGAAGTCCATAACTCTTGATAAGGTGAGCAACAGCGCCAGGAGGGACACGCAGCAGCCTACCCATCGTCGTGTGCCGCCCGGTTCCAACATTTAGGCGAAGCATCGCGACAGTGTACTCATGATTGCCGTTTGCTGCAAGTGCTGCTGCTGCTGCCAGTAGAGCTCCTGCTGCATTCAGCTGCGGCTGCAGGTGTTGCTGGGAAGCCGCGTGGATGCGCGCGCATGGACTTGCTGCTGGTGTCGCAGAGCGCTGATGGCTGCTTCGAGATGAGCTGCTTTTGTAGTGAGCTCTGCTTGTCTCCGAGCAGCTTCCCTGCGGTCCTTAAACTGCAGCGGCATCGCCGCAGCACATCAAATTCTTCTCCTGCCGGGGTGACATGTGCTGTTGTTGCTACTCCTACTACCACTGTAGCTCTAGGTGCTTGTGCCGCCGCTCGAGGTGTTTCTCTGTTGAGGCTACTGTAGAGCTGCAGATACTGCTGCCGAAATTCGTCTTGTTGGGGGCTCCAACCGCAGCAGTCACAGTAGCTGTAGTAGGACTGCCGCTCCTGTTGCCGTTGTTGCTGGCGCGCCTGCTACTGCGACTGCTGCTACTGGTGGGGAGGGACGTTCTCTCCGTGGTGCACTGCCTGCAGGTGGTGCACCGGTTTTTTCCGCCATACGTCTTGCAGAAGCTGCTGTTTTGGCGAGATGGTACTGTTGTGTGGCTGCTGCTGCCGTAGCTGCTGCAGAACGTGACCGGGGGAAGACTGGTCCTGCTGTTCTGCTGGGGTGTGCGGTGCAGCTACAGGAATGGACCGCAGCCAGGACCAACGGCGCAACGACCGTGGAAAGCAACAGCGGAGAGGACAACGCCAAGGCGAGACGCACATGCGAGTCGCTGCTGTCGCTGCTGAAGCAGCAGGGCTCCGCATCGTCCTCCCTGCAAGCTGCTGTCGCCGCTGGGTCGTCCAACTGCAGTGGCAATACCACTACCTGCTCAAACGGAGAGACAGGAGCCAGTCAGAGCAGCAGCACCAGCAGCCAACAGCCGACTGTTCACACCTCGCCGGTCGACAAGGCTGCTGCGACAGGACTGTCGCTCTTGGAGTTACTCAAGGTAGGCTGTTCAGCCGCCTGTTGCTCGTGCTGGCGCTGCACTTGCTGCTGCCGCTTATGACCACTTGCTGCTGCACTTGCGTGTTCGGCCATTATTGCTGCTTCCTGTGCCGCTCTGTTAGTGCCCAGTTCTTGTGAGCCAGCCATTCCTGCACGTGTCCGTACACGGCGTGTTGTATGCGTATGTTTTCGCTGTGCCATGTATACGTATAGAATGAGAGACGCGTAAAAGGTGTCCGCTATGATGCGTGTGCATCGTAGAGGGAGACGAGACGGCGTGCTTGGTTGCGTCTTTTTACACTCGCCTGTAGGCCACACTACGCACACACGTCTGTCTGTACGTGCGTATGCGCCTGCGTCTATATACCTCGTGATATTGATGTGTATCTCTGTGTCTGTGTGTGTGTATGTGTGCGTGTGTCACAGCAGCAACGTGTGTGCGTACGTGTGCACGTATATATGCAAGACGAGGCGGGGGACATGTCCCTGCAGACGGATGATTATGTGTAGACACGTGTCAAGGAGAACTGGCTATAGCAGCAGATGGGTAGGCCGGCACGTGGACATACCTGAGTGTGGCATTATTTTAAGCGCTATTAGGTGCACGTAGAGTGTTCTTCGTAGAGTGTTCTTCGTAGCTTCGTGTCTATCTCCCGAAACTTCTGTCCTAGGGCGGTGTTCACGTAGATACGTTGAGAGACACGGGTGCAGATATCGAGACGGAGAAGCTTTTGTGTACATACGAAATAGGCCGCAGGGTGTTTTCGAGAGGCTGAGAGGAATGTATTATGTGTAAACGTATTTATAGATAGGGAGACAGGCGGAAGCACAGTTTGTCTGTACGGGAGTGTGTATATGTCTGTCCTTGGTGAAGGTGAACAGTGAAGCGGGACGGCAGGTAGGTACGAATGTGTATAGACATGGGCGTGTGTGACGGTGTTGACACGTGTTTGCAATGACGCAGCGCCGGTCGCAACCCGAGGGCCGCGCTGCGATGATGGCGGCAGAGGAGGAGGAACGCAAGCAGCAGACGCTGCAGCAACAACAGCAGCGGCAGCTGGAACAGCAGCAGCAGTTGGTGCGCCAACGGTTGGTGGAGCAGCAGCGACTGCGAAAGCAGCAGCAGCTCCTGCAGCAGCAAATGCTGAAGACGCCGGTGCTGATGGAGCCACTGATTGGCGCTGCTGGTGGCCTGAGTGCTGCGAGGCAGTCTGCCGCAGCCGCAGGAGGGGCAGCTGCGAAAGAAGAATACGCAGCAGGTCGTGACGGCGCAGACCCGGCAGCAGTATACGCTGGGGCAGCACCGGCAGAAAATATGACATGGACGCAAAGCAGCAGGAACCTCGCCGAAGGCAGCAGCAGAAACGACACTCCCCGAACTTTCTCTCGAGCCGCCGTGGGAGGCCATTGGGTGCACGAGAAACGCAACGAGAGCCACGAGCAAGAGCAGCAGCAGCAGCAATACGAGACGAGGTCAGGGGGAAGACGCGGAGGTGCGGATGCCGCACCAGCAGCACCAGCAGCACGAATTTATGGGGACGAAGTAATTACTATTTCTCGCTCGATGCTGCAGCAGGCACTACGTGAAACGGTTATATCTGCTGACCTGTTTCCTACTTTGTGGGACAACCTGCGCACCGCGCAGCAGCAGCAGCGCCGAAGCGAGCTAATGTTGAACGAGAAGCAGGAGGCAGAGGAGAACGAGACGGCAGAGCGATACTTGCAGCAACAGGGGGTGGTATTGCGGGAGGTTGAGCAGAGCTATCTGCCACAACAGCAGCAGCGGCAGGTGGCGCAACAGCGACGGCCGCCGCAGCAGCAACCGCAAGTGGACATCACGCAGCGGCCACTGCTGGAGAAGCAGCGCCTGCTGGCGCTGGAGGAGGCGGTGGAAAGGCAGCAGCGCACCCAGCGGCTGCAGCAGGCGCACCTACCGAAGCAGCAGCAGGAGGGAAGGGGCAGCGGCAGCGCAAGGGGCGTGCGGTTTGCAGAAGCGTACAGCGCTGCGAGAAAAGAGGAGGAGCAGCGGAAGGAACAACAGCAGCAACAGGACAAGCAGCTGCAGGAGCTGCTGGCTCTCGCCATCGCGTCTCGCAAGAGAGAGGACTTAGAGGGCAGCGTTGCGCAGAGGCGAGACGCGAACAGCAGACCGTGAATTTTGCTGCGACTGCTCGAAGAGCTGCTCACAGCGTTTGCGCACAAAGGCCGGGAAGTCTACTGCAGTTCCAGGGTTGATTCGCAAAGAGAATGGCTGCTGCAGCAACTGCACGGCCACGACGACACAGGGTCGCGAACCGCGTGTGCGAGCACAGAGATGCGGAGACGGTGTTGCTGCAGCAGGTATATTGCTGCTGCTAGAAAATTAAGACGCTGCGAAGACCTACGTGCTGCTGGGGAAGCAGAGGCCGTGGGACGCTGCAGCGCAGGATACTGCTGCTGCGGAGGGGCACGCGTACTGAGAGCGCTGGCAGTGCTGCTGCCATCTGGATGTGACGCAGGGCGGCAGAAGTGTCTGTGTGTTACTGCTGCGGCTCCAAGAAGTTGAGATGCCGCAGTAAAAGTGCCCCAGGGAGGGGGCAGGCTTGTCGAGCAGACGTGTGGCTGCTGCAGTAGAGATGTGTGGCTGCTGTGGACTGGTGCTGCTGCTGATGCAGTAGTAGTGAAAAACGGCTGCTGTAGTGGCGGAGATGCCTGCATGCGTTCCGGGCAGAGAGAGAGGGGAACTGCTGTTGCCGCCCAACGCAGACTCGTGCTGCTATGAGAGGAACAGCAGCTCGAATAGATAGGGAAAGCAAAGGCGGTTGCGCCGCAGAGTAGCGCAGCAGCGCGTACAAAGCGAGAAAAAGCAAAGGCGGGTATGGCGCGGAGGAGTAGCGCAGCAGCGCACACAAATCGAGAAAGCAAAGGCGGATGCGGCGCGGAGTCGCAGCTGCAACACGAGCGAGCAGTAGGGGAAGGGCAAAAACGAACGCTGGTAAAAGCGGAGAGGAGGAGAAGACGCATAGGAAAAAGGAGTAGTCTAGAAAGAAGAACAACAGAAGAAGTGTAGGAGGAAGCACATCATAAGCGGAAGGATAACGGGAATGGGAAGAAGAATGAGGAAGGGTTGGAGAGGAGGAAGATATGAAAAAGAAAGACGGGCAGGCTGAGAGTAGACTGAAAAGAATACAACACGGATGATGGCGGATGGCTAGAGCAGCAGTGTGGGTGTGAAGCACGTGCATTTCGTCAGCAAGAGAAAGGGTAGACATGGAGACAGCAGCTCCAGGAGATATAGCGACAGCTCGGGGCAGAGAAGGGCGCGTGCAACAGCAGCAAAAGAAGAAGAAAAGACACGGGGGGAGACATGGCAGGACGGCGGCGGCGCCAATCACGAGACACTGTGGCTGCATAGCGCCTTAAGTCGTGGAAGATACAAAATGAGGGAACACGTGAAGGAGCCGTAGCAGAACTGCAGATGCATGCAGCGTCCTGGGGGCAAGCCGGGTGGTGGACAAGAAGGGACATAGTTGAGGCGGCTGCAGCTCCGTTTGTTACTGACCGCCCCTCAGAAAGGACGCACAAGGATAGAGGCAGTGCAGGAGAAAGAGGATGAGATAGCAGCAGGGCAGGTGCAGACGGACAGCCGGTCTGCAGCCCCATAACAGGAGCTGCACTGCCCTAGGGGGGGAACACGCGCTGCTGCTGCTGCTGCAAAAGCGCAGCAGCCACGGACGTGGCAGCCACGGGCGCAACATCCAGGGGCGCAGGAGCCGAGGGTGGATTACAGGATGAGGTGTGGCTGCCGCGGGCGAAAAAAGGAAGAGACGGATTCGCTGCGGAAAAGCTTTTCTGAAAGACGGCTGCGAACGGCAGCAGCGTCACCGGGCCATCAGGGATGGAGGTCAGCAGTGGCAGGTGTGGCAGTTGCAGCAAGAGTAGGAGGAATAATTCTATCTTCGCAGCAACAGGATAAATGCGTGTCCTCTGCGCGTGGGTCCATCTGCGTGGCGACTTCAGGCGGCACATGAAGCAGAAGAAGAAAAAGGAGTTGCCTCTGCACAGTTCTCAGGTGGCTATTTGTGAGGGCCAGGAATGTCGGCAAGAGAAGAAAGTGAGACACGCCTGCTGTGAAGATAGAGTGCCGCACATAGCACCGACGCGAAAGACCAGAAAGGACGACAAAAGAAGGGCCGCGCTTGGCGCGGTTTCTGCCGCTGGGTGTCGTTGCTGCTGATACTGTTGTTGCTGGCTGCAGCGTTCGTGGGGCAACAGCGTTGTTGAAGAGCAGGCTTTTCGAATGTGGGCTTGAAGCCGTGGGAAGAGGGATTTTCTGCACCAAGGCAAGAGTTTGCGAAAGGTGCACAGCAGACAGATGTGTATGATATTTGTAGTGCGTCTAGATATGTGTATGTCGTAGACAATAATGACACAGCCACGTTTGTACAGTGTATATATGAAGACATTTTTACGAATACAAGCCAATTGTACTTTTGTGTGCCTACTGTGTATGTGTGTGTGGGTGGTGCGTACCATGTAGATGTCTATGAAACGTAGAGGACGAGCACGCACTGCACCTACTTTTTATGTCCTGCACCGATAGAATGTGTCTATCGGTAGATACACTCGTGACGGTGAATATTGTTTGGTACCTTCAAGCGTTTGACGTACGAAAACCGGCCTTTTTGTGAGGTGCCGACCGGCAGCGATAATTATTCGTAGCGCTTCTACACATTCAAGTTGTTCTGCGCCTCGTCGTATTGCCGCTGGCGCATGTCATTGTTGCAACTCCTTGATACCTTGCCGTTGGATCTTCACACTTGTGCAGCTGTTGTTTGTTTATCACCTCTCGCGATAAAAGCAGCCCTGTGGCTGTTGGTGGTGTCTCTCCTACACTGCCTGAACGTTTTGTGTGGGGCTGAATCTCACATTGCACCCGTGCTGCTGCCTGCTCACCAAAGAGCGCTGCAGCTGCAGCGCGTGCAGTGTGAGTCGTAAGTGGGCGTACATGGAAGGGCCCTCAAGTGCGAGCGAAGTCATAAGTACGTTGCGCCACATTGAATGTAGCTAGCGGGCTGCCGCTGACGCACTGGGCCTTCAGCTGTTAGCAAGTGCGTACGGTGTGCTGCTGCGCAGGTGGCTGGTAGGCTCAAGCGCTGTTGTTGGCACGGTTTTTATAGGTCGTGTTCTACACCACACCTGTCAGCTGGTTGGCCGAAGTGTCGCTGCTGCACCTCAAAGCTAACAGAGTGCTTTAGCGCCCTGTGATACATATGCGTTACGTAGTCATCCTTTTGAAGAAGTCCGGTCTTGACGTGGTGGGGCGTTACTTGAGGTCAGATGGAACTACCGGTGTTGCACACAGGACTGAGGAGTGGGCTGCTACCAACGTCGATCGTAGTTCGCTGCTGCTGGTGCGGCCTCGAGTGGTAGTGTAGGCGCTGTTGAACCTGTGCATCATTATTTTTGGCAGGTGACGCTAAAGCTGCTGCGCCGAAGTGGCGCAGGCGAGGTGTTGTCGCCTGCGTCATTGGACGGGCCGCTGTTGCATTGTAAGTGGACAGGTGACGCGCTTTTATGTACAACAAAATGATTTACAGCGAGCGGTCCTGTTGCAGGCTTGAACAGCGGACGTACTCCTGTTTTGGGTGCATTGAACGGCTCTACTGATCCTGCCCCTGAAATGCCATTCGCCACTCTTGCCTACACCGCGCACGTGAGGAAGGTATTACAAAGAAGCTACAACATTGATAGTGGTGTTCACAATGTGTAGGAGAAAGTGCAAGAGCGAAGGAGAAGGAGAAGCGAATAGGAGGAGAATGGGGAAGGCGGAGGCAGTCAACAGAGCGGCAGAAGAGAGAGGACCGGAGCAAGGAAAAGCCGAGCGGCAGAGAGCAAAACCAAAGGACATAAGAAACAAAGACTCACGTCGTAGTTGCTGTTGCACAGGAAACGTCACTACTTTTTTCTCTCATCTTTAAGCCCGCTCGAGCTAACACACGCCTCTGTTGAGAATCTCCTCGAATATCAGCTTCTCTGCAGACGCTGCCGGTCAGTATTTGCTTCTGAAATCTCGTCCATCGCGTGCTGGAGTGCAGGGTGTACAACAGGTACTCAGTTGGATCCTTCGTAAATGAGAGAATGAGCGCCCTGTAGGTAATTTTAATGATTCAAGAATGCTAGTCAGGTCCTCTGCAGACACAAAAGCCAACGTTGTTCTGCATGGCACTACCCGTACAGCTGTCGGCATCTCTTGAGGAGCAACATCTGTTCACCACTGTTGTCCCCACAAAGAATACTGTAGTGCCCTAAATTGAACTCCTCTGCGGACAGAAACTGAACCAACCAATCTTCGTTACGTTTTGACAGACGGCCCTCTGGAAGCAGGCCTTTCGGTCAACAATGCAGTTACGTGTCACAGTGGAGAAAATTTGGTCCTCGGCAGAGATGCTCCCTAAGCAAAACAACGCTGTGGACCCATTCTGCTCTCATGGCCCTTTTGAAGCTCGTGACTTAGAGGGTTTCCCGCAAGCGCCTTTTATAAGCACGACCGCAGTCTGCAGTGCTTCAGGGGTGGACATTCTGCTAAAGCTGTCAGTAGGATGAACTCGTCTTCATTTGTGGTGTTCCCAACACAGGCGCACCGGCACGTGTTTACTCAGTAGCATAGCTGCAGGATCCTCCACGCACACCACTACTACACGAGTCGTTACATAGACTGAATTTGAACTAAATGGATCTGTTGACGCAAGAGCCAGCGAACATCCTTTTGGGGCCCTGTTCGTATTAGGTACGTGATACGCAGAGGTTGAGCACAGGTTTTGCTTCGCTGCAACAGATAGTCAAGGCTTTTTCGTCGCGTTTTTTGTAGGCCTAATAGGTCACATGTTGCTTGGTTTTTGAGCGCGTGTATTGTCGTCTACATACGTCTACATGTAAGGTGCAAACAACTAAGGCAACTGCGTGCAACGACATACGCGATGGGTTCGGTTTGGAAGGATAACAACCAAAACTCGTTCGTGAACGGTGGCGAATGTAAACATAGTTATCGCCGTGGTATCCATGGACTACGTTGGGATTTAACTTTTTCTTATGCACAATCTCAGGTCATATCGGGTATAGACCCTGCGGAGAGTCAGTTCCTACGTGGAAAAAGTCCAGTTCTGCGTAGCAAGCACCCCATTCTAGAATCCTTTCTGCAAACCTCGTAGCACAAGTGTCCATGGGAAGGTCAATGGAGTCCAGCCCAGAAATCCGGTCATACAGAGGCCATCAGCACCTGGAAACTGCTGGCCTCTGAAAGTGTTCTCTGCAACACGCTGAAGAGCTAGCTCACCGAACTCACACCTAGCATTTTTTTTTTTGCGCGGTAAATGTGTCAGTAGAGAGGACAATTGGGTCCATTCCAGATGTGTGGTCATCCACCGGCGATCAGCGCCTGGATATTGCCGGCCTCTAAAAGTCTTCTCCGCAGCACGCTGAAGAGATAGGTCATCGCAGGCACATGTACCGAAGAACCTTACACATCTAACTTTCTCTGCACATAGCTTTTCGAAAGTCTTCAAAGACACGAGGAGTACCCAACTTTTCCCATTTTAGATTTTCAGATTTAGGGCGCCTCGTACACAGAGTGAATAGCAGCTGGTGATTTGTTGTAATTGACTGGAATAAGGTTCGAGATGGACAGTGACACTACGAATATTTCTAAATGGAACGATCGGCAGAGCGCCCCGGCTGCACTGCATTCAACAGGCATTCTGTAAGAGCACAAGTCGTGGTCGCTTTCGTAGCTCTTCGTTCTGCTGTGCGTAGCGACCGTGCTGCGCGTTCGATCGCTATCCATGCTCTTGCGGGTTCCGCTTTTTCTTCCTCCGCCGCTGATGCTGCCCTGTCCTTTGTGTTGTTGCTGTTGCTATTGTTGATGCGCTGTGCTCCTCGTGCTGTCGCTTCTTCAGCAGTTGTGTGGGGCGCTGCTGCCGCTGGCTGAGCTGCTGTCGCTGCAGCCGCTGATCTGCAGTTGCCAAATGTCTGTCTCGGAAGCGGGGCAGCACTCACCCACCAGCGTCCGCGTCCGTTGATGGCGGCCACAACAGCAGAAGCAGCAGCAGCTTGTCTGTGTTCATTCCTGCTGCAGCATTCAAAGAACGACGGCACGGAGCACAGAGTTGTTAGTGTACGGCGGGCGCTTCCTACCAGTCTGTAATGCTTTCTTCCTACGCTGCAAAAGAGAGAGGGCCTTTCTGTGTGCAGTCGTCTGCCAGGGGCGAAGCGCACAACAACGCCTTCGAAGAGGGGGACCCGCTTGTCTCGTGCTGCTGTGCGTAGCGCCGACTGTCCCGGCTACGCCGCGTGATGGGCGCTGGAACTGCTCGTACTACTACTCTCCTCTCACGGCAATGTTAGCAGTACATCTGCACGGCCCGTCCGTGCCCCTCACGCACATGATGAGGCCTATGCAGCCTGGAGGGGAAAATGTCGTTGCAGTCGCTCCTGAAGGAGTAGGGATTGAAGCGACAGCGGCTCCCACGTCAGCAAGAAGATGAGACGTCGTGCAGCAGCATCAGCGAACGCACGAGCGACAACGTCACCGGCAGCCGCAGGCAGCAGCCGACAAAGCGCGCGCCCGCGACGTGGCAGGCTCTCATTGCATAGCACCTGCAGCTGCTCTGTTAGGACGATGTTTTTCTAGAGACTCTCCGACGGACGAGGACGAGAAGCAGGTCGTGACCTACGGAGATCCTCTTTCTTCTAATGAGTTGCTGCTACTCTCGTCTTTCTCCGGGGGACCGCAGACAGACAGCTCTGCAGCTGAGCTGGGGCTCGGCGGCGGCTACCCGGTGGTTTTATCAACTCGCCTGTAGTGGTGCTGCAGGGAGTCTGCTGCGTGGGGGGGCGGAACTTCCCGCTGCTGCCGCGGCTGCTGCGCGTGTGATGCACATGCAGTGAGTGGTACGCGGACGCGGCGACGCCTCCGGCCCTGCCGCAGCATTCGCTGTTTCTTCTGGTCCTGCGCTGCAGGCACACCGGCGTGGTGGGCGCTCCACCCATCAAAAATCAAGTGCTTTCTCCCTCGCTGCTTTCGCGGCTGCATCGCTTGCTTGCCTGGGATAGGGACACCGCCGTCAGTGTGGAAGAGAAGTAGGAGAGCAGCAGCAAGGCCGCAGCAGGGACGGCAAGAGCTGCTGCAGGAGGGCAAGAAACAGCCGTTGGAGGGCCGGCTAACTCCAGCAGGCCTTGAGGCGGCAACACGAGGGAAAAGAAGACGAGCAGCACAGCTGATGGAGCACGACCAAGCAGATATAAATAGGATCAGCGTTGTGGCAAAGAGGAAGTGCTGCTTGTTACGTCCTTCCGGCATTTTTGCGTCCCTGTACGATTAAAAGTGCCAGAACTAGGGTTTCACATGCTCGTCACACGAGTTGAGAGGAAATGCGTCGGCTCACGTTTTCTTTAAGTGAGGGGAGAACGCAGTAGGTTGTAATATTCGAGCGTGCAGCCGTGCTCTATACACATATAAAATCCCGCGCCGCAGGAGCTTCCGAGACCGTCCTCTCTCTCACTCTCTCTCAGCAAAGTAACACCAAGAACGGCAGACGCAACAGCAACACACCGCAGCAGTTTTTCTTGGCTTCCGCGGCTGCAGAATCGTCTAGTCTTTCCATTCGGTTGCTAATGCACTTCCTGCTGGCGGAACGCGCGTCGCCGCTGCTTCTGCTGGTGCCGCTATCCGACATCGTTTTGAGCCTGCTGCTGCTGCTGCTGTTGCCACCACCACCCTGAGCGCGTGTGCTGCTGCCGGCGGAGAATAACGAAGAAATGAGGAGCAACTAGCGAAGAAGCGATCTCTTGCAGCTCGGGTGTGTTACCACGGCGTTTCGGTGCCGCTGCTGGGGCTGCTGCTTCTTTCCCTCCCCCCTTGCATCTTCGTGTCTGCAGCAACGCACCCGGGCGAGGCTTCTACCAGCGTAGCAGCACTCGCAGCAGCCGAGAGGCAGTTAAATTTGCACCTGCCGTGCTGGGAAGGAGAAAACCGAGGGACGCCTTCATGTAGAAGTGGAGCTGCCCTTCGTGGGGGTGTTCACTCACCTCGCTGCTGCATCCAAGCGCGCCGGCCGTCGGCGGCCGCTGTGGCGGCACCTGCCACGAAGCTATCCTTGGCAGCGTCTCTCTCTCTCTGTCGTCGGTCTCCGCGCCTGCTCTGGCCGTCTTCTCCTCTAACGTTCTTCGTCCCCGAACGTGCAGCAGCGAGGAACTTGCAGGCAACCGCAGGCGACTCCACAGCAGAAGGAGGGGACCGCAGCATCGCTGCCCATCGCTGAAGAAGCACACGACAACACGCCACCTCTCCCCTCGCCCTGCTGCCGTCATTGCTACTGTCCTCTCTCCCCGTCTTCCCGCAGCGGAACCTGCAGAGCTGCGTCCATTCCCTTCCTGTGCCACAACCTCAGAGCCAGCAGCCTCCTGCGAGAAGAAGCACTTTCCTCCAGGCACATAACCGCCCAAGTTCGCGATGAAAGAAGAAGAGGCTGCGCCAGCAGCGGCGCCTCTGCGTCGTAGCCAGGTAACGCCGCTGCGCGCTGCCGACACCCCTTTACGCCCTGGGTGTGTGGTACCTCTTCTGTATTACCTTTCTCATTTCTCTCTGATTAAAGAGGACAATACGTGGACTGCTGTGTAATCTTTGTTATTTCTACTTGCTTGGAAAGGACAAAAGACGTAGTTTAAACGCTCTCTTCTCAAACAAAGCGAGCATGGAGTGTGCGCCTTCGTTCTTCGGTCCTTGACTGCCGCCTCGTGATACACTTTTGCTTGGCGTAGGTCTTTCTGCTGTCTTGGCTCCTCGTCGCTTCTTCCACACCTCGTGCTGTCGGCGTCTTCGTCTCTGCGACAGCGTCTCCTGCGGCTGCGAAGCGAAGCACTGCGAAGCTGGCCGTTACGCCAACTACTGCTGCTACTGCTGGTAGTGGGGAAGCTCTCGGGGGACTACGGGCGGACGCGAGGACGCGTGAACTTATTGCCGCTGCTGCTGCTGTGTGACATTGTACCCACCTCTGCGTCTTGCTGCTGCTGCTGTTGCCAGCACGCGTAACGACTCCTGCAGCTGCGTCTGGAAGGCACTCGCGTCTCAAGCGGTTGTTGCTGTTTTATGAGCCGAAGTGGCTGTCGCTGTTGCTGGTGCTGCGTTGAGGTGTATGGCCTAGACGCCGGAATCTGCTGCGGAAAGATCGCACGCCACGAGACTGGTGTGCGCACCTGTGCGGCTGCTGCTGCTGCAGCTTCAGCCGGCCCGGGTGGCTGCCTTGTGACGACTGACTACGCAGCAAACATCAACCGCGGACGCGCCCCTGTGCTGCACTGCTGTTGCCGCGCTGCAGCCACGGGTGGCCACGCGTTGCGGCCAACAAGCGCTGTCGCTTTTCTGCTGCTGCTGCTGCTGCCATTACTGAGCATCTGCTGCAGCTACTGCTGCCAGTACTGAGCATCTGCCGCTGCTCCTGCTGCCACTGCCGCGCATCTGCTGCTGCTGCTACTGCGACCGCTGCGCATCTCCTGCTGCCGTTGCCACCGCTGCATGTCTGCTGCTGTTGCTGCCGTCGTCGTCCGCGCGTTGGTGCTGCCCCGCGTCCATCCTCGTGTGCTGCTGCTGCTGCTGCCGCTGGCGCTGTCCGCCTATGTGCTACCGTTATGCTGCACATTCCCCTCAACCGTGGCGGGGTGCTGGACCACAGGATAGCTGTTCGTCGACAGCGAGATCGACACTATGCCGGGCTGCTGCTGCGGTTGCGTGTGTGTGTGGGGCTGCGGTTGCCCTCTGAAGGAGCCGAGCAGCACGACAGCCTTGGCTGCTTGAGTCGTCGCGTACACCGGGGCCTGTGTGGGTGACGTCTTTTTGTGGCCGGACGTGCGTCTTTGAACGGGATGGTACGTGCCGCAGCAGCTGCTGCATACGTGTCTGCCCTGCCCTCCGCGTGACGCAGTCGCTTCTTCCACCTCTTTGCGCGACCTGAGATTCTTGCTTAGGTGACGTTCTCCTCTGCCAACCATATTCACCTGCAGTAGTATGAACCCAGGTGCGAACAAACATTTGGGCATTTGCACATGTATATTTGTATGCGGGGTACAATATGTATGACTGTGTCTTTGGCTACGTGTATGTACGTGTCTTTGTGCTACAACACACGTGTGGATGTACGCATGTATATATTGACACACATGAAACGCGTCGGGATTTCGTCGTCAATGTATGTGATGGCGTATGTTGTCTGTCGCTGTCGCTTATCAGCTTGCGTACGGGGACGGGCTTCCACGTAGGAGGAGCGTGTATATGTATGTGTGTGTCTGCGTGTGTGCGGGTCTCTGTGTGGGAGAGAGCAGGTGGAACAGCTGCTCTTGGAGGCGGGACGGGAACTGGGTCGGTCGGAAGCCGCGATGCAGCCCATCATTCAAAAGTAAAAGCCGTCTGCAAACTCTTGTAAACGAAGAAAAGCAACGCCACCGGATCCACAGACACGAGCATATACATGTGTGTGTACGTATGGAGGTATGTGTATACAGATGTAGGGACGTCCGTATGTATGTATATGTGTGAGTCTGTGTGTGTATTTGTGTATACACATATATATAAATATACGTGTGTGTCTGCATCGTGTACCTGTATGTGTATACATATGTGTTTGTCTGCATGTGTACGCGGTCTATATATATATGTGTATGTATACGAACACAGGCGTGTATGTGCATCTATGTACCACGCATGCATTTGTGTGTGCGAAGGAAGAATGGACTTGTTTTCCTTTTGTGGCACGTGGATACCCGTGTGTGCTGCCATGTCTCTCTTTATATGTGTGTGTCCACAAGCGTTCCGTATAGCGTGTGATGGCACTTGCTTCCGGCTATTCATGTATATCGCGTCTATATATCTGTACAGGGGGAAGTATGTATGACGTGTGTCCGTAGAGGTGTATGTTTCTCTCTGTCTCTCTGTACATATATATATGGATAGATAGCATATGTCTCTCTGTATACATATATATAAATATATGTATACATCTGGCGTGTCTCGCTGACTGTCTACATATGCGTGTGGCGTGTCTACATGTAGAGATGCAGTTGTTGGTTGTGGATATCTGTGCTGGCATTCTTCCGTAGAAAGTCATTTAAAAATAGGCAGGTCCGGGGAGAGAACGCAGCCAACGCCAGGTCGCATGCGTGTCGCGCATCTGTCCCCCACACCACGTGTATATATTTATGCACTTGTCTGTGTATATCAGTACATGTGTACCTGGGCCTCTGACCCTATATATATTAAAGACATATATATTTACATAAATACTTGCGTACTTGTGTGTGTGTGTGTCCATATATATATATATATATATGTGTGGAGGTATATCTGGACGGCAACGTCTGTGTAGAGGGGGAGCAGCGGATAACTTGTGTTCTGCGCGCGGGCTCTCTCCACGGACCTGCCAAGAAAGCGACAGTACACGGTAGTATCCCATGCATATTTGTTCACCCACCTGGGCATGCGTCGTATATTATCCCGCTATCCACCCACGTACGTATGTATATATGTACACATATACACAGAGAGAAAGAAACTATACCTAGGTGCGCGTCTGTTAAGTATGTGTATATGTGTGTCGTTTTGTAGAGAAACTGATACTCAGGTACGCGTCAATTAAGTGTGTGTACGTATTTGTCGTTTTATAGCGAACGTGATACCTACGTACGCGTCTATCATTACGTGTCTGTATAGATACGTAGATTTGTGTGTGCACGTGCGTATGGACGTGCTCGCGTATTTGGATGTGTATATATCCATACGTATCTACACTTATATCCATGATTCTGTTGTATACATATACATATATGCATGTGTGTACGTGTACTACAATTTAGGTGTACATGCATGTTTTGTGCATATGTGTAAGTATACGGCATTGTACGTATGTATATATATGTATATATATGTATATGCGTCTGGGTGGACTTGGGTGGTATTTCGTTTGTGTAGGAATGCGTAGTTGAAGTGGAGGCGTGCGCGTCTGTAGACTTGCCAGACTGCGCGGCACACGTATGTGAGCATGCGCGTGGGTAAATTCGAATGCATCTCTGATAGGTCAAAATATACATATATATATTTATACTTAAATGTACATCTATGTATATGTATAGGTGTATGCGTGAGCCACGACACGCGTGGCGAGACAGAGGTATAAGAAGAGAAAAAGAGAACGACAGTGAATGCATCTGCACGCATGTATATGTATACATATATATGTGTGTATGTCTGTCTAGTGAGACACAGGTAGATAGATAGAGAGGGAAAAAGAGAGGACGATACACACTTGTATATATATATATATATAGGCAGAGATATAGAGGGAGAAGAGAGGACGATGTTACACGCATGTATGTGTATATATATATATATGTGTATATCTTCATGTGTATATACGTATATGTGCATGCGTGTCTGCCTAAATAGGCAAAGACACAAAGAGAGAAGAAAGGACGACGCCACACGCTGGTGGTATACATATATGTGTATACCAGCGTGACTCCCGTATCGTTGAGGACTTCACGCGTGATGGTGTTCCGCACTTGTGCAGGCGTCGACCTGCGCAGCAGCACGCTGCTGGTCCAGTTCCTTGAACGGTTGCTGCTGTTAACTAGCCGTCTTCCTGTCTTGCCTGAGGCAGCCTGCTGTTGGCTGTTGCTGCTGCGAAGAGCGCACCAGAGCACCCTTTTGTTGCTGCCTCTAGTGCACCTATCACGCTGATGCCGGCTGCTGCTGCCTGCTCTCTCTGCGGGTGCCGAAGGTCGGTCGCCGCGGTGGCTGGGCGCGGCTGGTGTAGCGTATGCTGCTGCTTGCTACTGCTGCTGTGGCTTGCTCCTTCGGCATACTGGCCGTGGCTCCACAGTGTACAGGCTGCTGCACCTCCTGGCTGCTACGTCGACAGCGCACGCTGCTGCTACTGTTGCTGCAGCTGCTGTGTGCTGCAGCTGTTGCATGCTGCTGCTCGCTGCCGGCCCTCCTATCTGCGGCTGCAAGTGATATGCACCGGCTGTGGCTGCGTCTCTGTTGCTGCCTGCAGACTGGTCGTGGAAAACTGGCTGGACACTCTTGGTACGCGAGGTCTTGGTAGACGTCTGTATGTGTGTGTATATATATATGTATTCGTATACGTCTATTTATACACACATGTATGTATATATGTGTATCTCTGCGTGTGTGTATGTTTTACACTTGCCTGCATCTGCTGTAATGTACGTACACGTATACACGATTTTTATACGTGTACCTTTGTAGCCAAGAACATGTCTCCCCGCCCTCTTCCATGTATTTTGTTGCACGAGTTCCAGTCTCGCTGATGCGTGCCCTTGACTTGTATCGGCGTACGTGCAGAGAGGAGAGACAGAGACAGACAGGTAAACGACTTTATACAAATATGTATGGTTGTGCATGCGTACATTCATTTGCATACGCAGGACCGCCGTGGATATCATTATGGATGGCGTAGACGTAGATCTCCCCACGCGTATGTAATGAAATATGCATGTATCTACCTATCTATATATATGTATATGTGTAGCTTTATTCAGAGGAGGCAGCTTATACATAGAGAGGTGGTGTCTATGGGAAGTCCTTTGTTTTTGCTGCGTTAGTCAGGCCTTCGATTTGACGGATGTCTTTTTTTGCTCAAGCTGCTGTTGCTCATGTTGACGGGACCGGTCATCTCGTGTTGTATGTGTAGATAGCGTTGACATTAGCTGCGCGCTGCGACACCGTCTTCTCTGTTGCGCCATTTCTGTCGTTACACCTCGAGCCCACTTGCTATGCCATTGCTGTTGCTACACCTCCTGCCCAGCTGCTTTGTCGCTGCCGCTGCCGCTGCTGGAGCTCGGACTCTGTTGCCGTCTCGCTGCTGCGAGCTGACTGATTGGTGCTGCTGTTGCTGGTGTCACCGGCGTAACTGTTCCCTGTTGCTTATACATTTCTCTAACCATATACGTGTATATATATACTTATATACTACTACATATCTTTGTGTTGGCAGTCCTACTCGAATGTGTACATACATGTATACATACATTCGTTGAGACCAGATGCTGCTGCTGTTGCTGCTTTGCATTTGCCGAGATTCGGATGGGTGATTTTTCTGCTGCTGCTGCTGCTGCAGCTGGCGGGGACCGCGCTGCTGGGGTCGTGAAGCTCCGTCCTGCTGCCGGTGCCGTTGTGGGTCTTGCTGCGCACACGCACATCGTCATCGCAGCGCGACTGCTGCCTTTGCTAGAACTGCTGGTCTTGACTTCGCCGTTGTAGGCGTCGTGCCGCTACCACTGCCCCTCCGGCTGCTGCATCACATGCGTGTGCTGTCCCTGGTGCTGTGGCCAGGATGCTGTTACGCCTGTGGGTCGTGCGACTTCTGCTGCTGCTAGGGAGGCTGCTGCTGTTGCAGCAGGTGGTAGGCTTGCTCTGCTGCTGCCACGTACGCTTCTGCTGCTGCCTGTGTCCGACGTTTTAATTGCTGTTCAGCAAGTCTACGACGCCTGTCGCCGGATCAGTGGAGGCTGCTGCAGCTGCCTTTGGCCTTGGAGGAGTTGCTGCAGGTGAAGCTGGGTTTACGCAATGCAGAAGCCGCAGAAGTGGAGCGCAGCAGAAGTGGAGG
This sequence comes from Sarcocystis neurona, assembly GCA_000727475.1. Lineage (NCBI taxonomy): Eukaryota > Apicomplexa > Conoidasida > Eucoccidiorida > Sarcocystidae > Sarcocystis > Sarcocystis neurona. The sequence goes on along the minus strand of KL647312.1, from coordinate 799,524 downwards.
AGAGCAACACTGTCATCCTTTTCTTCACAAAGAAGGCTCTTCTTCGCAAGGTGAGCAGCAGCTACAGAGGACGGCGTGGTGCTCTTGGGAGTGTTGTACGGCTGTTGTTGCTGATCCGCTGTTGCGGCGGCTGTTCTTGAATTGAAGAGCAGCAGCTCTCTCGCTGTTGACGGTGTGGCTGCTTCGGTGTTGCTGCTGCGCGTCCTGCTGCTGCGGATGCGACGTGCCGGTACTGCTGCTGCCGTTGCCGATGCTGCACGAGCGCGGGTGCCGCCACTTCTACTGCTGGTGAGCAAACAGCTGTGTCAGTGCTGCTGCTCTTTCAGCCTTCCTGGCATAAAGAGGCATGAAGTGTATTGTGCTGCCTCGCTAAGTGCTCTGCTGCGGTGCTGCTGCAGCAGCCAGCGCCGGCCCGGCCCCTGGCAGGGGAGGCAGCAGCGGCAACAGTGCATGCAGATCCATTTCCCCAGCTTCCTCCTCCTCCTTCCAGCAGCGGCAGCATCGCGTACGACATCAGGAGCAGCTGGAGCGTGATTCCTATGCGGGTTCGGGAGCGGGCGGAGGCGGCAAGCCAGGCGCAACCGCTGGTCACAGCAGCAACACTTCTGCTGCTGCCGACGCCAGCTGCGCTGCCGTTGAATATGAAGCAGTAGATGAGCGCGTCTTTCCCGTGCGCCTTCACGAAGCCGTTGAGCAGCTGCAGCTCGAGGTGAGCAGCCTGCGCGGCTGCTAATGCTGCTCCTCGCGCTACACGACTCGCCGCTGCTACTGTCGCTGCGCTCGCCACCGCTGTCATGTCGCTGCTGCTGCTGCTGTCGAAACTCCTGGCGCTGGTGTTACGATCGCTACTCGCGTGCCGCCGCTGCTGCTGTCGTGCTCCTCTTACCGCTGCTATGGCTACTCTTTCTGCCGCTGCTGGTGGTGCCGTCGCCTCACTTCGTGCTGCTGTCGCTGCACGTGCCGCTGCTATCTGTAGTGTTGCTGCTGCTGATGCTGTTGCTCACTTGCCGCTGCTGTCTCGACCCCTGCTGCTGCTGCCTGCTGCTCTACTTTGTGTTGCTGGCGCTGCTGCGTTTCTGCGATGGCAGCTACTTTCATTTAACCTTGTTGAGACTGCAGCTGCATCCACGTGACGAAGTGCGGATTCTGCTGTTGCTGGGCGACTTCGGCTACTCCCGCGTTTGCTGCTGCCGCTGCTGTCACGCCTCACGGCTGTAGCTGCACCCCCCACCCGTTGCTGCGGGTCCTTCTACTACGCAACGCGCCTCCTTCTGCTTCCTCTTCCTCACTGCTGGGGCAGCCCTATTTTCTTCCATCTGCCAGAGCCCCTGCACAATTACTGCTGTTGATTTGCTGCGTCGCTTTTGTACCTGTGGCTGCGACTGGCGCGCGGGTGGCGCTGCAGCTGCCGCTCGGCCTTCGCTGTTGCTGCAGCCTTCTGCGTGACATATGGTGCATCTAGGCGTCCCTCCTTGGACGTCTGCTGTTGATCCGAGTGCAGCTCTTGTTTTGCTGCCGGTGCTACTGGTGCTGCTGTTGCAGGTGCCAGCTGAACAGCTGCCTGCTGTGCTAAAAACACTATTTCAGGTAATTCACGGGGTGCTGGCGCAGCCGACAAATGTGAAGCGCCGCCGACTCCGGAAGTCGAACCCCACATTTCATCGGCAGGTGAGTCTATGTACACCGGAAGCGGCCTTTTTGGTTCACCACTGTCTCAGGTTGAGTTGCTTTGTACTTGACCGTATTCAACATGGAGGGCTTGAGAGCGTCTGACGTATTAAAGATTGCTTGTGACCCTCTATATCAACACGAATGCATACGAGTAATGAGTACAAATGCAACTTCCCCGTACATACGTATTTTAAGTGTAAGTAAGAATTATTGTCCTCGGCGGAAGCGACGAACCGGCAACGTCCTTGTAGAAACACGCAGCTCCGCGTGTACGGCAGACGTTAGAGACTCCCATGTGGGTGCCTCCTTTCATACCGGTGACTGGTCTTTCTACGGAAGTTGTTATTCTTGTAGTTTTGTGCGTCACGCCGGGAATATGTGCATGCGGCACGTACATGTACGAGCGCATGCACTGGCGTTTCTGTGTGTGAACACATCTTAGCTGGGGCAGTTCCCAGCAGCCGTGCGGATGATGGAAGCGGTCGGCTTCGCTGCGAAAAGATTACCCCTGGCCGAGGACGGATGCGGACCCTACAGCAGTAGCAGGACACGACTTTCTGAAGGTCTGCAGGCGGAGGAAGAGTTTTACGTGATGGATACTGCCTACGTTCCCCGGTAAGCGCAGCAGCAGCAATGGGGAGAATGCAGCGCATGATGAAGCGTCGGTGTGTCACATGTGGAAAAGCTGCTGCCCTCTCGCTTCGTGGGGGGGGGGAGTTGCCCGTTCTCCCTGTGATAGCAGACGGAAGTCTGGTGCTGCGGGGCGGCGAGTGGGTGGCTGCTGCTGCGACGGTTGCACCTGCTGCAGTGGGGACTGACTGCCACTTTGCTGCTGCAGGTGACGCTGCTGCAGCAGTGGGGGGGTGACGCCAGTGCTGGGCTGCTGCCGAGGATCTCGCTGCTACACCGGAGGCGCTGCTGCTGCTGCTGACAGGAGTTGCGCGGACTGCGCGGATGCTGCTGCATGCGCGGTTGACACTCCAGTGCACTTGCTGTTGCTACTGCTGCTGGGACTGCATCTGTCTTCACCGTCAGACTCCGGTGCCGCTGCTGGAGCTGCTGCGCTGGCTGGGACTGCTGCTGCTGCTGCGACTGCGGGTGCTGCTGCTGCTGCTGCAGATTGACTGACTGCCACCACTTGCTGGCGCAGCTGGCGGAGCATCTGGAGGTGCGTGCGCCTCCGTTGCCAGCCGCAGCGTTCAATCCGTACAAAGCTTCTATCATTTCGGCTGCAGGCCCTTCTCTTCGGTAAGCTGCTGCTGCTACAAAGCTGCAGCCGTCTGTGGGCTGCCGGGTCTATGCGTCCAGTGCCTGGCTCCTTGTTTCTTTGTGCAAGTGTCTGCAGCGCCGCTTCTCCAGAACGACTGTTCTGTTTTTGCAGGGGAGCAACACTTGTACGTGTTCCTCGTGTCCGCGTCTCATTTTCTACACGGGGCTACCTGATGTGGAAGCTGCGTGATTCAGAGGAACGGTGGCGCATCTCCGTGTGTGGCACCTGCATGTGGACAAGAGAAACGATGTTCCGTCCTCGCCAATCACTGTGATGTGCCGCCTTTTTCGTTCTCTCCACGTTGGACGAACAACACGTGTGGATGCGGGAAGAAGCCGAAGCACGCCCATGCTGCGCAGCTGCAAAGACGAAGAAAAGCGTGGCAGCAAGCAGAAGTGGCTGCAACATTTTGACGCACGTGTGTGAGGAGTAAAAGGAGGGAAGTAGGGGGGAGCGTGGATATTCTTGTGCGTCTGCTCGTGATAACTGAGCAAACAGCCTCGCGTGCCGCCGACTGCTACTACTTGAGCCACCAGGCTGCACGCGGTAGACCTGCGCGGATCGAAAGAGTGGGCCCATGTCCACGAGTACATCTATCGAACCTCCGTGTTTCCATGCGTCATCCTGAGAGTGATGAGTGTGTGAAGTGACAAGTCGCAGAAAGCACGAAGACATATTGCAGCGCGTACAAGAAACCTCACTCTTCCTGTGTACCCACGTGTACATACATAAATGAGTGTTCGAGAAATGACGTACGTACGTGCGCGCGCGCTTGAGCTGGGACGCGAATGTTGCGGGGGAGTGGCTGCTGGGGTCATTGGCTGTTCTGCTGCAAACCGGTTGATCTTCGATAAAATGCGGGTCGGCACGTGTATATATATCTGTGTGCGTGTGAATAGTTTGCCGGCTTGCGCGTGCACGTCTTCTTGCAAATGCGCCGCGCTGCAGACAAGTAGCAGGAAAACACGTGGAGCAGCGCATGGCGGAGGCGTCTTTGCTGCAGGAACGTATTAGAAGCCGAGAGAAGCTGCTTCAGGTAGGCCGCAGCAGCAGTTGTTGAGACACCGGACGCAGGCAACAGCAAGGCCGTCAGCAACACACCCGTTTTACCACCAGGAGCAGCAGCAGCGGCACAGACAGCAGGACTACTACCAGCCGAAGGAGCCGCCTAGTCAGCAGCACTCGCTATGAACGCCTCGTGTGCCGGTGCTGGTGACCGTGGTTACGCAGCTGCGTCTGCATGCGCTCCTGCGGTGTGGGATGTGTCCTCGCAGACGGGGGGGGGAGAGCCTGTGCCACTGGCTCCTGCTGTATACTCCGTCGAGCAGCTGCAGCGGGAGGCGGCTCTTTCTGAGCAACAGCAGCGGCAACAGCAGCAACAGGACTGGAGTGTTGGTGAAGAAGCAGCAGCCGACGGAAGCAGCAAGGGAGGACTCACTGCTGCGGATATTGCCCGCATCAAAGAGGTACGCGCGTCGGTTGCCGCCGTAGGCCTCGCTCGCAAGGTGCACATGTACTCAACCGAGCGGCCAGCTACTGGGGTGTACGTACACCGCAGACGCGCCTTTCTACAGAGCTTGTGCTCGCTCCGGCGCAGTGATACGGGAACGTCGAAGCATGTACACAAGCAGGGCTCAACGCGTGGCCACACACATGTCTTCCTATATAATTGTACGCACACATATAGGTATACACATACAAACGGAAGGATATACACATATACGGGTGTTGTACGTAGTCGCATGCGTGTAAACTTTACGTTTGACACGTGTGCAAGCAGGACCAGGTACTAGAACAGCTGCACATGCGTAGGTTGAAGAAAATGTTTGACCCAGAGAAGATGCCCGTGCGAAGGCGTAGCTGCGCAGGGGGCGAGGTGCGGCGAAGAGCCACTCGCCTGTGCAATAAATGCACACACATACACCCACACACACACACACACACATGTATATGGATACATGTGATGCCACATACATATGGGGAATAGGCACATGTATATATATATATATATATCATTACTGGCCGTGTCATTGGGGGGGGGGGGTCTAAAACGTACGCTCATGCAGTTGCGGAATGCCGGCGCGTACTTCTGTGTTGTGGGGTAAGTGTGCGCGCATAAACGACTGGGTGTGCTGCTGCTGTTGCTGCGGCCGGTGCGCAGATAATGGGGGAAGGTCCGCAGTTCAAGTCGAGAGTGAAACAGGAGCTGGAAAAGTTGCAACGCCGGCGCTTGTACAAGAGCTGCACGGTGCGTGTGCTGCTACCGAACCGCAGCGTGCTGCAGCTCTGCTTTGCTCCCGGCGACTCGCTGCGTTATGTCCAGGAGCAAGTCCGGCAGGTACGACAGCAGCAGTGGCAGCGCAGCAGCAGCGACAGCAGCAGTAGCAGGGAGGACGCATCGGAAACTGCACGCGCAGCAACGCTGCAACGCGCAGCAACGCTGCAACGCGCAGCAACGCTCAGCAGCAGACGAAGCGGCGGGCAGCAGCGCGAGCAGCGTCAGTACCGCAGCAGCAGCAAGCAGATGCCTTGTGAGCCCAGCAGACGCCGTATCTGTACGACAGGAGGACGGGTCTGCGTGGTGCACAGAGCCATGGAAATGGGTCGGCTGGCAGGCGCACGCACCTCTTCTTCGGACAGATCTGTATATAGCCTGCGTGCGAGCGTGTGTGCGCGGTTCGCTGCATGATGATTTGCTGTGTATATGCAGAGATACAACTGGACGAGGCAAGACGTTTCCTGTGGAAGTGCAAGCTTGGTGGCCGTATTTCTAAGTAGCGCAGGCGCCTCGAGACACGACCTGTCGACAGGGAAACAGATAGTATATAGATCGAAAACGCAGGGCGCACGCTCCTGACTACATGTGCAGTAGAAACGCGAGATTTCTGTGTAGGAGAAACTTCGGTGTTTCTATGTAGACAGAAAGAGAGAAGGAGCGAGAGCGAGACAGGCGGGGAGACACTCGTGCAACAAAGAGGACTAATACATGACACTGGGTCACTTAAAAAGAATTTCTCCCATTTTCACTCAAGTACACGTTTGCAAGGACAGCGCTGTAGAAGCTGGTTCTGCTGCCCAGGTTTCTTTCTGCTTTGTCTTCTACCACCGCTGTTGACTTCCTCTGCAGCTGCCCTGCCATCTGAGGTGCGTCCCTCCCCGCTCGACTGGTCGTAGCCATGTGGCGTACTCGCCACTGCTGCTGCTACTGGTGTGTGTGTGTATGCGTGCCACTGCTGTTTATGGGGGAGTGCCTTGACTTTGGGCTGCTAAGTGCTGCTGGCTTTGTTCACTTGTACGTTCCTATCCCTGTATGTCGGTGCGGCTGCCGATGCCGTCTGTCCCCGCTGCTTCTCTCCACGCGTTTGCTGCTGCTCCCTGCTTGTGCCCCTGCTGAGCGCTGCTGAGGCTTCTCTCTGTGTAGTTCATGGTTGTTGCTGTGTCTGCTGCTGCCACAGGCAGCGAACCCGGCGCTGCACCTCCTTTACTTCTCAGTACTTCTGCTCGGTGTTGTCTTCTTTAGTTGCTGCTTCACGCATTTGCTCCCGTTTCCCCTTTCTGCTGCTACGCTGATGCACGTGCCGTCGCCCGTGCATGCGCTGTGCTCGGGATCGATCTCTGCTGCTGCCGTCTCTCTGCCTCCCCAGCGTAGCTCTGCTCCTACTGCTGCTGTGTTTCCCTGCCACCAGTGCGTGCTTCCGTTGTTGCGACTGCCGGTGCCCTGTCTACCTGCTCCCGATCGCTGCTTCTGTTGCTGCTGCAGCCGTCTTCACCTGCGACTGCGATGTGCTGCCTCTGCTGCTGCCGTTGTCCGCTGCGTTTGCTGCTGCGTTAGGAGCCCGACTCAAACCGTGGCTCTGCTGCTGTTGCTGCCGTAGGCGTGTGCTGTGCCTCTGTGCTTGTCCTGCTCTTCTTCACGCACAGTTCCTGCACCCGGCTCTCCAGCACTGCCCTGCAGAGGGAAACTTTCGCCCTCCGTCAAGCAGTACGAACAACTCGAGCAACAGCAGCAGCAGCACTACCAGCAGGACGGGCAGCAACAGCATCAACGTGACTGGACAAGAAGCAACTTGGAGCTGGTTTCTCTGCGAAACTCCCCCGCTTCGAAAAGTTGATTTGAAGAAGACGCTTTATGAAGAAGGCTTCGTCCCCACCTGTACCCTTCACCTCAAGCTGCAAGGTGCGATGCTGCTGCTGCAAGGCTGCCGCACTGCGACTGCTGCTGCTGCGCACCCTGCGTATTGATATAGCTGCTGCTGACTCCATTGCTGTTGTTGTTCCTGCATTTGGCCTGATGCCGCTGCTGTTGCTCGTCCTGAGCCGCGTTGCTCCCGTGTTGTTGTGGCAGGGAAAGTAGATGCTGCTCTCTGTAGGTGCTTGTGTACGTACGCTGCTGCTCACTTCCGCCGTTCTCTCGGATTTGCGCTGCTGGTGCTCCTGTCTGCGGCCTGATCCTCTTGTGTGCTGTATTACTGCTGTAATACTACTGCTGCTGCTGCCGCCGCTCCGCTGCGTTTTAGGGACGTTGCAGCTCATCTGGCAATCTGCTGCTGATGTTCTTGCAGCGGGATGTCCTCCCTTTCCTTACCCGTACCTAAATACAGAGACCTTGCGCCACTACGGGTTGAGTCTTCCTGCTGTCGCAGTTGGCTCGACAAGCAGTCAGTCCCTGCTGCAGGAACAGCAGCAGAGCGAGGCTAGCAGCAGTAGCGGCAGCAGTAGCAGCAGCAGCGGAGCCCATGCGATGGGGGACGTGTCAGTACGGGGTTCGCCTGCTACCGGCAGCAACAACTACTACGCTGTTGTACCAGCAGCCCCAGCAGAATCAGCGGCGGTTACAGGAAGAGCAGCGCCAGCTGCAGGCGAAGCTTTCCTGCCATCATCAACGCCGGCGGCAGTTGCTGTCTCTTCTCCAGAGCTTGTTAGCGGCGGTAACAACGCTGGGGGTGGTTCTAGCAGCAGCCACGGCCAGAACGTTAGTTCTTCGAGCAGACGCGGCGTGCACAACCGCAACAGCAACAGCTGTAGCTCGTCGTCATTTGTTAAACATCTCTTGAGTGGAGGGAAAAAGAAGTAGGAAAGAAGCTGTTCATTCTGTTGGTGCCTCTGGCACTTCGCACCCTTCTGCTGCTGCACCCCATCTGCGGCAGACGGCCAAACGCAGCGCTGGCCCTGAGCGGACCGCAGCTCATGCAGCAACAGGAGAGTAACAGCAAGAGCCACCGCACCTGCCGTGCCAGCAGCAACAGCAGCGAAAGCTGCAACACGGAGAAGACCACGCCCGGGATGGAAGCAGCGAAATTTTATGCGGTGTTGCTTTGTTAAAGGAGGAAACAGGCCATCTAGAAGTCTTTTGACTGGAGGAGAAGCTGAGCAAGATGGCCTGTACGTTCACTCTACCCGGAAGTACGCACGAGGCAGAAGTCGGATTGGTGGTGCTCACACCCGCCATCAGCGGCCGCCGTATTCAGAAGTGCCCGTAGACAGGAGTTTGAGAGAACTTTGATTGGCTTCTGTAGGATCCCGAAGCCTGAACGACTTGCTGTGGTATATTACCATTTCTGCTATTAAGTAACAGGGCGTGGCAGACACTTACAGCAGCAGCCGGTTGTTCGAACACCCGATGCACGTGTCTGGACAAATGCAGCGGGGAAGTACTACAACGTGTGTCAGATCGGTGGGTGACAGAGCAGATTCAAACCTCTTGTCTTGGCTTTGAAATTTTCCAGTCTGTGCAATGTGTCGAAATCCAGAGACGGCAGTTTTGTTAGTTGCGCCGGTGTGTGTACGTGCATAGGTACGTAAATAGATGCTTACATAGTTTTGTCTGCGTGTGTGGATCCTTGTAGTGCTTACATATGAGCACAGACACATTGAGCACGTGAAACTTGTCACTTGCTGTTCAGTGTAAGCGCCGCTCTTCGCGCTATTGTACGCCGGGCAATGCACGTATTAATAGAGGTATAAATATACACGACTACACGTAGAACTATTGTTATATGCACTGATGACGTTGAATGTTGTTGCGTCGAGACAGTGCACTACCAGCGCTCAAAGAGGTGGCAACGGAAGATATTCAGCGTCTGGCGCCTGACTGGCGCTGGGCTGTACGTCCACGATGAGGTGTATGTACACCCGACGCAGGTGTCAGTGACGGGACGGAAGCAGGAACTCCACAACAGCGCGTGCAACACCGCCTGCGTAGAGCAAAGTCTGAACTGAAGAAACAAAATCAGCAAGTTAGTAGAGATGTACACAGTGTACCCGCCGCTGAAGCCGTTGCCTGCTTGTTGCACAGGCGAAAATAAAGAAATGAAGAAACAGTCTCACGGCGACACTTGGATCACGAAGCCGAAACAGGCGACGCGGCGGCCTTGTGCCGCCGTTTGACCTTCTAACCGCTCTTATTGACAAGGCGCGTACATACGATGATGCTGATCGGTGTCTGTGTACACAGCCGTTTAAGCAAATGGAGGTACAGCAGTAAACGCACGCCAAGGCGGCAATATTGAAACATATTCTACCTGTTTCACGAACAGGAGCGTATAGACAGGCGCACGACCAAGCGGCAGCGACAGAATCGCGCACGGCACGTGTCCAGTGAAACAAGCAAGATACACAGGCACGCAGCATCATGAAAAAACATAAAATATATCATATGCAGAGTTCATCATCGAGACGACTTCAGATGCACCCAGCTAACAGGGGAGTGCCGCACGGGGGGCACCCGTGGAACAACCAACAAAAGCATGACGCAGCAACGCGGTGTGCTAGAAAAGTTCACTTGCGCGGCTCGTACTTCAGTTGCTACAGCGACCTACGTCGTAGTGCGTGCAGTGTTTTCGCCGAAAACGTGCGGCAGTTTAGAGATGCATTTCCTAGTTGAGCAGGTGCGGAAATGAAATATGAATCAGGGTTCTAGTGTATACGCCGCAGGGGCCCAACAGCTTAGAGGCACATACGTATACGTGATACAAAAAGAGTACACCCGGCGTCTGTCGTGTCTGCACAGCGGTAATACAGCGACGCAGGGTACCGCACTCGCTGAAAAAATGGGTTCACGGACGGTGCTGCGCAGGCAGAATGTCCCTGCCTGCTGCTCGGGAGAAACTGCAGCAGGAACCAGTGTCTTTCTAGGGTACAATTCCGTAAAGATTACGTACAGCGCAGATCCTTAAGAGCGGGCTGAGCAGCGCCCTCGAAGCAGACTGGCAGCTCCTGGAGCAGAGGAGGAAGCGCCGCAGCAGGTGCAACACTGGAAGAAGGCAACTTAGGGACGAAGTGCGGACAACGGCAGCTGCAACAGAAGATTGACAACAGAAGCGATTGTGGTGGACAAATGAAAAAGGCAGCAGCAGCAGCAGCAGCACAAGAGCCCGAGGGGCGGCAACTGCAGCAGAGGGTCACCGTGTATTACCACTTGACGGACAAAAGTAAGCTTGACGGACAAAACTAAGAACGACAAGAGCTGCACAACTCCACGGGGAGCAGGAGGGGCCGCTGCTATAGGGGAATGATAGTTGCAGCAAGTGCGACTGAGGAGGCACCGTGCCTGCAGCAGCATTCGAGTAGTGAGAGCAGCAAAGCAGTAACATCATTGCCGTGTACTAACTGTCAGCTATTAAGCCCCGCCGCCAGCAGCTTCAACAGTTCGGCTTTTCTAGCACGCAGCCTCCGTTTATAGAAACCGCAGAAGTATGGGCTTCTGGCGACTACATTCGGGGACGATATGCAGTCTCAAATGGGTAGGTGTGCCGTGGCTGCGGACGGACCACCCGCATTCGTCGACTGCTTGCCCGGCGAGCCTACGTACACCCTTCAATGTTCTGATTCATTTGAGTATACGCCAACATTAAGATTCACAACTATGTGCATGTGAACACGCAAATACACATATACATGGGTAAGCCTGTGTTTGAAGCTCTACTAGGAGCCTTTGGTAATGGTGGTGCATCTACACAGACAGACGTGTCTACTTTGATAGGGGTTTTTTGAAAGGTGTGCCGACAATGCATAATGCTCTCACATGTGTGATTTTAGCTCGTGTGTCCCCACGGTGGAGCGCCCTACACGCACCTAAGGCCTGACAGCTTCGCTGCGCTTGCGACATAAGGCATGCCACCCAGGTTCAAATCGGCAGTCCCCCTCTATATTGATCTGACCGGCAGAATTCGTAGCTGAGAGATATTTATACCGCCGCGGCACGAACGCGCTCTGTACAGACGTGCGCCGGCAAACACAGAAAGACACAGACCATGAGAAATACGTACATGCCTGTATATACACACATACATACGTATATATGTGTTTCTCCAGACGACGGGATAGACACACGTGTACAGACATAAATATATATACATATATAGTGCAGCGAGTGACGCACATCTTTGCAGCGCGTGTGACGCGTAACATATGTATATATATATGTATATATAATGCAGTGCGTGACGCACATTTTTCCTGCGCGTGTGCCCCGCGTGGAAAGAACCATGGAAGTGAAGGTACCCCCTTCGTCTCTGGAACACAGAAGCCTCTGTCCTGATTTGAAAGCGAATAATTCCGCTTTTGTCGGTAGCAAGAGGCGTGTCGAGCAACAGACGCTAAAGTACTACTCCTCCACTGGCCCAACGTTCGCTACGACGGGCAGCATACGCCTGAGCACGACTACGTTCGCCGCTACCTGAAACAAATTTCCTGCACGTGTGCAGCTGCAACCACGACACAGAAGCACGGTGCACACGTCTTTGTGCGGCCGTTGCAGGGTTGTTCTCATGCGCCCGGCGCTCTCTGTGGCACACACGTCCCCGTTGCGCGCAGTCGAAGTCGTTCACTAACTGCAGCAGCGGCTGCTGTTGAAACGCAAGGGACGTGATGCTGGTCGCCCAACAATTGGTCTCTGCTGGACTATCCCCTGTGTGCCTTGAGGGTGGTGTTCCGCGGCTCGCATAGATGTCTGGATACATGCGGAGAGAAAAAACTTTTGATTCAAAAATAATTCTGCTCTGGAGAGCATGCAGAGAGAGACGCATAGAGAGCCAAGCACGAGCCGCCCCCCGTCCCTCACCGCGGTGCCTCCGCGTCGACAAGTACAGACACAGCAGGTGCATGGTGGTTTTATAGAGAACCAACAACGCAGGAGGTTCACGCATTTCAAGCAACCGCCTGTTCGAGAGCCGACGAACTCTTTCTGTCCACCCAAGGCTCCGCCTACAGGTAGCTGCGGCACTTCTAAACGCGCGCCCAGTGTACCGTATATAGACGTAGACATGTACTCATGTATGCAGATGTAGAGACAGACAATCAAGTTTTTAATCAAGGGATACGCTCTGAGAGGACAACCGATCCGTTCACGTGGGGGCAGACCCTTAGAACGGGCTTGTCCGGGCACAACTCGTCTACGAATACGAATACACGTACTCAGGATTATTGGTACAACGTATATGTACACGGACAATACATATATATATATATGCATATGTATGTATGCAACGCATCTACAGTTATAGTCGTAACTAACGCTGTCCTTGTAAAATTTGCCATGCATGCAGTGTTGGTTTTCCCAAGTTCCAACGGATTTTAAATGCAAACTCATCCACACACATACGGCTATACCATGTATCTATACATATACGTATATATATACTAATTATCTGTATATATTTACATATGTATACATATATATCCTGTGTATGTGTGTATATATATATATGTATAGAGAGAGATGCACAGCATTGTCTTCACATGCTTCCGCGCAGGCTCGTACGAGTATTTGAACATCCTCGGGAATTATTCGACCGTCACAGCAGTTTCCGTCTGCTGTTTCTCACTTCACTTTTTCTCTGCGTGTGGCTACCCATTCATACGCAGAGCAAGTGAGAACTGCATGCATCTTTATATACAATCCTCTTGAGAAAATGGCTTCTCCAAAGTCAGCTCCCACATGTAGCAGCCCCGTGTCTTAAGAGGTCGACGTAAATGTCCCATCTCTTTTCTGTGCCCTTTCTCTCTTTGCCATTCCGCTAATGCATTAAGACAACCCGCAGATTCTCTAGTGTACATGCGTGCGCATCTTAACATCCGAGCAAGACCCCCTGCATACACGTCGAATTCACGAGACATATCCATACTTTTCCTTTTTCCCTTTCTGTCTAGCTTCTGTCCTCCTTTTTTTGCTGTTCTCTTTCCTGCGCTCCTTTTCCCGGCGTTTCCTCCTTTTGCGAGCGTGTCCGGGAGTCTAGAGAATGCCGAAGCGTTTTTCAACGCGTTCGTGTATTCCCAAGGCTGCAGCGCCGTCACCCTCTTCTTCCTCGGGTCTGTCTCTGCCCATAAAATCTTCCACACTCACTTCTTCGTCTAAGTTCATCAGCGTTTGCAAACCCCACAGAGAAGATGGAAGACCGGGCAGACGCTGCGTCATGGCGCATAACTCCCTCTCCATCTTCAGTCGCAGTGGCGCATGCAGCCCGTACACCGCAGCGGCACGCCTCAGCTGCTGCTGCTCCCGCTGCCGCAGGTACTGCCGCTGCTGCAGCTCCAATGGGTGTCGCAGGTCTGCTGCGGGAGGCGGCCCTGCGCCCTCACGGTGTCCCGACAGCGCCCCACACAAAGGAAAAGCCGCGGAACAGGAACTAGTAGGTGCGGAGGAAGAGCTGCTGCTGCATGTTGCCGGCAGCAGCCCGTCGTAGATGAAATTGTTGATTCGCTCGCCCGGCGGGAAGTGCAGGACTCGGTGCCCTTCGGAAACGACTTTACCTGCCGCCGCCGCTGCCGCCACCGACGACCCGTAGTCTGCCATCTTCCGCACGCACACACGCACACGCAACTGTTGCTGCTGGAGCTGCAGTGCTATTGTTGCTCCTGCGATTCTACTGCTGCTGTTACTGCGGTGCTGCTGCTGCTGCTTTTGTGGTGCTGCTGCTGCTGAGGCGCTCGGCTGCTGCTGCTCCTGCTACTGCTGCATGCTCTCACACACTGCGTCTGCCACTCCTGCCGCCCTGCCCTATTTTCTTCCTGTGTGGCACCTGCGCTGCTCAATCAACAAGATCTGAGTGCTCCGGTCTTCTTTCCTGGTGGACGGGAGCGCTGTCGAGCGGAGGCTTCGGTTCGGCCCCTGCTGTTGCGCGGCTGCTGCTGTCCTTCTAGTTCTGCTGTTCTTCAGCTGCTGCAGGTGCAGCGCAGACGCGCTATGTTGTCGCGTGCAACGCAGACGCGCTATGTTGTCTGACACTCTCCTACCCACGCCCCAGCGAGACGCTTCTCACATGCCACGCCGTATCAACGCTCCCCGCGCACGTAAGCGGCTGGACACAACCTACACATACACGCGTCTATCGGTAGCCGTGCAACCGAAGGGCACGCAGACACATGTGTATGCGTCCAAAGTCTCGTGCGCTAGGTTCACTTCACAGAAAAGTCCTGGTCGCCTCCTGTGGCGAAGCGAACACCGCAGCAGCAGCAGCAGCAGCGGAAAGGTGCCCGTCCCCTTCTGAGGAAACCGTGCGCGGGAAATGCGCACACGACGAATCTTCAAAACAGCTGGAAAGTCAAGAAACACAGGCACTCCTGGAGCATTCATGCAGAACAAATACATATGTGTTATGTCTACATAGCGCCTGTCCTCACAAGTATGTCTGAGTGTACACCCTTCGGGCTGACGTATGGATGTATGCGGGTGCGCACGTGCAGGAAGTTCCTAGGACGCAGACATGCAGACACACACACCCACACACACTCCCACACCACGGCAATTCACGCAGACCCTCTCTCTGACACACGCGTGCCTGTCAGTAGAGTTGTGGAGAGACGTCGCTGATCGTCCGCGCGTGTGCGTGTGTATGTAAACGTACGCGTCTACACGGTGTGTGTACATAAACACGCGTCCGAAGGGAAGCAGAGGACACTCAGGGCTAGGACGCAGACCCCGCAGCACCCCGACGAGTGTCGCAGGGGAGGACGTCAAGCATAAAAATGGTGGTGGGTGGAGGGGGAGAGAGGAAGGTGCAAAAACCAGCGGCACGGCGTTATGTCGGTGGTCGGAAAAACCTTTTTTCTTCCTTGCCGCACCTGTTGGGGCGCAGACGCAGGCCGACAAAAGTGGGAATTGAAAGTCACGAGCGGCTGATTCACTGCGGAGGGGAAGGGCAGCGTGGAAATTCCGTAGGATTGCTGCCGCTGCTGCGCAGCATCTCGAGTACGGCCGATTTAGTTTGGGAGCGACGGAGACAGAACTCCAGGCGCCTGGCGAAGTTAGGTGAAAGCAGGGCAGAGCTACGGACGTATGATCGCCGGGGAGGGGAGGCGGCAGAGAACAGGAGGGAGACAGGGCCACGGGGAGGGAAGAGGAGAGAAAGGAAGAGGGGCACGCAACAGGTGACGGGAGAAACTTCCAAAAAGGAAGAACAAATGGAAGACGAAGCAGAAGTAGTAGTAGTAGGAGGAGGAGCCAGTGCGCCCCTCTCTTGTGTCAGATCACCTCTACACCTGGACGGATGCTGGTAACTTCACAAGGAGACCGCCGTACCCTCCCAACATGAGGAGAACACGGACGGTCGACGGCGGCAGGGCCAACGGTGAGAGGATACGAAGAAGCACGAAGCAGAACGAATAAAAGAGAAGGCGCTCCGCTGAATTGATAGAGGGACTAACAAACAGAAGCAGTGCAACGGTACCATGTCCTACGTCACCGTGTTGGCTACCGGTCCCTCTGCGCACCAGTTGAGGAGATGCCGCAGAACGCCCGACGAGGGGGACACAGCCGAAAGCAAAAGAAAGAAAAACCCTGCAGAGAGGACACACAAAGGCAGTAGATCGTCTTTTCTGCTTTATAGAATTACATGTTTGACAACTAGCACATTGCTGTCGCAGGAAACGGTATCGTCGCAGATTCTTCCACGCTCACGCACAGCACTGACCTCCTGTGGCAGCAGCGCGCCACTCCACGCGCCGCACGCTAACAGCTGTTCGCTCCTCTGCATGGCTACTTGTTTTCTGGAAACTGCTGCTGTCACCCTCCACACACGGCTCGTGTGTTTGCGCTGCTCCACGCACTCGTGCCGCTGCTGCTGCACATGCCGCTGCTGCTGCACATGCCGCTGCTGCTGCTGCTCCTACTGCTGCTGCTGTTTCTGCTGCTGCTACTGGGGCTGCCGCGGCTGTTCTACCTGGTGGTGCTCCTGCTGCTGCTATTCCTCCTGCTGCTGGCGCGAGAGGGAAGGTAACGATCGTGCAGCAGCATCGGCGCGGCTCGTCCGCGGCAGCGGTTTGTGCACACCTGCTGCTGTTGCTGCTTCTTCTGATGTTGATCATCTTCGTGCTTCCCTCGTACGGCTTTTGCTGCTTCTGTTCCTGCTGCTGTGGGTCGTCTGCCTGCTGGTCATGCGTGCGTTATGCGAAGTCATCTCTGTTCTCGACGTTCTCGGTGTAGACTGACCATGTTGCTCGTTAACGCATGTATACATAAACACTTCATGTACATATATGTAAATACCGACGATTCAGGCTTTTTGCCTGGAGGTATGTCTCTCCGACTGTACTGCATTGCCCGCGCGTTTTTTCGTGTTTGCCGCCGTTTCGCTCCCATATGCCCGCAGGAACAGCAACAGCGCTGACGCGTGCCAGAGCTGCCGCCCGTCTCGCTGCGGCAGTGCCTGCTGCTTCTTACGTGCTGCAGCGGCCTCCACTCTCGTTGCTGCAGCGTATGTTGCCCTCGTGAAGGAACTCTTTCTTCCAGCGCAAAGAAGTCGTCCAAATACCGAGCCGCAGCGAAGGCAGCACGCTGCAGATATTCCTGTTGCCACCCTCCGGCGACTTTTGCTGCGCTGCTCTTTCTGCGTCCGAGATTTCTCCTCTTGCGTTCTCCACCGTTGCTGCTCTGCGTCACTGCTTTATTGCCGCTCCTGCTGCTGTGGCTGCATCTCCGCGCCGCGCGAAAACGGGCTGCCACGCCTATGGCAGCAGCAGGAATAGCAGAGAGTTACGAACGCCACCCTCCCGTCGGCACCGCACTGCATCGGCTGCAGGAGCAGCTGCTTGGCCAAAGCAGAAGTAGGCAGCCGCGCAAGGCGGCAGCTATTCTGCTGCAGCTGCTGCACAAGGACCAACAACAACAAGAGCGCCAAGAGCGGCGCCAGCAGCACACGCAGCAGCAGCAGGAGGGGATCAACACACGTCCCCTGGTGATCCGCGATCAAGAGCGTTGCTGGCAGCCAAGCTACGGCAGCGTCTGCAGCAGCGGAAGCGCCATTCCCCCCAGGAGGAAGAGGAGCGGCAGCAGCAGCAGGTGTACGTGAAGAGTGTATCAGGTGTCTGTTCACCACAAGAAGCCAGGCCGCATGGCGCAGATAGATCGACGTTCCACTGCACGTGGCTGTTCATGCGCGACTCTTGCTGAAGAATAAAGAAGCGCCTTTTTTGCTTGACACCTATACTTTTCGTTGTCACTGCTTCCCGTCTTCCCGGTGCGCGTGTGAAAAACAGTAACGCCTGCTTTCAACAGGGGATATTGGCCCGGAGCGCCGGACTTCCCTTCTCTGGCGGCAGCAACAGCAGCAAGAGCGGCAGTAGTCCTCTCTCGCATGCTTTATTTGTTCGGTGCTGCTGATGCTGCTGCACCGCCCATATATACATATATATGTGTGGGGTATATAGGTGTCTGCAGTGCGCGCGCTGTACGCCCGAACGCAACTGTGGACTTCTTCGCCGGCAGCGCTGCGTGGACACAGCGGAGACGCGTATGTTTTCTGTTGCTAGCAGCAGCTGGGTGCTGGTGCGACTACTGTCGCTGCCCTCCCTGCGGCTGCAGCTGCTGTCTCTGTGAACTACTCAGCTGCTGGTGCTACTAAAATGCGGCGGGGTTGAGTATGTCGCTGCCTTTGCAGCTGCCGTCGGTCCCTGCTTCTTCCTATATTGGGCCGCTTTCATGCATATACTTACGTCGAAGTGATCGAGGCGGTGGCTATGTGCATGCGTGTGGAAAGTGTCTCCCTCTGGACACGTCATTAAGCGCGGGTGGCTGGTGTGGCTCGTGCTGCTCTGTTGTGGGGTCCGCTGCTGACTTGTGGGAACATCTCCGGCGGTGACGTTAGCTGCTGGCCTGAGAGGCAGTGAGTGTGTCTCGTACACCGATTTCTGCGTTCGCAACTGTGTGGGGCCGCTGCAACAGCTGCTGCTGGCGTCGCGAGGCTCCCAGCGCGTGGTGCAGCTGTCGTAGATGTTGGTGTTCATCTTGTGTGGGGTCTGCTACAGGAGAAGGAACTGCTGCTGCTGCGAGCGGTGCTGCCTCTAGCGCGGAACCGGTGCGTTTTACCTGGCAACTGTAGAGAGAGACAGCACGCGCGCAGCCGTGGGAGAGCCCAGCAGCCGGACGCTTAGCAGCCGTTGCGGCAGTTGTGGGGGGGGGACTACTCCTTCTGTGACTCTGAGAGTAGCCGGGAGGAGACTTCTCAGTATGCTGTCTTCGCCTGCTACCGCAGCTGTACTGCACAGCAGCAGCCTGCGGTCAGCAGCGCTGCGTGCGGGCGGTGCTCAGTTGTCGGAGGAGCAGCAGCTACAGCGGCCCGAAGGCGAAGCGGCGGCGCAGCAGCAGAGTCACGCGAGGTCGCAGGGAACCGCAGCAGGAGGAGGAGCAGCAGGAAACGCCGGCTCGTTTTCTCCGGCGTCGGGGTCTACGTCTTCGTTCTCTGCTGCAGGTGGCGCGCCAGCAGCTTCCTCGACGGCGCGGCTGACGCCGGAGCAGCTGGCGGCAGTGGCGTTGCCGACGCTGCCGACAGCGCGTGAAGTGTCGGCAGCGGGGGTGCTGCTGCTGCTGCAGGAGATTGTGGGGTACGCGACGCGACGCAGCAGCGGGAACAAAGAAGACGCGATCGCGCTCCTCGACTCGCAGGGCTTCTGTGTCGGCGTGCGGCTGCTGGAGCGGCTCGCGCTGCGGTCCCAGCAGCGCATTATCGAGCAGCGAGAGTGCCTCAAGTTCGTTTGCAAGGACCTCTGGCAGCTGCTGTTTCAGAAGCAAGCAGACCGCCTGCAGACAAACAGAAGAGGCGGGTACGTTATTCAAGATCACAGTCTCCCGTGGCTGCGGCGACTCAGCCCCGCGCCTCCCACTGCTGCTCCTCCGCCTCCTCCTTCTCTTGCGTTCGGGGGTCGGGCTGCGGCGGGCGCAGCAGCAGGCGCATCTTACAGCGGGGAAGGCAGCGGCCCGACCGCAGCAGCAGAAGCCGTAGCAGGAGCAGCAGCCAGGGCGCTGTGGATGCGCGGAGGAGGTCCAGTGGACGAAGAGGAGGAGCAGTTCGAAGGGAGGAAGAGAGCAGACGGCAGAGACGAAGAGGACGAGACTGCTGCAGCGGCCGCAGCAAGTGCAGCTGCTCTCCTGCTGCAGCAGCAGCAACAGCAGGAAGCCGCTGCTGCGGCGCTCTGCCACCAACCCGCGGTGCACGTCGCGCTCCTCTGCGGCATCATCAGAGGAGCCCTCGCCGGCATGGGCCTCACCTGCACCGTCTCTGCGGAAACGTCCAGCAGCCCGTACTGTTCCTTCCAAGTTCGCATTCCTCCTTCCTGACGGACTCTGGCTTCTCTTTCTTCTCCCAAGCTGCCAGAATTCTCTTCTACGGATGCTCTTTTACTCGTCTCCCTCCATCCCCCCGTCCCTCTCGACGTCCACGTACATCCGTCTGTGCCCGCAGATCTATCACTAACATACCACCGCTCGTACACTGAAACATAGGCGCTTGTGAGTGCGCGTACGTACGTGTATATATATAAAGAGAGAGAACAAACGAAAGAGGGAGGAAAAGAGAAAGCGACAAAAGGTATAGACATCGAAGACTCTATATGTAGTATATATGTGACTGCGCCCGCGCGGAGCTATCATCAACGAAGAAACGTCAGCAAATGGAGAGACAGGCGAACCTCTGCAAACAGAGAGATAGGCGCGTGTTTATGTGTGCGGAGAGGCAGAGAGAGAGACAGACAAACAGCGGAGAGTATGCTTCTGGCGTTTGTTGGTGTATGTAGGGAAACACCGGCAGGGAGAGTATATGCGTATGGCGTTTCTCGGTGACTTACTTCTTCCTTCGTTCGTGAGCCACTGTTCGAGAGAGAGACTGACGTGGTGGCTTTTTCTCTTCACCAAGAAGTCTGCGTTTCTTCCTCTTTACAGAGTTTCTTCTGGGTCTTGACATCGATTCTTTCTTTCGGCCTTCTCTTGAACAGTCTTTTGAAGATTTGCCTTCCCGCACTTGAAAGAGAGCGCCGTCTCACGTACGTCGGCCGCGACTCTCTCGTAGACGTCCGCCTGCCTGTGTCAGCAGAATTCCCTTTTTTACGCGAGACGTGGCTGCTCTCTCTCTTCTGTGTTCTTCTTTGGTAGGTCGTGTGCCTGGTCGAGCGCGTTTCTCAGCAGGAGGTGGTTCCTTCCCAAAGCCGGCTCTTCGGAAAATTTCTCTCGTCCTGCTTCTCAGATGGAAGTACTGGCATCCCCGGAGAATCGTCTCTGCGTCTCTTCTCCGTCACAGGTTCTCTTCCTGTGCCTTCGTCTCTTTTTCCGCGGCGTCCTGTTCTTCTTCGTCCACTTCTCTTCCGCGCTTCTCTTCCTCGTCCTTTCTTCCTTCTCGTCCCTTTTCTGCGTCGGCCCTTTTATCTGCTTCTTCGTCCGTCTCTCTTTTTGTTCGTCCTCATCTCCGCTTCCTCCCGTTTTGCTCTTCTTGTCGTCCGCGTCCGTTGTCGGAGTCGTTTTCCTCGGACGGTGACTTCCGACAGATTCTGTGCGTCTCCGCGTGATCCTGCTTCTCCACTTTTTACCTTTCCCTTCTATCAGAGATTTTCGTCGATCGAAACGTTTTCGTTGGCGTTTCCGCCTCCTGTTGCCTGTCTGTCCTGGCAAAGTTCCTCGTCCCGAGAGAAAATTTTGGAGTCGTGTTTCGCTGACGCAGAGTTTCTGCTTCACATTTCTCTCCCCTCCTGCTTCTTCTGCACATCCTGCAGCCCAACGTTTCTTTGATCGTAGTCGAACTAGGAAAAATGAGACTGCGTAGATTTGTGAGTGCAATATCTGTGAAGTACGGACAGAGCGGTCCAGGCGTGCACGAGCGGGGGTAAAGGATTAACTTCTGACGCCCGCTGAATCGGCCACCTGCTTGCCGAGGACAAAAAGAAGTT
Source organism: Sarcocystis neurona (assembly GCA_000727475.1). Taxonomy (NCBI): domain Eukaryota; phylum Apicomplexa; class Conoidasida; order Eucoccidiorida; family Sarcocystidae; genus Sarcocystis; species Sarcocystis neurona. The sequence goes on along the minus strand of KL647312.1, from coordinate 778,436 downwards.
CCGTCTTGTGTCGCATGCAGTTTCCTTATGAAGTGGTTTCCCGCGAGATGTGCCGTGGCGTCTCCCCACCGAATTTTGTCTCCGCGATTCAGTCATAGGAGAATTGTCGTCGCAACGTTGCACCGTACGACTGCACTGCTGCGTCGTGTGTAGACCAGTCTATCTTTCTGTTTCTTCTTTGCGTTTCTGCGCGTTTCCGCCGCGACGTAGGAGTAAAAGTTTTTTCCGTGCGATCTGCTGCTGGTGGAGGGGTCTCGCTCCGGCAGCCGCTGCTGCCGCTCTTTCTTGATAGACGCTGCAGGCTGCTGACACCTGGTAGGATGCCAGAAGTTATCTTCCTTTCACTGTTTTTGCAGGCGGAGATGTAAAGGAGTATCGGCGTGAGTGTGTGGAAATGGGTGTATGCATGTAGGTGTGTGTAAGTAGGTGTATATATGTAGAAGTGCGGAGAGGGCGTGCAGCGCGCGCACTGGAGCGACGAGGTGGGTGTTGTGTACTACTGCAGCAGCAGCGGTGAAGACTGACCCCACAGGGCTAGACTTTGGCACCGGCCTGCCTTTCTCTGCTGCCGCTCTGAGCACCGTCCACGTCTTTTACGTAAAGAGCTGTCCGTCTACGTTGTGTTGATTTTCCTCTTCCTCTTCTAATTATTCTTCCTCACTCCCTGTCGGAATTTTTATCCTTGTCGCATCCCCCCATTTTCCACGGTCGCCGGCGGGACGGTGCGAGTTGTCTTCCCTCTGCTGGTCTCTGAGACGGGCTGCCGCCCTGCAGCAGCGACCTTCCTCGCCCCGCTCCTCCTCGCTGCAGCGGAGCAACAACCGCAGCAGAAGCAGCAGCACAGGATAGCTGCAGCAGCATCCCAGCCGCAGAGGGAGCCCTGCAACAGCAGCACACACCAGCGGCAGCAGGCCCTACCGCAGAGCAACAGCTGCAGGAGCTGAAACAGCAGCAGGAGCAATCGCAACAGCAGCAGCGACGATGTGGAAGCCGGAAGTACCGCTGGCACACTCTTCGGCTGCTAGGTCTGTCGCAGGAGCGGCTACAGCAGCGGCAGATGAGGCAGCAGCCGCGCGAGCAGCAGAAGAGTCGCAGCAGCAACTCCTCGTAACGATAGAACAACAGCGCAGAGAAAGTACTTCTCGTTCGATACTTAGTGGAGGAGCAGACCGTGTTGCTGGTGCAAGCGGGCCAGCTTCCGCCGCGCGTCAGTCGTTTGCTGTTTATCCTGCTGCCCCTTCATTTTCTCCGGCCACTACTGCTTCCACTCCTGCTGTTCTGGTTTCAACTGCGGCTGCTGCTGCCGCCGTTCGTTCTGCGTCTCGTGGGCCGTCCGCTGCTGAAGTCATTAGTGCTGCTGACACTGCGGCGGCTGCTGCCACTTGCCCTGCTGCTGCGGCTCTGCTTGGTAGGACTGTTCACTTAGCTGAGGACGCAGCAGCGGCGCATTCTCTGCTAGAGATGCCGCAATCGAGGAGGAACGGAGGGAGCAACAGAGAGTTTGAAGAAACCAGAAGCCACCTTTATAAAGAACTAGAGGACGAAATTTACGCTGTGGCGAGCGAAGTACGGGATCCGGAATTCCCAACGTTTTCGCTTGGTGATTTGGGTGTCGTTACACCCGAACTCGTGTGCGTCACGGAGCAGCCACCGATCAGGTGCAAGCCTTCCTACGTAGATTTTTGCTGCAGCCGAAAAAGAGGCAACAGGAGCAGCAGCAAAGGCAGCAGCTACACCAAAGAAAGCAAGACACCGAACAGCAGCAGCACCCGATGCAGCAGTGACAGCAGCAGCAGCAGGAACGAAAGAACCGCACGCACGAGTGACGAAAACAGCATATTCAACCCCGCGAGCAGCAGCGACAGGGGTGGTAGCAAGTGTAGCAATAGCAACCACAGCAGCGAGAGCTCGGTCAGTACCAACGAGGGGAATATCCCCTCGACGCGCGCGAGCAGCATCACACGAAGCAGCAGACGGCGCAGCACCAGCAGCAGGATGAAGAGGGAGCAGCGGAGAAAGAGGCAGTCTTTTAGTGCTGACAGTCACCACCGCAGCAGCAGAAAGAGGAACAGCAGCCGGCGCAGGAACACCGCTGAGGGCGGCAGCCGGAACCGCGAGAAGAAGCAACCGCAGAAAGAACGCGGCGCCGATAGCAGCAGCCGGGACACTACGGACCGCACACTACGTCACAGCAGCGACAGCCTCACAGACGAACTCACAGAAAGGAGGCAAGGACTTCGCAGCACCAGCAGGGCTAGCAGCGGGAGTAGCAGCACGAGCACTTCGAGCAGCAGGAGCAGAACCAGCAGCACGGAGGAGAGAGAGAGTGAGGAGGCGGCTGATAATCCTAGGGAGGAGGAACAAAGATGTGAAGTAGCAGCACGTGTGGCTACTGTGGCGTTGAAGCCGACGAATGCTCGGTGCTCGCTGGCCAGTTTGATTGGTCTTGCAGTCCGCTGCAAGCTTGAGCAGCACTTTCCCACTAGCTCTCCGCTCCTGGCTCTATTGCTGCAACAGCAGCAGCAGCAGATGAAGCAGCAGCAGGCGAAGGAGGACTCACTGCAGGCGACGGAGCAGGAGCAGCAGAAGAGAGTCGTAGAGGCGCAAGACCATGAGCCGCCGGCGCGTGAGCAGAAGCAGCACAGCCAACAACAGGTGGTGCGCTTGACGCAGCATCAGCGGGTGGAGCAGCTCCAGGAGGAGCAGCCGGACGCAGTTAGTGCTGGGGTTGCAGTGGAAGCGTTGACGACGGCAGCAGCGGGGAGTGGTCTTGGACTGTGTCGGGTGACAAGGCAGAGCGCCCTAGGCTATCGGGAGCCGAGGCAGGGCAAAGGCAGACGGCAGCGACTCCACTTCGATTTGAAAGTGATCGAACATGAAGACGCTGCAGCACTGACGAAACAGCTGAATGATAAGGAGAGATGTTTTGCTGCGCTGGAGGGCAATGCAGCCATCACAGAACTCGTGTGGGCAGCAGTTGAAGAGGATCGGCCCGACGCATGAGAAAGCGTAATGTTGACAGTTGTGTAAGAGAAGCTACTGTGTTGTGCCTCTGCTTCAGAGGTGTATTACACTGGTGTGCAGCGGAAATGACAGAAATGCTGCTGCTGTAGTAGTGTCTAGGGCTGGTCTAGGTAGGAGTGGTACTGCTGCTGTCCCCCCCTGCCTGCTGGTGCTGCTGCAGTGTGAGCGGGCGCTGCCTCTATTGCAGCTGGGGCGGCTCGTCGTGCGGCTGCGTGGGCTCCTGCTGTTGGTATTGCCCGTGTGCGTGTTACTTGTACGATTTCGGCTACTGCAGCTACTGCTCCCTGTCGCTGCTTCTTGTGGCCGTGTCGTTGCACTTCTTGTTAGTAGATGAGGCCCTGCTGTGTGCGACGTGGAAGAGCAGGCGTGGCTGTTTTCAGACCCGCTGCAAGAGCAAACTGCAGATCTGGCAGGTGGGAGGCAATTACATTTGGATCACTGACGCGATCCCTTCGCCGCGGCAGTTGGAAGGCGGAAAGCCGCCTCACGTGCATACCCTTCGTGTGGCCATGAGATCTGTGCTCGTCTTTCCCGCTGGGTAGGTTGGCGTGAACCCCAGGATTCTGCGTGGATATATAAGGAGGTGCGCACGTGTATGTCATCTGCGATATGCTTGTATATATTGTGTGGCTGCGAGCACGTACACGTAGGTGTGTGTCTCTAGAGAAGTGTGTACACGTGGAGATGAGGCTGTGTGTGAATCCCACCGCATATGCACAGGCTTCGTCCGCTCGGGACCCTGAGATGGGGGCGCTTGCGTAGTGGAGGAAATACACGGGCGCAGAGAAAGTCCTGGTTCACTACGTGTGCATATTCGTCTATATACGTGTATGCACCTTAAACCTGTAGGACGTATGTGTATACGCATGTGCGCATGTACGTACTTGTGAGAATATACAGGTGCATTTGTATACACTTCTCCGTTATTCAAAGAAACGAATTCCCCAACATCAGAAGACCACGTGTTAGAGGGATAACACTCCATGGTACAAGTGACAACTCGTATATATACATATATATATACGTACACGTGTGAGGCGGGGAGCAGCAGGGAGTGATTTGCTGCTTCACGTAATCCAAGAGAATAGACAAAACTGTGGGATGCAGAGCCGCGCGACAGGTCAGGGCTCCGCGTGGTAAAGACAAGTTTCTAGGGGTTTGGGTGGCGGTAGTGCAGCTGCGCGTATACATGTCTGTGCGTGGGGCGCGCATAGAACCTGACTGCGTTTGGAAAGAATGAACACCAATCAAGGATACCGGCACACGTGTGCTCACGTATGATTGTGTATATGCGCGTTTTCTATATACGGAGAGCACACACACACGCACGCACACACACACATACACACACACAAAAACTATTGTAACGTTACTACGCATCACGTGTATGTGAATAGGTGCACAGCTGCATCTATATACACGAACAAACATATATATATATATATATATATTTATACGCATATGCGATCTCACTCAAGTCAAATAACTCAGTGATTCTGTGCGTCATTCGTGTAAAACACGCCAACGGCGTTGCAGCGAAGCCAGCAGATGCTCCGCCCGTCACCTCGTACGGTCGGAGGAAATACAGCTGTTCGTCGCTTTCACGTATATAGAGTGCAGCACTCTAATACGGGGTTCGTACACGCAGAAGCAGACTGGAAGGCATGCTGCCGCAGCAGTAACCTCGATTTGTCTCCCCTTTTAAGCCGCAGTTGCGGTCACGCAGCCTCCGCTGCCCTCTTCGCATGCTGCACCGGCCTTTTTTTAAAAAGAAGTCCAGGCGGCCCCGGAAGTGTGAACAGCTATTACTGCAACGACATGGATTGCTACATAATAACGCACACACACTGCTGTGCTATTCGGCTTCTTGTGACTGCTGCCGTCACCGTTCCTTACGGTGTACTACAAACTGGTGCAAGGCCCACTTGGCCACGTCCTCTTCGCCCGCGGAACAGACGCCACGAATGTCTTCACATGGACAGCAGAGTGTCCCGAGGCAGTAGCATGGTAACGACGGCGGCAGTCGCAGCCCCAGCAGCAGAAGAAACACCAATGACAGCAGCAGCAGCAGCACCAGTAGCGCCAGTGGCACCCGCAGTGGTATGAGAGACAACAGTTGGGCTGAGAGCAACACTAACGGCAGTAGCACAACAACACAGATGCAGAGGCTTTTAAACGCCTCGTGGTAACTGCTTCCTGCGTACGGCAGCGTGCGCACCGAGGCTCGTATATTCGCTTCTGGGATACTTTGTATGCTGCTCAGTGTACACGGAGAAGAGCAAGTGGGTGGTTCTGATTTAGACGTCAGAAGGCATTTCCTGCCGCCCCGTCCGCAGGATCCCGCCTAACGTGCTGCTGCTACTGCTTTTGAAAGCGTTCTTGCTCCTCTTGCTCCTGCTGTTGCTGCTTGGGAAGTTGTGGGTGCTAGTGCTGCTGCTGTGCGAGGCGTTGTTGCTGCTTTACTGCTGCCTGCTGCTGACCTGCCGGAGGCACTTGGGGAGAGGCCGCGGTGCTGCTGGCCGACCGTGGTCCAGGAGGTGGAGTTAGAAACGCCGCACCAGCAGCGCCTGGAGAAGCACCACCAGCGCCTGGAGAAGCACCACCAGCAGGAGCAGGTGCAGCAGAGGATAGGGAAGGCGCAGCACCGGGGAGCGCAGCTGCTGTTGTGGAAGGCGGCTGCGCGGCGGAAGCAGGAGCACGCGGAACAACAGCAGCAAGGGCAGATGGTGCAGCCACAGCACTAGAGGAAGCAGATAAAGCGGTAGCGACGCCGGCGCCTTGTGCCTCTTCCTCATCACTCTCTGCCCAAAAAGAAGTATCCTGAGCGACAACTTCAACGTGTGTGTCCTCCGCGCTTCCCTCCGTTCCTTGCGGTTGTTCTGCTGCTCGATGATTCTCTTCTGCAGCACCAGCATCTGCCGCTGCCCCATTGTGTAACAGGAAGCTCGCCTCCGATTCATCACCACGTGACAACTCAGTAGAAGTAATCCCCCTATCTAGCGGGAAAACGTAGCGCTTCCGCTCCTCCTGCAGCCTGCGAGCACACGCAGCAGCAGCACAAGCAACGGCCGGGATGCAGCTGCACGGGCGCGATCACTAGCAGCAGCAGCAAGGCGCGCAGCTGCAGATGGAGGCGCCGAGCCAGTGACTGAAGAATCAGGTACAATGACAACGGCGACGAAAGGGCCAACGAACAGCAGCAATAGCGGCCGACAACAGCACGTCATGCAGAGACACGGAGGAAACTGGAAAGACGGAAACAGCAGCCTCAGCAGGAAAATGAAGAACCCAACGACAGCAAAAAGAAGAAGCGGCGCAGCAGTAACCGCAGCAACGAATAATCTAGAGTCCAAGCGGAAGCCAACTTTCAATGCATTGCTGGCATCGTCGCGACTCGAACAGCGTTGTCCGCCCATGAGTTTGTATGTGTACGGGTAGCATGTGCGTTTACACGTACACACATATGTTCAGGAAGACTGGCGCACCGTAGAGCGCGGTCTCACAGCCACTGCACCGCCCGCAGAGTTACATCTGCTCGCAGCCGGAACCTGCAGTTTTCAACTTTCTTTCCGCAGAGCGACAGCCTTCGGGCAGGGATGCCCACTAAGGCACTCAGAGATCCGCGTCTGTCTTGAATCCGTCTGTGCGGCCTGAGGCTACCGCTGGTGCTACAGAACCCTCTCGCCAGTAAGGTGCTGCGGATACATCTATTAACATATATATACATATATATGTATATAGAGAGAGAGAGGGACACGCACACACATACATACACAGACCGTTGTAGATAGGTAGACAGAGATGTAAATGGGATTGTGTCCGTTAACTTATACATTTACGGACACGTAGTTGTACATGTAAAGACTGCAAACAGGTATAGGTGTATCAGTACGTAGTTCTTTGACGCGCTGTTGCAGCTGCGCTCCCCTTGCGGTGTGCGTGTGTGCTGCTGCTGCGGAGTCAGCATGGCGTGCCGCAGCTGCGTGAAGAGCAGGTCGCTGCTGCAGCTCCTTCTAGACAAGCAGCTCCGGCCTTCGTAGACAGAGCCAGCGTGTCCGTCGTAGAGCAGCTGCATCACCCGACTGCGTTCCTGCAAGCGTCTCTCTCCACGTGCGCGTGTGCTGCTGAGACTGCGCTGATGGCTGCTGCTGGTGCTGCAGTTCTTGCGTGTTGCTCGGCACCGCGGCCGCATGCTGAGTGGTCTGGCCTACGTCTCACAGACTTCCTGCTGCCCCTGCTTGTGCCGCTAGTACCGAGTTTCTTCTCTGGTTGCAGGGTATGTTGGCGCAGTTAACCTGCCGGTAGAGAAGGGTATCTCGTTGCTTCACTGTGTCAGGGAGGACGCACCGGCTTACCGCAGCAGCAAACCAGCAGCAGCAACCGCACCCACAGCGCTGCTTACGCAGCAAAGAAACACCTGTAGCACGGCGTGGACGGCACTAGCGGAAGCAGGAAGATAGGGATTCGCAGCAGATACGGAGAGCACCGCAGCACAAAGCACCGGGGCGCACCAGTCTGTCGGTTCCGAGTAACACGCTGCAGGCAAAGCTCACCCCTTTTTTCTGAAAAAAATGAACAGCAGCACCACCGTGAGGGTCAGCAGCACGCTGAAAAGAATCGCGCGTAAAACTGCATACACGTCCGCGTGTGAGGGTGGAGTTACAACAGAACACACACTCTCGGAGTCGGCGCCGCTGTTTGTGCTGCCTTGGCTGCCCCCGCTGCTGTTGAAAGGAAGTCCTGCAGCACTGCGTCGTCGCCGCCACTCCTGAGGGTCGACCGGCAGAACATTCTGCTGCGCTCGAGTATTCGCTGCAGCGGAAGAAGAGAAAGCAGCAACAGCGCCTCGGAGCTCCATGCGCCCAGGCATACAGATAACATGTCGTGATAAAGTCATTCATTACGTACGTTGAGGCGGGAGCACCTGTGCTTGTAACAGTAATCGGTTCTTTGTGGCGTGGTTCTGCTTCTACACGAAGGCAAACTTTCATGCATATACGTCGGTGTGCTTATATTACTCTTCATCTGCCCAGCTGTACCCATGGATACACACACGCGTATACACGTGACTGGCGCTCGACTAACGAACAGCACTTAGACAGGTACTCTGAACCACGGTTGCGTACAACATGCAGTCCATGAAGGGCGGGGTGTTCGTTTGTCTGAAACTGCCTATATATTATATAGATACACAGTGTATCTTTATATACGTACATATACACATATATATGTATATATATGTAGCCAGGTCGAAACAAATGCAGAACTAAGCATCTCTCGTCTCTCTGAAACGGCGACGTGGCCCTCGGGGAAAGGAACTTGTTGAAACAACAGCAGTGGCAGCACAACATGACTGCTCTTCTTACAGCATGATCCAATACCTTCGTCTCACTAGTTTCTGAAGAGGAAAAACACCCGTTTATACTTGGTCAGCGCCCCCTACGTACGTACGCAGATATACATATGTATATATATATATATGTATATATACTTTAGCACCCGCGTATGCAAGTACGCAGATATACATATACATATATATATATATATACATACATATGTATATATATATATGTATGTGTATACGTACTTCATTCATAGACGCGTACATGTGCACTTAGTTAGACAAGTGTAGGGACGCCTACGTACGTATATACGTATATACGTGTATACACGGGTGCGCGTGCCGGTGAAGAGGGAAGATGGCAGAGGGGTTCAGGGCCCCCTGCAGCAGCAGAGCGACTGAGGTTCTGCGGCGAGAGAAAGGACGACACACGTACGTAGGGCCTGCTGTTGAGCGTAGCTGACGAGCTGCTGCTCCAGCGCGGTCGCTCCCGCAGCAGCAGGGTAGAGAAAAGGACACCGCGGCACCGCACAGAGCTCGTACTGCGCAGTAGCAGCGCAAGGGCTTCGCAGCAACAAGTCATGCGGGAGCGCAGGCCGCAGCACAGGCCGCACACGGGACCGCCAGCCCATCGTCTCTCTGTCGGTTGCTGCGCACGTTCTGCCGCTACTGCTGCTGTAGCAGTCCGACCACGCACTCCACGGACCCAGCACACAGTCGTCCTCCCCGGGTCCTGCAGCAGCGACCCACGCACGCATGCAAATACTTCGGATCTTCACACACAGAGACACGCATTTCTGCGTACATATGTTTATGCATATAGAGAGAGCGAGACAGGGAGGGACACGGAGAGGGAGATTGAAAGACGGAGACGGTGGGACACAAACGGAGAGCCACGGAGACAGCGATACTCATATACATATATATGTACACATATATATATATATATGTTCAGCTTGTGTGTGGACGCGTTTGTGCATTAACTCAAGTGAATGGACGTGAAATAGCAGCAAAAGCATTGCCAGGAAACACATCTACAGCCTAGTGGCTCAGAACAAAGCCAGAGGGAGAAAGTAATGGCTAGACAACGAACGATTGAAAACAACACGTGAGTATGCACCCGGAGTGCAGGAGAGGAAAGCAACAAATGTGCGCGGCTGCGTTCGTTTGCTCGCACGTGTATGTAATGGTGCTGGCGGGCTCACAACTGACAACACAGGTGCGCGTATGTTACTAATTCCTCTGTAGCTATGTACGTATGTATATACACGTGGACACCTCCTGTACGTGTACATATACCTCTGTGTACACACAGTCACGTGAGAAAGGTTGACGGATATTTATGGGTAGACCCGTACACACTGAAGGACCTACGTGCACATGTGTGTGTGTTTGTGCGTATATACATAGAGAGAAAAAGAGAGAGACACAAACACACACACATACACACACACACACACACACATAAACATAAATATACAGGAGGCTGTTCAAGCGTATATGGGCCGCCTAAATAGCAGGGCCATCTGCGGACCCCGGGACGTTAGGCCGCGTCATTTGAAATCGAGCTCTATAAACGATCTACCGTTGCCTTTTGACTGGTGCTCTGTTTGTGGCTGCAGCGGCGGCAGCAGTACGCTGCGGATTCTCCGGTGCGTGCGAGGCTGTTGAGTGTGCACTGGAAACTCAGCGCGTAGCAGCTGCGGGCACACATTCGCCAAGTAAATCTTCCTCAGTAATCCTCTTGCTTCTGCATCTTCTTTCGAGCAGGTACACCGAGCGTGACCCGCAGAGGATCTGGGCGGGGCGGCAGACAGAGCGATACAGCTGCGGCAGAGGTAGCCGCTTCACCGCCAGGAAAGTCAGCAGCCAACACCGCCAGCAGGGAAAAAGTCCAGAAACTGCCGAAGTCGCGGCCAGCGCAGGGGCCGCAGCAGCAGACATAGAAGGAGTGGTGAGGCAGCAGACGATGGAACAGCAGACGCTGAAGCACAGCGGCTGAAGCAGCAGCGGCAGCAGCTGTGCTGTGCAGCACGTGCTCGGGCACCGGAGGCAGAAGGAGCGGCAGCGGCAAAAGCACGAGTCCCGTGCCGGAACGATGCCCCTCACAATTTTTGATGACAGCTACTCTCGACGGTATCGCCCCCTGTCTCCTTGCTCTCTCTTCTGGCTGCGGTCGGCAATCTCTCTGCCACACCGCTGCAGCGAAGCGCTCTACCTATTGCTGCGCCGGGGGGTCGGGCTGCTAGTATTTTCAGAAGCAAAACCGGTGCAGATGCTTCGTGTAGAGTCGGGCTCACCTGCCGTCCTGCTGCCCCTGCTCGCACGGCCAGGCCCCCCCGCTTTCTCTACGTGGGAACCGCCAACTGCTGCTGCTCCTGCTACGGCACCTGTTGCTGACTCTGTTGCTCCTTGCCTTGTGCGATTACTGTCACTGCAGCTGCTGCAACTTGTACGCCGCGAGCTGCTGACGTCTTGCCCTCGCTCTACGGGTGCGTCTGCTGTCGCTCCTCTGGTGCTTCTCTTGTAGCTGTAGAAGCAGAGCTGGTGCTGCGGGAGCGCTTGCGTTCCTCGTATAGTGACCGAAGGAGCAACTCGCTGAGGCTGCTGAGGCTGCTGCCGGCATATTGACTTCCTTTGCAGGGGAAGCCGAATGGCTGCTGCTTTCGCTCGCTCACCGGAGAAGCAGAGTAGCTGCTGGTGCCATTGCTTACCGAGCAAAGGACCGCTGCCCGGCGGCATCTCGCAGGCTTCCACTTCGACAAGCGACTCATCAGGAGAGACACAGGCAAGTTGCTGCTGCTCGGGGTGCTGCTGCTGCAATCGAAGCTGCCGTTGCACGTAAGGTGGAACTCTTGGATGCGCTGTAGGGCGTTGGATTTTAGCTCTCCACCGCATGCGTTGGCCCCTGCTGCTAGTACCGCTGCCACCCAAACGCTGCGACGGCATGCAAGCGGTCCATTCTTCCCACGGGCTCAGCGTGCAGTCGCCTTCTCCTGTAGCTGGTGCTGCTGCTCCTTCTGCTGCTGCAGCCCCACCAAACGCAAACAAGCATTTTAACTCACTGGTCGCAGCGACAGCAACACGAGAGAAGAGTAGCACCGCCCTCCACTTTACCTGGTCAGAAACAGCTAACTCGCAAAGACAGTTGCGGGCTGTTCCGGCACGCGGGCACACAGCCTAACACAGAGCTTGTCTCGCTGCTCCATCGGCAGCTCGACGGAGAGTGCCGCTTGCGTAGTAGAAAAAGCAGAGCACCAACAACAACAGAAACACGTGGAGAAGCACAACAGGCCTTGCTGCTGCAGTCCCTCTTTCACAGATAGCTTCAGCAGCAATGCGAACTGCAAGACCCCCACCTCAGACGGCAGCAATGAGCAGTGGATATCTTTGCTCAACCCACAGAAACAATAGATGCACAAGCAGCTGCAGCAGCACCACAGATGTATGACAAGTCCTACGATAAATCCATCACCAGAAAAGTCGTTTCGTTCTCCTGGGGGCGAAGCAGCAGAAGCAGCCCAGCCGGGCAAATCGCCGCAGCCATAGCCACGCGGCATGACTGCATCTCACGCGGACAAACGCGGAGGGGAAAAAGACGCGAAACATATCTTCACTGAAGAGCAGTAGCATCAGCTGTCCACACCGACAGACTGTCAACTCCCCACACAGCAAGAAGCGAGGCAGCAGGAGTAGCTGCCTTGGGTATTTGCTTGTGCCCCGATCCCGTTCCACGCGCAAAGGAGCAGCAGACAAATAACAGCAGCACCTTCACAACAGCAACACGAAGAACAATCGTCCCTGGACAAGCCCCACCGCAGCACCCCCTCTCTTCGCGGTGAACGCCGCTTGAACCCTGTGACCACCAGGAGCAGAGCATTTTGCACCGGCGATGGATGCAGCAGCGAGCTCTGAAGAAGCGTTTCCGTAGCGGGCACCTCGCAGCAGCAAAAAGAAGTCGTGGCAAAGGAATTCGCAGCGTCTACAAGAGACAAGCCATGCGCACACGTAGAACGGCACAACTAGCGGCTCATCAACTCTAGCAGCAGCGCACAGCGGCACATCAAAAGCCGAGAAAGAAGTAGGATAGAGAGCAAGAATACGCAGAGGGAAGAGGAGACACAGCAGCACAGAAGCAGGCATGACGCACACACATAATAGCGAAAGGCTCGTGCGACAGCAGGGCTCACCGCCGTTGCTGTTGCAGGGGATCTCTTCATTGCACGTTTCCATCTGGATGGTGGGGTGGCCCAGACAAGCGAGCGGAAGAGCAGCGTTGGCCTCCTCTCCGGCCGCAGAAGCAGCAGACGTACGCGACTGTTGCTGCTGCTGCTGCTGCCGCACCTGTCGCGTGCGGTAGCGCTGGCCTGTGTGACAGGAGCTGCTGCAGGGCGACCAGGCGGAAAAGAAAGAGATTTCACAACCTGCGCCCAGGGGAACATCAACTGGAGAGGCAAAAAGACGCTGAGCGGAAAATGCAGTAGGAGATGCGTCAACGCACCAGCACATCGCTGCATACGCAGGCATGAATGAGTCGGAGTAGACGCACCCGCCAAACCATGCGTGCAGCGGCCTCTCCACGCACTCCCGCCAGCTCGCAGCGGGAGCACTCGGTTGCAACGGGGACTACGCGAGCGCAGCACAACGTCTTCGTAGCAGCGAACTGCTGTGGCACTACCGACATGAGCAGCATACGGAAGCGACGAAGTACACACGAAGTAAAGCAAATCCTCTCAAAGCCGCCACGAAAGTCCAGCGTACGGAGACGACAAAGTAAGGAGGAAGCAAACCAAAGACAACGCTCCTCAAAGCCAAGAAGATCCAGCACAGGGATGCGACGAAGTACGCACGATGTTAAGCAATGACAGAACTCCTCGAAGCCAACGTCTAAAGAAGGCAAAGACGGCCTCGCGTCCACGCCTGCCGCAGGCACCGTGTACAGAATCGTTCGCGTGTCGCAGTGCGCGTAGCAGCACTCGCGTGTGTGCAGCACACAATCCACGTAGCACCGCATGCAACCCAGCGTATAACGAATACAATGCAGGGCACAGTCACGCGGGGATGCATCCTCTCAGAAGACATTTCGTTCAAAACCCTCCGCAAGCAAACGCCGGCAGGTTTCAACCTGCGCCGTAGGAACGGGAGGAGTCGGACGTACACAGTGAGCGGGTACTTGCTGAGCAAAGAAGGGGTCTACACGGAGACGAGACTCCACGGGCCCCAGGCTCGCCGGGTAGTCCGCGTGGGTACGCGCGCTTTCACCCACTAACAAGTTTCAACAAAACCAGTCGTTCTGGGGGGGCGGAAAATATTGACGGTGATCACAAGCCACCAGCAATCATCCTCGTGAACGGCTCTTCGTCTAATGTTTTACCATTGCTATGATCGGGCGCCGCCTGCTGCGCAAGGGAGCATCCTGCTAGCAGCTCTTGAGCGCTTAGCAGCCACAGTCTCACGACGATACAGAAGGCAAGATATACACAGAACGTGGCGTGTGCAAGAAGACAAAGGCTCGCGCCGCTTTACAAAAACGCATGCATCTACTCATGCCTCACTAGTGTGCCCCTCTTGCGTGTGGGTGTAGGCATGGTCGAAGGCGTGGGTGTACACATGGAGGTTTACACAGATGCAAATTTGTTTGGGCGTGGCGCAGCGCACGAACATGCGCGCGCGTGCAGGGCGACACATTCACACGAATACATGCTCCTGCGTTCAGCTATGTGCACTTTATGGATTTATGTACGTGTGTACATAGGCAACAGAACAACCGGGCAGGACTGTGAAGGAGCTGCGTTGCACGTAGTCGCGTGCGGGGATGTTCGGAGAGACGCGCCTTGCTGCTGAGGACAGGGAATGCCGTCGTTGCAGGAGCGCTGCACGAAGAGGGCCGCGTCACACGCTATGTCAGCGGCAGCAGGAAACAGCAGCGACCGCACGCGCTGCTGCACGCCTCCTTCGCAGGGGCTGCTGCATGCAGACCACGGCGACCACGGGGTGTACTGACACTCGTGCAGAACCCCGCCTCCCCCTGCAGACACCACACGCACGCGTGTTTCTTTTTTGGGGGCCTCAGGGGGGTTCCACGGACTAGAGGACGTGAACATATTTTTGTCGTAGCGGGAACGGCTGGAGTCAGGTTCCGGGCTTGGCAACATCGCAGATCGGCGCACGCACCCGTAGGTGAGCAGAGAAGTACGCGGCCGGATGCAGCTACTCATACTCACATCTGCAGGCGACGAAGCAGTGAGACAGGTAGCGAATGGGGTAGATATCTGCGTATAAACTGTGTACAAGATAACAGCAGAACACGTAGAAAGCTTCCTGTCCGCGCACGGGGTTGCTTGCACTTCCTTGCTCCCGCATAAGAATACCGAGAGAGAGGAGGCACGGACGGCTCCAGACGTACGCATCTGAAAGAGGAGGGACCTAGCGGCACTAGGAACCGTCAGGAGACACTAGCAGCAGTCACGGCAGTGGCGTAGGAGGCAAGCGCCGCAGCAGGTACACGCCAGGAAATATGGCGGCACCGGTTCAGACACACTTGGACAACAGCTGCGGCAGCAGACAGTCTGCGCCAAATGCACGTAGAGCAAAGCAGAAGCAGCAGCCGGAAAGCGGAGGCATCCCACGGTAAGCAAGTGCGACTGATACGAACGCCAAATTCAGAAATACGAGGGAGCAGCTGCCGCCACAAGCGACAAATCATCGCCGGAGATACAGAAGCAGTACCAACGCAGCAGACACGCTGGAAGGGGGAAGGCGGGGCTGACGGCATTTGCGGGGAGAAGATACAAAAAAACAGCATGTGGCAGCACCACTGCAGCATGGGAGAAACTGAAGCAGCGCCAACGTGCGGCAAGCTCGGAAAAGCCAACTATCTCTGCGGTTTCATAGTCTCAAGACACACGCCACGCTGCAGGAAGATTAGCAGGGCGTCATTACCCGTGGGGCAGGCAGCCTTCGGATACATGGGACTGCGGAAACAGCTGCGATGTTCTGACAGTACACAGGGTCTTCCACCGTGCTGTTCACGCAGCAGCACCTCACGAAAACGGAACTGCTGCTCCGCATGCGAACAAACGTTCGAACAGGGAGTCCACGGTCCCCACTCGCCCGCGACGCAGTCTACCGGGCACCGGTCGATTCCCCCCTCACGAGCAGCTGCAGCAGTGACAGCAGGGCAGACCGCAGCACAAGTGCACACCGGCAGCACTGTCAGCGGCCTCTCAGCAGCACGACAAAACTGCGTACCAGCAGCAACAGCAGGATCATCCGCAGCGCACCAGAAAAGCGCAAAAAACAGTAACAGCAACATTATGTCCAGCCCGCAGATGTGTAGGTGCCGAAAAGCAAATGGCACCGCAGCAGTCCTCCTTCGTCTGCAGCTCACGCAGCCCTGTAAATTCAAGAACGGACGCGGCCGTGTAGCCCAGGCAATACAGTGCCTTGCCTTCAATCCGCAGAGCCTGCGGCAGTGGTACCCCACCCACCGATGCAGCAACGCTTGCACGCAGGAGCCAGAAGCCACTGCAGTAGTAGTATGACGATCGTGAACGTCTGCGGTACGTTGACTGAGATGACTGCAGCACCACCAAGGCTGTTCCTGCACGTGCAGCCGCAGTTTTACCGCCGTATTCCACAGCAGCCTCGTCGTCGCACACGAGCAGCACCTGCACTGATGCTGCTGCAACAGCAACAGCAGCAGGTGCTGCAGGCCGTACTTGTAATTTTGCAGCGGCGCCACGGCAGCAGCAGCGCAGCGCGGGAGCTCACAGACCAGCAACAGCAAGCAAACCTACTCAGTGTGCGTCGACACGCAGCAACGGCAGGGGTACCCTTGCGGGCAGCTCGCACAGCGGCAGGAGAGGTCGACGATGTCGCAGCATCAGCCGTAGCAGCGACCAAAACCTCGCGATCTGGAGAAGAACACATCTGAAAACTCCATGAATACTAGTTGCGGCGTGCAAGCAGATCGACGCATGCAACAGGAATGCGTAAGGTTTGCCTACCGGAGATGAAGTGCTCCGAGAAAAACATGCAGCCAGGTTCTTCACCTCGTACTAGGTAGCACGTCATGAGGCTGGTGGTCGGTGAAGCAGCTGCAACGGGAGGCGTGCCGCCGCGCCATCTGCTGTCACTACCGGAAAACCACGGAGCGAACGCGGAGGTCCACATAGCTGACCTGTCTAGTTGGAGCTCCTGCTGCTCATCCTCCGCTGCTATTCCAGAAGCAGAGGAGGTAGAAGCAGCATGCAGCAGCGCAGTGCCTGCGACAGCAGCAGAGCTCGCAACGCGCTGATCAAGAGAGAAATAGGTACAGCCGGCATCTGAACGACAGAGACCCTGGCACTCCTTCAAGGAAAGTACGAAGTGCCAGTCCATCCCTGCAACAGCAGCAGCAACACAACGCGTAGCTGCATACCCGTAGCGACTCACCCATCAGGAGCGCCGTGCAGCGGCATTAGCAGCGGTCCACAGGTCCGCGCTGCGGTAGTCTCAACGTACGGGCTGCAGCAGCAGCATCAGATGCTTTTTTGACGAGCACAAAGGAGCCAGACTACCACCAAAAGACGAAGAAGTCTGCGATGGGCAAGTGGGGCCGTGATGTGGCAGCAGACACAGCAACTGCAGAAGCCACCCGGGCAGCGCGATGCGTCTCGGTAACACGAGAGACTTAATGAAAGCAAACCCACAAAAAAAGAGCAACACCACGGCAGCGCCGTCACAGAATACGCGGCATTAGTTGCGCAGTCACCAGTACTATTCAACGCCTGCAACAACAATACAGTAAAAGTTAGCAACGGCGCACCAGCCCTCCGTTCGGCAGGCGTACTGCTATCGTCCTCGCCACCTGGGAGAGCAACATCGGCAGCACCAGGAGCAGCACGGCGGCAGCATAGACGGCAGCAGGCCCTGCAGCTGGATGACCAGGTCCAAGACTACGGACAGGGGGAGCCCAGGTGTTTCACAGACAGCACCGACAACTATGACGTTCGCCGTCAAAACTGCTGCAACAACTTTTGCAGCAAGACAGCAGCAACAGCAGCAATCCATGCAAAATCAGTAGCAGCAGCTGCTGCAGGGTAAAAACTAGGGACGGTGGCCACTCGACGCGTATCCCCACTAGTAACAGTAATCGCAGCAGTCCGGCTAATGTCAGCACAGCCTTATGTACGACGGGGGCTAGCAGTATAGAGACTATCCACTAGGGGAGCCGAAGCGCCAGCAGGAGTCCTCTGTGCACGTACCGCTGCGATGGAATGGAAGAGAAGCATCGCAGCCCCAGCCGAATATGCCTACCCCAGTCATCGCGCACCCGGGGTCCCTAGAACGGCTGTAGTTGCTGTTGCTCGTGTCGCCGCTGCTGCGGCTCGTGGTTCTGTCGCCGCTGATACTGTCCTCCCAGTGGGAGCCGTGAGCTCTGCTGCTGCTAACACTGCACGGCCGCACCTGCTCGAGAGAAGGACAGACGTCTCCTCCGCCCCACGGCGGACGGCGAATGGCGCGGGTCCGACGCTGCAAACCCCACCAGCCATCGTAAGTGCTGCCGTCCCTGCCCTTGCTGCCCAAAAGAACACAGTTAGACCAGGGGGACCATTCGGAGACGAGACAGGAGGTGGTGCACGTGCTCCCTATCGTGCGCACAGGTGACAGCCCACATACTACTACAGGAGCAGCAGGGAAAAGCGTATGACCACCACCCTCCTGTGCTGCAGAGCCAACGTGAGACGCAGCCGACGACGTCGCAGCCGATGCGACAGTACCCCCGACACCGGCAGGGGCCGCAGAAATCGCAGAAGAGCCAGGAGCAAGAACAGAAGGAAGAGACCAGAAAAGTGTGCACCTATGCGTGGCGCTATTGTACTCAAAGCCGCCGCAGGAAGGGGAAGGGGAAGAGGAAAATGGAGAAAACGCGTCGCTAGCGGAAGATGAGCCACGCATAAAAAGCGACAGCAGACTCCCTGAAGACGAATTCGCGGACGGAGTCGACGGAGAAGAGACGAACAGATTGTTACAGAGCTCTCCACATAAAGCAGCACTAGGCAGCAGGGTCTCGTGCAGCACAGCAGCAGCACGAGCGTGTTCCTGCAGCCAGGAGGAGTTACTCCCTGAAGGAGGAGGAAAGAGAGTGCACCCGAACCAGGGGCAGTCTGCAACAAAGCAGCCGCAGCAGTCAAACCAGGGACGACCGATAAGGCAGAATTGTAGGAAGAACAGGGGTTTCAGAAATAGGTGACCAAGCAGCAGCAGGGGTCACAACTGCAACGGCGTCAACAGCTGAGGACAGGCAGCTGAAGCGACACCAGGAGAAACAGGTGGAAAAGTTGTTGCAGCAAGAAAAGCACGCGCAGATCAAGCAGGCGCACCAGAAGGCGCCGGCAGCGGTGACAAGGACGCAACTGAAGCACCAGCAGTAGTGCGTGTTGAAGACGATCGATCGCAGGCAAAGAAGCAGTGACGCGTGCACCTGGGAGACGTCAAATTGTGGCAGCGGCAGAGAGGAGATGAGCAGGACCCATGTGCCTTGACCAATAACAGCAGCTGCCTACATCCCCATAGTTCAGAAGTGACAGAGTTGGAAGGGCTGCGCGAGAGTAAAGTGAGCAGTGCGCGAAACGCCGCAGGTGCCGTACACGGTCGACATATATGCGTAAGCGGCACCAGCTCAGGCAAGCCCAACTTGCAGCAGCAGCGGCAGCAGCAATCAGAATCCTACTGTAGCAGCAGCAGCAGCAGCCGTGGCGCCGGTTCGTCGGCGCCGGCGACGTCGTTTATACGAATCCAACAGAAACACAACGAATCGTCGGTGAACAGTGTACCTACGGGCGCAACCGCTTCCTCCAGGCGGGAGGGTTCTGACGGAAGCATGTGAGTGCTGATGCCTTTGCTAAGCAGCATCGAAATCAGCACTGGCAGGACACCAGTGTTACGAGCAGCAGCACGCCATCAGCAGCAAGTGGACTACTCAAGCGCCTCACATTCTGCGCAGATGCACTTCTACTGCTGAGCAGCATATACACGTGGTGGCACCTCCCACGGCAGCGTACATACCGAAACGAGATACCAGGAACCAGCTGCGGCAGCAGGCGCACCAGCCGCACTCTAGTTTTGACAGCACAAAACTTGTTATCACTCCAACGACAAGGCAGATCCATGCAAGGTTGCAACGGCAACAGGCAGGTACGCAGACCAAGCAGCAGCAACTGGTCTACACGTCGCCTCTTCAGACGGCTGCAGCACACTTAGACGGCTGAAGCCTTTTGAGCGTCACAGCGGCGGCAGCATCTTTCACCCATGTGTACAGCAGAGCACCGCACATCGCAAGATACGCAGCAGCTGCGGCAAGGTCCTGCAGCTACCAGTCTGGCGCGGCCGGAAAGGGCGCCGTCGCGCCGAAAACGCAGTCACTCCAGCACAGCACAAATTCAGCAGCTGCCGCTGCAGAAACTTACCACAGAAAGCATCACGGATTCATCAGCAACAAAAGAACAGCAGACAGGCAGCCATCCAACTCGCAGCAAAGAGTTGCTCACCGAGAAAGGTGCAGAACGAGCCCCGCTCGCAGCAGCAGCAAACGGAAGCACTGACAATATCATTTCAAGACACAAGTGTATACACAAACACTTTCGTGTATATCTACAAGTGCATATACACTCTCGTACATATTGAAAAGCCTTTGGGTACGTATGTATACACTTGGATATAATTGAGTGAAGCGCGCGAGCGCTACGAGAGTCGCTGCGTAAAGCAGACACGAAGAGTGTGCTCAAAACACAGCAGCAGAAAGCGTGGCAGCGGGAGTTTCATTTGTGTCTTCCTTGTAAGGTAGGACCTTACTTCCAGTCCAGGGAGTATGTTGCAGGCCCTGGCTAGCCGCTGGCGGCAGCGTGAGCAGCAGCACCAGAAGAGGCACGACGCAAGCAGTACCTCCAATTGCCGCAGAACGGGAATCGGGCAATGCGCGTTCGGCAACGCATCTGAAAGCTGCTGCTACACCACCTGCAGTCCGTAAAGCGCTCAGATTCTTTCTTTTTGTTGCTGCTGCTCTTGAAGGCTGCTGACGAGCCGTCCCCGCAGCACCAGAAGCATCATCTCCTTCTGGATCTGCTTTGCTCAGCCACCGTCCGAACAGCGCAGGAAGGCCAAGTGCACCCTTCAGCACGCTAAGCCCCCGTAAAAACCCTGTCACGCCTCCTTCCGGAGCCTTCCGACAACCGCCTGCTCCGTGACACCCAGGCTTCCACGTGCGAACTGCGGCGCGAAGAGCAGCTCTTTTGGTGGGCGTGTGAGCAGGCAGTCTGTGTGTGCTGCTGTGCACGCTAGTCTCGCTACTGCGACAGCAGCTGCTCTCAGAGCTGCGCGTGCTGTCGCCTTCGCTGTTCGCGCTGCTGTGGTTGTCTTTGCGGCGCATTCTGCCGTTATTACTCCTGCACGTGCCTGTGCTGCTCTTGCACGTACAGCTGATGCTGCTGTTACACACGTTACACCTGCGAATGCGGCTTATGCTCTGCCGTCTGCTACAGTGGCTGTAGCCGCAGGCCTGGGGACGACACGTGCGGCTGCTGCCCCGACGTCTGCGGCTCTGTTGCAATAAGAAGTCCTCGCGGCATTTGAAGCAGCGAAGACGGCTGTACTTGTGACCCGCCTTCGTGAAACGCCTCCTTTGCCTGCAAGGGCTGCAGTCCACCGTACTGCACCTCCGGCTGCAGCTGGCGCTGGCCGGATTACCGCTGCCTCTGTCGTCAAACCTGTTATTATCACTCCTTGCAAAATTCGTAATGCTGTACTTGGAGTTAATGCTACTGCTGCCGCCGTCTTTGTCGCCGCAACTCACACACACCCCCCTGCCGCAGCAGTAGCGGAGGCAGGGTACAGAAAGGGCGGGCTCTGCAGGAGAGACTCCTTGCAGTGTGCACATCTCGGACATATTCATGTAGCTCTACGTCTTCATTCTTACCACAACTCCTGCGTTTCCGAAGGCCTGCTCGCAACGGCTGGCTCCCTGCCTTCACTGCACCTGTGGTGCGCTTGCAGTCCCCATAGTCGCGCACTGGGAGGGAGGTCGGCTGATGATTTGCATTAGGGTCACAGGTGGAGTTACAAAGTCCGAATTGACAGCCGCATACGCCTTCTCTTCATTAACACCCTGCGACTTCCAGTTTTGAAGATTTGAAGAAAACACTCTACTTCTGGCGCACGCTCGGTGTGTGTGCACCTCTGTGGGTGTGCGTCTGCGTGTATTAGATCAGCCAGCGAGATTCACAAAACAGAGACACGCAGTTAACATACCCACGTAGGCACATGTGTGTGTGTGCAGCTGGGAGCAGCCTGAGTGCCTTTAGAGCTACAGTGTGTAAAGAGGAGGCATTCAATTGATATCATTCGTGTGACGTCTAGAAAAGGTGTGCAGGAGAAGAAGAATAAGGCAGCGTGAGTCACAGGCCCTACAGCCGCGCATTCTGTAGGGTGGTAGCCGGTGAAGAGAGAAAGAACCGATCGACGCTACTGCGAGGAAGCGGCTAGGCTTGGGTTAAGGGCGGGGGCTGCTACAGAGAGTAAGGGAGAGAACGGAGATAGAGACTGGGGAAGTACTATTTTTGACGCAAATGGTATGGTGAATTTTTCTCGTCCTAAAAACTCTATGGTGCGTCACTACGTCCTACAGGCCCTTCTACCCGGACTACACACGTAAGACGCTGTATACGCAGACTGCAACCGAGACGCAACGGAAGGCAGGGGCTGTTGCGCTGCTCGGGAATTCTGCACACTGCATCGAGCAGTTGTTGCAAATGCACGCCTCAGAACATAAACGGGACGACGAAATAGGAAAGCACTCTAGGTATGAACGCCAACACTAAACAGTTGTGCGGGACAAATCAAGAATGCACGGAGGAATAGGTCTACACTGTTGACGGCGGCTCGCGTATGTTTCCACGTGAGGATGTAGAGGGATGGGAAGATGGATGTAGTTTGTAATACAGCTTCGCACAGCGCGTATACTTGAAGCTGCTACCTAGACAACGCAGCGAAAATCGAACACGTGAGTCGGTTCTGTGCCGGCCACTGGTTGCCTGCGCGTCTGATTCTATGCTGTGGAATGCGATGCGTTGTGTGTGCGGCGCTCTGTACATCTGCAGAAGGCGATATGTGTTGGCGTTCGCGTTTTGGTACAGCAGTTCCGACGGTGGTCACCCAGGAAGAAACGTAGGGAGATAAGAGGTGTTACTCTGGATGAAGGAGGACCGGCGCTGAGAACAAACACCTTGTCGTGAGGCACTCTCACTGAAACTTACACAGAAAGCCTCTCCATACTGGCTTTCTGTGCAGTTAAGGAGGACTGGCGCTGGGAAAAAGCACCTTGTCGTGAGGCACTCTCACCGAAACCTACACAGAAAGCCTCTCCGTACTGGCTCCCTGTGCAGTTGTGTGCACCCGCCTGTGTACGCAGCCCGCACGGCATGAATTCCGGCACTGGGCAGCTGGAAGAAAAGAAACCTGCGCTCTTCAGTAGAATTTCACGACTTGTAAGTGAAACACGACAAATATTGAAAATGTGTCCCTACCATAATATTATGTACAAGTACGAGACCGTGTGCAGACAAGCTGCACACAAGGACGAACAAGTGATTGCTCAAGCCACGATGTAAATCCTAGTAGGTGGAAAAGCTGCTAGGAGGAAGTTGATAGTTCACTACAGAGCATAAGAAGCCTGCTGAATGGAAAGCTCTCAGTAGTACTTTCCAGTGCACATGTAGAAGCGGGAGCTCGGTGACCTGAGAAGCACGTAAAAATGAAATGGGGAAATTCAACTGGCCGGATCAACCGGAGGAATCGTAGAAAGAGCTTCCAAGAGGACCGCCGTCGTTTCTTCAAGTTGCGACTTTGCAGACCCCGCTGTACCGCGTAGAGCAGTCCAAAAATTGGGCGTGTGTCCTCTCGCGAGGCTCGTACGAATGTATAAACTCCCGCGAGAGACGAAAGGTGTCTTGTGCCGCTTCCAGACACACCTACGCACCTTCCGTCGCATGCGACATCTCCCACGGGATAATCTAGAAAGCAGGCTGTTCCCCCCCGGTCCTCCGAAGGTGACACGCCGAAACAATGGAGACAAATCCCGTCGGCAGAGGTACGTAGAGGGACGAACTGAATACCGTAGCGTTGAGGCGGCACTCCCAAGACAGGTGTCGCAACAGCGTTGCAGCGGCGCTGCCGCAGCGTGTGACTACCACCCAGCTATAGTAGCCCAACGTATCAGGAGAAGGGGCTGAAGAACGTGCGGCAGGTGCGCCTACAGTGTTCTCCCACCTCTTTTGCTGTCGCTGCTACTTGGTATCCTGCAGCAGACGCAGCTACAGAAGAGTGCTTGTAGACGGCGTGAGAGAAAGCAATGGAACGTGCTTGTGTTCTTGAAAAGCGATTAGCAGACACTGTCGCTGGCTGAAGCGGACACAGGTTACGTCGTCGGTGCTCACTGGTACTTCTGCGTCTAGTGACACCATCTCGACCCTAACAGCGAATACACGAGCTGAGTGTGCGCTCGCCTGTCCTATAAATGCGCAACCATACTGTTCGAACATACCACAGAACCACCATTGAACTTTGTCTATTATCCTATCTAGGCTTCCACAGCACTCACGAGCGTCACAGGCTGGCAAATGGAAAACCTCCAGTGATTCAGTCTGCCGCGACTACGGCTGACATATGTCTTCGAAAGGTTATCAGCGTCTGCCCTAGCAGCCTTAATGACGTTCCTTCTCTAATGCGTCGACAATTGCAGTCGATTCTTGACTACTTGGACCGGCAGAGCATCATAGAAGAACAAATAATTTTACTGCCGGAGGTGGGCATCACGGGCTACCGCCATAGAGGACACGTCGAGTCGCACTATCGCTCCCAAGTGATTCATCACAAAGCAGATGCCATCCTGTCCACTGTCTACAGTAGTACAGCTGCAGTATAATCGACCCACCAGATCCACTGGGCTGCTTCCTGACTACTGCACCCGACCCATCAGATCCACCGTGCTGCTTCTTGACACTGTCCTCTACTACTGAAACCAAGGAGCACACACCCTGCCCCTCCTAGGGTACCGCGGAAGCGTCGTTGTGTCTACATTGGAAAAAAGAATTGTGCACGACTTCTGTATTTGCCCGTCACGCAGTCCAAGCACCACGCAGGACAACACAGTGACATTTTCTCCACTCAAAGTGGGGAACAGCGATGAAACGCGCTGGTGACCTAGCATGGGCGCCCATCAGAATTCCGCGAATCTTGAGTTCTCCTTAGAAGAAAAGACAGAAACTTGTCCTCGTATGCTGCGCCTGCTTTTAGGCCTTTCTCTCAAGTAACGGTGCAGTGTGCTTCTTGCTGACTTGACTGGCCCACAGCAGAAGGTCGTGTGCCGACACGTCGGAAAATGGGAGTGTCCTCACATCGCAGGCGTGAGATGTGAACTGTTCTAAGCTTTGCAATGAGTGGGATATCTTGGTCGAAAAACAACATCTAGTATGAACTAGTCAAGCAATGAAATCATGACGTTGGATGGCCCTTAGCCCAGAAGACAAAATAGAGGCATTAATTCTTCGCCACTTGCCCTCCTGACTACAAACACCCATACAGCTGCGACGAGCACGCCTGCGAGTTCATCAGTGCGCACGCGCAAGACAACTGATCACACGTTCCTCGGCTGCGTGCAGTTCACGCCGAGAGTGAAACAGCCACTTCCGTCTCAGACCCCCTCTTACCAGGTTCTTGCTGGCAGCTCGTGCACGGTAGTGTGTGGCTCTGTACGGCCGTCATAACTTACAATGTGTGCAAGTGTTGAGCAGCGGTCATCAAGCCACCGGAGACGTACGGAGACAATAAGACGCAACCATCTGTGCAGGCTCCTCTAGTAGAATTGCTTGATGTAGTAGACACAATTCCGGTGAGAGAAAGAGTGAATACACTTTCGGAGCGAGGAATGTGCGCGGCTGCACGCTGTCTCATGAAATCTACCCCGCACCTTTCTCAGAAACGGAAACGGAATTATTTGAGACCTTCACTGCAAAACCCACTCTGTCGCTGTCTTTTGCGCGTAGAAAAAAAAGTGATCGCGGTACTCTGGCCTGCAGATGGCTACTGACGTCCCCACTGCCAGCAACAGAAAAAAAGGGCAGCGGCAATAGAGACAGCAGTGACTGCTTCTGCTGTAGCATCCCTTCCTTTTCGTGAGGAGTATCCTGCTTCGTGTGCAAAGGCTGCCATATGTTATTCCCTCCTAGACATTTTGTCTCCACTCCGTAAGTGACGTGGCAGTTGGCGGCGCGCACACAGGGTGGTCCGTATTTTTGAAAGGAGCCGTGGCTTCGCATTTGCCCGCTGTAGAACATGTGGGCAAAAGTGTGCAAAGGTGTACACTTAGTTTTACGTGGTGACTTGGCACGGAATTTGATTTATCAATATCTGAGCAGTAGGACGGAGACACTAAGCTCTCGCCTTTAGACCTCCAAACTGCCCATCATCGTGTCCCTCCAGCCGAGCACCCATGTTGAAAGTAACTGTAGTATGTTACTTCAAAATTCTCCTGCGATGTTTTTCCAGGTGACTGAACCCTCGATGTAGACGTCGGCTTTTATAAAATCTAGCTCGCTTCAAGTCCTTGTGGCTTGACATCGACACCAACCCCCCCCGTGCTACCAGAGTGTCGTCAAACACAACAAAGTCCGTTTGTAGACGACCGAGTCAGGTATAGCGACTCCGGGTAGCTGACTGTCGCCAATGAAGAGAACAGGACCGTAATACTGACGGAGCACTGTGAAGCCCCCAGCTTTCCAGGTGATACAGCCTTAGTCAAAGACGTGCATCTCGCCGACACAGTGAAGAGTCTTACCACGCACATTTCCACGTGAGTTTCCACGAAAATCTCTCACGTACGGCGTGAGACGAACCATATTTTGCTTTGACTAGGCAAAATATGGTTCTCTCATTAGTGGGTTTGGCCCCAACTGCAGGTTCCCAACGGTCACACGCATTTTCGATTTGCTGCCTAATTTTCTAAGACAGAGTTCCTAGGAAGAGCTGCTTTTCCCCCTCCTGTTCCCCGCTACCCATTTCCCTATCTGGAGCAACCTCCGCGTCTCGGTTGTGCAGAAGGTTGCTGCGGATCCAGCTGAAGCATGACGGGAAGCATCTAGGACTGACGAAAATAGCCTCGAGACCAGCAGAAGCACCTGGAGCATCCATCGCTAGATGAGTACCAGCACAATTCACGTACAGCACAACCCGTAGATCTAGATGTAGCAGCGCCTCGCAACGTCAACAGGAGCAGCAACAGAGCAGCAGTACGAGAGCATCCTTTTAGACTATTGCACTCGCTACAAGGTGCTGTGATAGCGGAGGGTGCCCGATCGCGGAATATGGGTGCTCTGCGAAGCAGCCGCTTCTACTGACATTGCCCAAGTCAGACGGGTTGTGAACTCCGTGGGCCTCCAATACACAACAACCGGCGCTGCAGTCGAGCCTGCTTCGCAAATTTGACGTGTCTTTTGCACGCAAGTCTTCTTCTGCCGCTGTCGGGACAGGGGCAGTATTGAACTCTGGTTACCCTCCTCTCTTACAGTTAGAAATGTTCTCAAGCGATGAGAACGCTTCGTACGTGGAAGCATAACAGCCAGCCAACGTAGGGTCCTATTTCTGCGTAAGGTCGTTATTGCTTAGCTAGTGCAGCTGTTCACTCGCGGGATCCTGTGGCGCAGCGTTTGAATGTGGCTCGCGGCAGTGCTACTTTCGCCGCTGCACGCATCTCGGCACCGGTTAGCTGTTTCCGCTAGTCCTCATGCTCGCCCGTCGATAGTTGACCAGTTTCTTCTTGGGGCGTTGTAAGGACAGGACCCGCTATAACGATTCCCGTGTAGTTGTGACCACTTTTATTTCCCAGTTACACTCCCTTCGAGTGCCCTCTACGCGCGCAGCCGCTGTGGCTCGTCCTTATCTGTCGTATGGCAGCGGTCAGCGTCCACGTGATTCAGCAGCGGCCCCGGAAGATTCAGCAGCAGCATCGATGCGTCGCGGTCGAGAAGACTGCTGGCCTAGCGGTTCAGAAAGATTCCGCAATCGCAGATGGTACTTCTTCAGATCGCGCTCATTTGCACCCACGGACACTTGGAGTTAAACAAGAGATCCTGCTCCCTCTGCACCCACGAATGCTGAATACAAATACGGAGAGCATACCAGACAAGCGCGCGACACCGTAACGGGACTTGTAGCTGCTACGCGAGCTGTGAGGGTGCCCTCTAGCGGACTACGTTTTAGCCGGAGGCCGCATTTCAACTCGCAAGGGCAGAAGCGCCTCCAAAGTCACTCGTCGGCATTCGAGCCCATCACTGCAGCACTCCGTTAGCATACCCGGTTACAGGACATGAGTTCCACACTACTGCACATTCGCGTATGCAAGAAGCGCATGGTGTTGCGCTTACGCCACCCCATTGAAGACGCGCCGTGCCACAGGACAACACACACTGTCGCATTCACGAATAGACACCGTCGTTACACTTTCACACGTTCGACCACACACAATATCTCCATTTCGGGAACGTTACATTCCACGAGCGCCATCCAGAGAGACACAAAAAGAAGACTCTTCTCCCAGACAGCTAAGAACCTGTAAAACAACAGTCCAGATCAACGTGACATTGGCAAAAGTGGCAGAGGAACACCTGGAGTGGGACCTGCCGATATGTCTTGAGGAGCAATTGATCTGTCTCCCTGACCATCAAGCACGTCGGATGGCCCCCTGCAATTGTGTGCTCGGCTCACTCCCACTTTTTCACGCAGTTGAACCGTTTGATTTTCGCTGTCAAGGCTGGAGCGCATGAAGCTGCAGGGCTCTTCGACCACTGTTTACGACTCGAAAGGCTCCAGCTCCCAACACCCGTCAGCAGATCATAGTAGGCGAAGCTCTACCGTATAGGAGCCTTCACCGGAAGAAAAGAAAGCAAACTCTGTCGGTTTTAAGGAGGGCACTAATGCACCTATGCCATCAAGTGTCTCCCGCTTGCATGAACGACGCCACCGACTGATCTGCGGTAGGCGACAGTTGGCGCGAGACTGTCCGCATCTACGCGACCTCCTCCAGAGCGACGTCAGATAACTACAGATTCTCGTACCATGAAAGAAACACTAACTGCGCAAAAAGCCGATTGCCAACAGTGAGGAGCTCCGTGGTCCAAATGGCTGTTTTAGCTCAGTGCAGGCTGCTAAGATGAAGGCGTCTGAATGCCACCCCGTACTGCTACGTGACGTTCTGCACGACCAGAATACATCTCACGAACTCCACCTCGGGAGCGACGGAGGTGAGAAATCCGGCGACACTACGGATGTGGTGCTCGAATACTTCACTCCAGCTACTAGAAGCACCACGGAAAGTGAGATCTTTACTAGCAGTGCAGATTATGATGGTTTCTATGCGACCCAGACGTGTCGCAGAGAGAGTGTCGGAGTGGGCGAAGGAGATCTCTGTTTTATGCCGTCCTTCTTCCAAGTTGCCGGTGGGGATTGCTCAAATCTCGCGAACCTGAAGCGCCACCGCGCAGCGTCCGCCTCACCCCAGCAGCGAGGACAACAACAACAATCACAACGACAACAACACTGCTACGTGGCTAGTGATCCAACTCCAGCTGCGCTACTCACGAAACCAGTCGCCCGCGCGGAGAACGCCGCCAACCGGCAGGGCCCATTGGCAGAGGATAGGCAGCGAACACATGGCAGGAAGTATGCACAAGATGCCCAAGGCCAAACGCAGAACAAACGAGAGGATGCAACGCTTTCGGTCAGATCATCACTGCCAGTCCATGGAACGTCACATGAAGCCAGTGCCAATACACTGCGCTCGTGGCCTTACCCTACGTATGCAGTATGGAGCGCCAAAGCCCCTACAGCGAATGGATACATTATGAAAGCTTCTGAGAGACACGACGTCTCTCAAAGCCTGACAACTGTGCAACAGTTGCACCGAAGAACCCAGCCAGTACCGAGAAGACATGTGCCAGTAGCCTTCCCAGCATCAACAGCAGAAGCAGGAGCAGCAGCTTCATCACCAGCATGGGCACTCACGTCAAAATACGAGCGGGGAGTGCCTCTTCGGAATTTACCCAGAGCAGTAGTCGTAACGCGCGGCGAGGGGGCGACATTACAACCCGCATCAGCAGTTGCTGAGACGAAAAAGCTTTCTAAAGGGGCCAAGGGAGAGGTTGAGCGCATGAGACCCATCCGGCGCACAACACCTCAGCGCGGCCACGGGAACCGAGATACATTTTTAATCAAGCCATCGGGGCTTCCAGGTACGGAGGCCATCCCTCGGCGTGAAAGAGATGCAAGGCGTCTTCCTAAAGAAATAGGAGCAACCGAGCACCGCACGAAGGGGGGAGAGTCATTCTTCTCCGCTCTCCCACTATGCGCCCCCCAGTCCGACGCATCGGATTTTTCGGGAAGCATTCACGATGACAGAGACCCTAGGCAACGGACCACGTCGTCACCAACAGACAGTTTACAACCTCCTACTCAACAACAGCGGACGAGCTCAACGGGCACGTGTTCCACCGTCTCTCCACGATCTGTTTCTGGCGTGCACCCCCAGTGTGGTGGCCATTCTGCAGTAGCAGCGAAACACACTCTGATAAATCTGGCAGCATCTGCATCTGATGTTCAAGGCCGCTTACATCCATTTCCAGCTCCTGTTGCAGCTGCCAATTCGCTGTCGCCGTCACACTGTGCTCCTACGGTTCTCTGCAAAGCAGAGGAGCAGACACCACAGTGCGACACATCGCTACATTCCTACAAAACCGAGAGCCGTCCCGAAGACAAATATTGGGAGAAATCACTTGAGTGCTTGAGGGTATCAACATCCACTCTTGTGACAACATGTGTAGCCGCTCCGGCTGCTATCGTGGAATCTTCAACATTCCATCAAGGATGTGCTGCGTCAGCAGAGCCTGCAAAGGCCAATCTTTGGGCTAGTTTTTTCTGGAAGAGCAGTCCACATATACGACTTTCTTCATCCTCAGCAGGCAGCGAGTCCTGCTCTACGCAGTGTCCTTCGCCGCGTGGAACTACTGCCGCTCCACACAGTTGCGCAGCTGCAACTCCACCATCAAAAGCGTCAGCTCCACCGTCGAGCTCCCCGTTACCTTCAGCTGGAGGGGGACTAGCGGGGCCAACAGCTACCACGAAGGGTCCTGCTTTTCTGCCTTGGAAAGGAAGACCCTACTTGCTGAGCGTTTCGGCGGATCGCAGGCAGCAGCAACACGTACAGCAACAGCCCTTCTGGCCCTTAGGCTTCTATTGTCGCGCCAATGCCACACGACAATCGCAGGGGATTTCTGCGCACGTGCAGCAGCACCAAAATGAGTCGGCCCCGACAGAGAAGGCGCAACAGCAACCAGAGCTCTCCATTGGCTGCTCTCGTCGCATAGAATCAACTAGATCGCCGCTCGAAGCCCTATCTAAACAGGCATTTGCCGCCCCTTCCTGGCTACACATGTACGAAGCAACCCGCCTTGAAGTAATAGGCGTACCTCGAGGAGGAGGTGCGACGCGACTCCTGAAAAGTGCAGAAATTCTTTTGTGCAAAAGTGCGACCGGGGCACCGTGTGCTGCATTTGGAGCGCGCGTGAAGGAAGACAGAAATTCTCGCCAGCTGATATTTCTGCTACCAAGCCGAGAGGTAGTTCCCGTTAACCACTTAAGACTGCTTTCCTGCATTAGCCAAGGCAGCTTCGGAACTGTCTTTCGAGCGCACTGGGAGGGGAAGACTGTCGCCGTAAAGCAAGCACATGGCAGCATGACTCTCGAAGCAATGCGGTCAGTAGTCCGGGAAATTAATTCGTTTCGCTCACTTGACCACCCTCTTATTCTTAAGTATCTCGGTGTCTGCCTTGATCCGAATTTTCTTGGGATCATCACGGAGTACCTTCCAGGCAAAAGCATCTTCGAGGCATTGTGGGAGTCGAAGATAATGTTGACAACTGCTAAACGTCTGAAACTCTGCAAGCAACTCGTGGAGGCAGTTAATTACATGCATACCGAAAAGCGTCTCGTTCACAGGGACCTGAAGACTTCCAATTTAATCCTAAACGGCGACGTAAGTGAAACAGTAAACTACCTGCACTCCTGGTACACATTTCGTCCCGTCATCTGACAAGCACTTTTCGATGAGTCCTTTACGCGGGATTTCTTGCCAGTTCCGCCGCGTTGAGGCTGGCACCAGATTTTTGCCTTTCTGTAGAAAATCAAGGGGGAGCGGTATTTTCCCGATGCTGAAGCTTCTAAACACTTAAGATCCCGAAGACGAAACGCTCTCAAAAATTTGAAGAGTAGCACAGAAGCTGAATGCAACGAAGAACACAATCGGTGCAGGAGCCAGGGCGCGATGAGAAGAGGTCAAGCTGACGTCAGTCAACCTTGTAGAATGCCATCTCTATGTGACCCTTACTGAACATAAAAACAGATCGTGTTGATCACTACCTTACCCACGTGTGTGTCCTGGTTGTGCAGCAACACTTTGTTCTCATGCTCGAGCCGCTGGCAGCGACCCTATAGCTGTGGCAGTTGCGTAGCGTGTCCTGGTGCGGAAGGGAGGTTTTAGCGGGCGTCGTTTTTGCTCAGTGAAGACCCAGTGCTTGTGCTGCGTACACAGGATGGCTTAAAACTTTGCGATTTCGGCAAAACACGCCCCCTTGCGTTTCACGGAAGACTTCGACTGGAAGACAACGGTGGCTCCCCACGATATATGGCGCCAGAGTGTTTTGTTGTTGGAAATCTCATTGACGAAAAGGTGGACGTGTGGGGTTTAGGGTGCTGCCTAATGGAAATCATGGGTGGGCCTATACCGTTTGAAAATATCCACTCGAATGAAGGTGAGCTTTTCTATCGTGTGGCCCGATCCTACCGTCGATTTCAACAGCAAATCATCACGTACTCTTGGCACTTTCCCAACAGCTCTGACTTTCGCAGTACAGTGTAATCCCGCGTGTAGACTGTTTGTGTCACATGTTGTGTATAATTAGTTCTGCAGGCAACTGTAACAGAGTCCCCTGAAGGAGTTTTCACGGGCCGCTGCGGTGCCTTCGCTATGTGCTTAACTCCTAGCTTTCCACCAGAGTCCTGTACAGCAAACTCGTAACCCCGATTGCTACGATGTCCTGGTGCCTCCACCCCGTTCCATCCTATATTCAACACTCTGCATATAGTGGATGCCCATCAATACCAATTCCCTTAACGTCACACACACTCAACATCAACGGCGCTTGGACAAGGTTCTTACGTTGAGCACGGGCGCAATTGCAGTCCACAAGAATATGACCGGCTCAACCCGAAACGTTGCATCGAGATTGGAATAAGCAGTCTATGTCTTTGAGCCTGATACGTACGCTCACGCAGGTGGAAAGGTACTTTGAGCATGTCACCGGCAAACCCTTCCTTGGCAGACCCATATGTGTGTGCTAATGCTGTGGGGGTGCTGCAGGAGTCATACAAGCTGTGACGCATAAACAAATGAGTCCCGCAGTCCCCACCTGGTTCCATCCTTCCGTGAGAACTCTTTTGCAAGGGTGCTTCGCACTAAATCCGGAGAAAAGACCTTCAGCACAACAAATTCTAGACGTTCTCCACTTTCTTTCACCAGAAGATGTAGACCGCTATGGTGCGACTGCCCGAAGATCCGCATGAATGCTGGAATAGCCCCTCGGGTGGGACCACCGTGACGCACCAGAAAAGTTCTGAAGGAAGGCCACACACGTAGAATTTGAGGAAACACTTACCGTTTCAAACCGAAAGAGGCGCGTGGCCTCCAGTTGGCTTGCGTCGTAAGACCTCCCACCTGGCCTGGGAACATTTCATGCGTGTCGTGTTTCCGTATCGCTGCGATTCACCGTGACAGGAGTCTCCCTCTCTCAGTGTATAGCACCCCATTTCTTAGGGGTTCTTCTTCCAAGTTAGCGGTGCATAATCTGCGCCTAAAAGAACACAGCTCTGTGCTGCTTCTGTCGAAATGCAGATCTGTTACTATCCATCTGTCTGCAGTACACCCCTCCCTAAGACCCCTAAGACGGACTGACACGCATGCGCAGCCAGCACTGCGCATTAGATCCTGCATCCGTTTGCTTGCGTTTGTTTAGTTGGCAGCATACGTAGGCTTCCATGTGTCTGCTTTTTCGTGTAGATCCTCCCGCGAGCATGTCCGACAAATAGTTGGACAGCCTTGTGCGTCCTTTTTTGTCGACGAACGCTCCATACGCAGTATGGTCACGGGGTAACCCGGTCGTGTAACAAAGAGGTGCTCCCGTGTAGGAGTGACGTAGAGTATTTCGCTTAATACACGCAAGTCAGCAACAGCAGATGAAGCGGTCATTCCTGCAGCACGCGGGGTGCGGCCGTGGCTCATCTCCGTCATCTGTTGCGACTTTGGGGGGAAAGATTAAAATTGAGCACATCTTCTGGGTAAACATGGCTGTGGTGTCTGTCAGTGAAATATGACTCGTCCTTGTGAACCCACGTTGCAAATTTGGTGGTACTCTCTCATTTGCATCGTATGTCTCGCCGATTCTCGCCTGTCCTGTTCTACCGGAAGCCCTCTTTTGAAGGCGAAGAAAATCTTACTTTTTTGCAACCGCGCGCTACATTACCAACAAAGATGGTGTGAAGCTCTAGCGCTTCATCAAGTGTTGCACAGGCAGAAGCTATGCGCACAAGTAGCAGTAGCTAACGCCGACACTGTCAGCAATGAGAGGGGAAATGTTTATCATCAGTTGAGGACAAAACATAGTGTAGCATTGACATAGACAAAGGAGACACGATGGAAACGAGGGATGGCGTTGCAGTCAGCCGTGGCAGTCTGTGGGGAGTCTTCGTATGCATCGGTGGGCGGAGGCGGAGGAATTACGTGTGCGACGGTCAAACACAGCACCAACTTCAGTTGTAACCCCGCTGCCCGTAATATTATCGTGTTGGCGGGGAAGCAGAACAATGCGGCCGCTGTTGTGCGTCTTCTCGGGTCATGCTACACCTAACCGTGTATTCAGCCGCACAGGTGAGAAGAATCTATATACAAGATAAGCCCAGAGTGCATGCACTGCACTGCGGGTGTACACAGCTGAATGATACGTAGTGGCGCAAAAGACCTGCTGAAACACCCCTATAAGCACAGCTATACTGAACTTCCATGGAACGACGCCTCAGGGTGCTCCGGTAGTTCTTTCTGGGTAGTCCTTCAGTGCGGCTCGCAGAACTGCTGCGGACGACACACGCGGAGGATTTGTCGTATGCCAGAAGAACATGTTTGCCTCCTTCTGTACCGTCACCTTTGGACACAGGAGGTAGGTACGGGGATCGCGCACTGTCCCAGGAGTCAGCAGTCTGGCAGTTTGTTCAATATTTCAAGAAAGGAGCCGTCACAGCTTATCTTAGCAGGACGCAAAAGCAAAAACCGAGTCTCTGGTATCCAGGTGAACGCACGTGTCTTCCGTCAGGTCGAATAGCTAACGCTATTTGTCAGAGAACCCTTTAACCTCTGTAGTCGTCACTTTCTTTTGGTTTTGATCCCCAGTTAATATCTGAAATGACGGTCACACTGCACACACTCTACACTGTAACGCTTCTCTGTATTATACATGTTTGGCAAGTGCAGAGCAATTTGTAGGCAGTGTGCTCCTCAGCGGTATCGGTACCCGTGGCGCGACGTGTCGGTCAAATGTATCCGGGCCCTACATTCCTGAAGATTTTGAAGTGAGAGCCTTACCCTGCGCACACCTGGTGAAATGCCCACATACACCGCACAAGATCTCAAGACACAGCAATGTATGAGTTCCGAAACTGGTGCACTTACATTGATACGCTTGTATGTACCGACCACCTCTCTAAAGCTCCAGCTACAGGGTGAGCGGAAATTTGTTTCGTGGGTCACGCCGTATTCGTGAAACCGTCGCTGTGAATGTCGTACGTGCGTTAACGAACAGGAAACATCCTGAGAAGTTGCTCACACTGGTCACAAAATGAATTTGGTATACCCAGTGAAATTGCAACGTAGCTTTGATTTGCTGCCGCAAATCCTGACAAGGACGTGGCAGCCAGAGTCTTAAACGGTGCACCGGCGCTCGACTGGTACAGCAGTGTAGCAGTGAGGATACTCGCCTGCAGGATCAGAGTATGTTATATCATCATACTGTATTCCGATCCTCTTACCTTAATGCTCCTGCGGTGGCGACCGCGTGTGTGCAGCATGCAGCATATGTACATCAGACCAGGAGAATTTCCTTTAGTACTGTTTCCGCTTCATCCGCCTACGATAAACCTCCCTTCTGCAGATCCACTCGTAACGGTGGCACTTTACTCGGTGACGCATGCTTCACGTGTGCAGTACAGGATGTAGCTTCACTCGTATCTATATTGTCGTAACTCCGCTGGCTTCCACACTTTGACTTTCGTCAGCTGCGGAGGGGTACTCCCGTGGCCCCAAAAATATACGAGTCCGTCGTGAATTCTGGCTTTGCAAACCAAAGAAACACATCTGTGCTGCCATACTCCAGTACGTAAATATCAGCTGCTACATGCAGTTCATAATTATTCTGTAATCCAGGGCTGCATGTGGGGTGGCAATTATACAGGAAGTTCCAGCGTAGATCACTCGCGTGCCCCACATGATTCCCAATGAACGAAAAACGTGCAACGCGCAGAACTCCGACTACAGACGCCGTTAGAGTTCGATGGATCCCTGCCTTTACTATTCCACTCGTTGCCTGAGGCAATGAACAGACAAACGTCCTCCACACTCCAACTACATCTGTTGCCTTGTACCTTATTCGAATAGTTTACAACGAGGCTTTCATAGTCGCGGAGAGTGTCAGTCCTTTCTTTGTTCAACTCGTGGCATCCCGGACGTCTCGGACGTGTAGACTTGCGAAGTCGTGACTTCGTGTTAGTTCGCACGTGGTCGTTTTTTCTGCTGTGTTGGACCTGATATGGTAGCTCTGGCGGTGTCCTTAGATATGCGGACTTACTATACTTCTTTTATGTCTACTTCGTCACTCCTGATAAGCCTACGCCACCTGGAAATGTAGCATTCAGCTCTTGTCCTTGCTTCTGTGCATTACGCGTGAGGTAGGTTTTTGGTGGAAAATAAGTAACGGACGTGACGAGCCGTTAACAACCTCCAGTGAAAGCAGTTGTTCTTTCGTAGCTTAGAACAGTAGACTCTTAGATGGCACACTTTCCGGAATGCTGTTTCAGCAAGAGAGCGCCATGAGCAGCAGTCAGCAACAAAGTATTTAACGCAGGCACGTCACCGGTGCAGCACACTGAACACTGTGTTTTTCGGTTTTTTCGTGAACATCAAAGATGTAGTATCCCTCCGACTTCATCTATATGTCTTGCCGGGGCGCACGAACTGCCGATTCAAACGGAGACTGAGTGACTTGTACTTGTGGACTGTATGAGCTTTACAAACATACCATTCTCCTTTTCTACCGTTTCACTGCTAGCCACCACATTCGTTAACATGAGAAAAGAAGCCTCATGGCTCTTGTAGCGGACTACCTTGGAAGCCACACACGGCAC
This sequence comes from Sarcocystis neurona, assembly GCA_000727475.1. Lineage (NCBI taxonomy): Eukaryota > Apicomplexa > Conoidasida > Eucoccidiorida > Sarcocystidae > Sarcocystis > Sarcocystis neurona. The sequence continues at coordinate 741,484 of KL647312.1, read as the reverse complement.
GCCTTCTACGTGGCCCCAGAGAACCCTGAAGTGGACCGCTGGAGAACCGTTTTTGGATACATACAAGATGGGGACGTTGAGGCTTTGGTTAAGGTATGGAAAGCAGCTGAGTGTCTGCCTGCTTCGTTAATGTGGAGGAAATATGCTGTGTCTTCGTAATAGCGGGCCCTGCGGATAATACAGTGACCACTTTTAGAAAAAAAGACATTGCATCGTGAATTGCTCGTGAATTGGAGGAGATCAAACAACTATGAGCGTAGGCGTCCTCCCTGGTTTCATCGATCTGAGCCCACGCAGTAAGACAGTGGAATGCTAGCGGGGACGTATTCACATTTCGGCAGTACCACAGCTGCATCGCTGGAGGTTACATACGAACACAAGCGCACGCCTCTCTACAATGGCCCACGCATCCGCCCGTATTCTTCAAGCAGAGGTCCACGTTACTTTCTGTCTGGTATGCTTCTTGACCTGCAGTCGCCGTACGCACCTTGTAAGCGCAGATCAGCGTATCGTAGCAATTATCTGCCGCAAGCACCAGATTGGGACAGTGACTCCACATCACTTCTACAGTTTTTTTAAGTGAACAGAAATCCTGCAATAATAGCAATGTTAGTCACGTCCGGTACGACGCATAACACAAACAACCATCCAAGGCAACTTTGCTCAGCTTGCGGAGTCGTTAAGAGGCCCCCGTGATGGTATGCAGTGGCACTTTACTCCTAAGAGAGGCGTGTGGGATTTCGGCGCATTCGTTTCCCACAAAGACGGGTATGTCCTGAGCCCTTTCAAAAAGACTTAAGGTATGCTGTGAAAAGAGAAAGCCCCAAGAAAGCATTTGGGGTCCCAACTTCCAGATAGACACCGAGATTTTGTCTTGTATCAGGACAACGCACGACAATAAGTAACGTCCAGAATCTAGTCCACAAGACGTTTTTGGCAGTTTTTTTATGAGTTACTTCTGGTCGTTTCAGCCAAACGCCTGGTGGGCCATGCCTACGCGCCTTAGAGCAAAAGAGGTGCGTTTGTCCTGTCAGCTGGTGGTAGGACGCGGTGGCGCTCTGACTCTGCGAAGGAGGGGACCAGCGCCGGCTGGTCCACGTGCCGGCTCGCCGCACGTGGCAATGAAAGTGTCTGCAGTTAAACATAGAACCATCTCTAGAGAACCAGTGAGTGTTGGGGAGGTGACAAAGTGAGGGAGGTTGTACGGCAACTTCCGGGAGCTAGCAGAGATGCGAAAAGCCACTATAATCCAAACTTGTGTCCAGACACTGGATTGCAAATCGCCCCTTGTAGTATTGTGACCTCTCGTATGCCCGGTGTGGTTGACGGAGACGTCTCAAACGCTCGTGTGCACGAGCTTTTCTTCCGCAGTCGCTCGCGAATACAAACGGAGTCAAACGCAGTCGCGGCGACGCCGGTCAAGAAAATGCAGAATCTTCGCATGGTGTGGAGGTCGAACTCTTCGGCTATCAGTCCATTGTTGCACATGCGGCCGCTTTTTCCAAACCATGCCTTGAATACTTACTGAGCGACAAGGGTGGCTGCGACCCGAATATCCGCAGCTCAGGTACGATGCTTCTGGACACTTCGTCTTTTTGGTATAAAGACTGATAGGATACCAGGGTCGAAATTCAACTACGGTGTAAAGGTGCATTCTGTCAATGTACTGGAGCGCATTTCTACGTCGACTGTATTGGAATGCATTTTTACGTCGACTCTGCATTAACGATCTTACATCATACAAGGGGACTTGCAACTTTTCCGAGTGGCATACCGAAGGAAAGTACTGAAGCCACAGAGAGACTACAATGTTCTATTCAAAACACATGCAGTGTCATTGCGCGATGCAGTTCGATAGGGGAAAGTACAACCTTTCATCACGCACCCGTGTGGCTCCGTACTACTTGTCAATGTTCGTCTGCATCGACTTCGTTCGTGTCGTTTACACTTTCGCCTAGGTTTCACATAGAGAACTGAAACCGACTCTTGTTGCATGCAGTATGTCTTTCGAAGTTTCAGTGAAATGGAGTTGCAGAAATTGTCGAAAGTGGCATTCTGTCGACGCTCGAAGTACTTCCCTGCACCCATATGAAGTGTCCGTCCGCGGGATACAAAAACGGGGCGCGTGCGCCAGCGTATCCGGAGAGCAGAGGGAAAGCGCCTACAGCACTTTCGAAATAGCATTGCTTTCGACCAGGGGAGAGCCGGTTTGGGAAATACGCTGTAATATAAGGATGCGATGAAGCCGCAAGATACCGGTTAATATGATTCATTGAACTGAGGGACCCAGCTGCGGCACTCCGTTGGGCCAGTCTTGCGTTTTCAGGGTCATCATTCCGTGCGTCACCATGCCCACATTTCAGCTACCGTGAATTCTTGTGCGCATAATAGATGTAGACCGTCTCTTCATGTGATGTGGTTTCTAGGTGCCAAAGACCAGACCCCTTTGTTCAATGCTCGCGGGGAATGTATTGCGACATTGTTGGCCTATGGCGCAGATCCTTATGCGCGTAATGTAGAAGGAGAAACAGCTTTCACAGCAGCGATTAAACGGCGCGACTACGAACAAGTAAAGCAGCTCGCCTTGAAGGATTTTCCTCGTCGCTTCTACGGATGCGTACCTTCCACTCAAACAGATTCACTCAGAAGAGACCTATCAAGTATCTACCGGACCACTATCTGAGACGGTTTCTTGCTACACACACCTTAGATAGGGCAGTGCGCTTGCTGTTGAAGGAAGTACTCTTGACATTTTCCCCTTAATGGGGGAAGCCATCGTAGGTAGCCCTTGCACTCTGTCGCCCGCTCGAATCAGGAAACATTATTTCCTGCGCTTACATTGCTGTCTACTGTAACCACACAACGTTTGCTCATTCTTACATAGACAAAGACGTAGGGGTTCTCCCGCACCCCGCCACAAACGAGTAGAAGACGTGTTTCGGGCATGTTTGTTCGAGTGGGTGCCATCTTGCGGTTGTTCAGGCAGTGCGCACCTCCTAGTTACAAGGGCGCCTTCTATCGGACTATCCCGTCTCCAAAGACATAGCCTCATGGCACACTAACACATCCTGGTGCACACCACGTGCTATGTTGTAGAGAGAGAAGACATACATACGTATACAGCTGATCGTAACGACATACCATAACTTTGGAGACATGTCCATACGTTTGTATGCGTTCATCCGTAACCGTGAAATCCGTAAGGTGCACAATTCTGCCTTCGCACTCGTTACGGTGGGAAGACACGCGGGCTTGTTCTCGCGTAAACCGCTGGCGCAGTTCAGTCGTAGAGTTCTGGTTAAACGCCGCAAGTGTAGAGTTTATCAAGTAGAATCTAGACAGAGCGGACAGAGTTCCACAGAGCGGAACTAGAAACTGAAGTTGTGACAGTTAACCTGTATCCTTTAGTAGAAACGTACGAAGAATGATGGAGACACAAGAAGAGCAGTGCAACATGTGCCTGCGATTGTTTCCATCTCAAGTCGGCAGTGGGTGAGATGAGTGTATGGGGAGTGACTCGGACGTATACCTATCTCAGAAGATCTACTGCGTAATTGCTACTTGTTCCCTGCTGGTGTGCGCGCCCACAGGCTTATAATGTCTCTTCAACTGAGTTGAATAATCCATGCTTTTGGTTCCTTGGCATCCTGCTTTACTTGCCCTGTAGGCGGTAGAGTACTTGCGATCTGGTCTGAATCCAGGTGCAACTGACTCGGCGGGATATACAGCTCTTTACATCGCTGCCGCCCAACAGGAATGTTTTGATCAGGAGCCGTTCTGGGAAGAATTTTTCGAGAGATTCTGTCGCCGGCGGCCTTCCGAAATACCGATGTTGCTCAATACGAGGTGCTTTGAAGGGACAACTTGTCTACATGCGGCAGCTGCGGCAAAGAAAATTGCCTTAGTGAGAAAACTTCTCTTCTGGGGAGCTGATCCTTCCATTAAGGATGACCATGGGGAGGTTCCAAAACTTGAAGTAGAATGGAAAGAAGACATTGAAGAAAATTTCTGCTTGGGTTCTGCGCTGGCCCCAGACAGTAGGGCTTACGCACCACGCACTCCCACGCGAGCCACCTGAAGTGCCACAGTTTTTCTGCAAGTCTCGTTTCTACCTTACAGACGTGATTTACTAAGTAGTTCACATGTGACTGCAGGAGTATTCAGAGTAGTTATCACATCCATTGGACGCTTCCCTAAAGTGAACAGTACGCAACTGGGATATTGGTCGGTTTGAGACCAACGAGTCTGCCCGAGTCACGCGTACAAATAAAGCTCGAGAAAGCGTTATGATTGTTGACCGTCCTATATTCCAGCGATACCTAAATACAGCTATTTTAAAGGTATTTCAATTTACGACGAATGCTGGTACCCTATCTGTAAAAAGGTCTACAGATACTCTGCCTATTCATGTCCTGCGCGAGTGGTGTAGAGGAGAATGGGCTGCAACTGCAGAATAGCACAGAGCATTCACCGTGTGGGCCACACCCACATGGCCCTGCTGAAGGGCACACCTGCGTACGCGTATGCTGTCGGTGGAGACATTTCACTTTTTAGATATTTTCCGCAGGTTGTTGTCAAATTACTTGCAGGAGAGGAGAGGGAGAACAGTTTGGCAAGCAGAGGGGTAATTATTATTAAATGTGACGATAACTGCTCCTCTGCAAGCAAGTGTGTTGCGGGAAATGTCGAAACACAGTCGATAGAAACTTCCACGAGGCATGAGTGGCGCGGAGGAATCGCAACAGGTAAGTCGAGAAGTAGCTTTCAGGTACAGCGCAGAAATTCGCACGCTGGCGTATTGTCGCTACCCGTAGATTCTCCGGCGAGAAACGCAAAACCGGAACGGTCGAGTAGGTGCTTGGCTGTGATTCGCGACTAAGCTGATGACCTGCATGGAACAAGCATTATGTTTCATTTCACGACAATGGTCAACAGTCGCGGCAGTGCCACCAAAAACGACTACAGTACGTCCGACCTTCCATTTCTTGCAGTGCAGTGTACGGACAATTGCCCATCAGCGCGTCATCGTATGGGCGATATGCGCATGCATAGAAAGCACTTGCATCCGGCACTTTTTGTTCCTCCACAGTAATACGTTTCTGTAACTTTACATATATCGAGATGATGGAGCGACAGCCTAGTCTGAGGGTCGCAAGCTTTGTAAACACACTTCCTGCCTCGTAAAGCGCCCAAGATCTGAATTTCAAGGCCGAAGGCGTGCGCAGCCAAGGTACAGCTGTCCAATTGCTTGGTTAGGAGGTAGCCCACCGCTTGCGTGTCCAGGGTCTGCTAACCACGTCGGATCGTACCCCTCAGGACAAGCAGTGGCCGTTTTCAGCAAGTCACTGCTAGCAGTGGGAGAGTTTTCTTGGTACTGCATTTTGCGATACCAGCATTGCGTAGAAGATTGATAGTTGGGGCAATGTCGAACTACTGCAGCCACACGTGTGCCGGGGGTCCACGAGTGGAGGTAAAACTCTAGACAGTGATACGCATCATATAACAGCAACTACTAAGCTGACGCTACCCTAATCCTCTCGAGTGCGCCCAAGGTTGCTCGTCTCTTCCAAGCTGTATTGCCATGTACTGGAGGATATAGTATACCATACACGTTCCCTACTCTCCCGACTGACCCTGCTACGAGGCTTTTCAACTTCAAGCTTGGCGGCTGAAGTCGTTGTACACGAGGTTGGTGTCACACAATGACGCTACTAAGGATGTGTCACTGTGGGCCGCCTGCACCTGCAGAAGGGGAACAAGAGGACTCAGGCCAACGTAATGACATTTTCACGGCGAAGAGTCGATCAGGTGGACGTGCGGGGGCAGACGAGAACTCACAGGCGCTGTATATTAGTACGGCAAGTCCTCGCGACGCCGGCCTACGTCACCCAGAGAGCCCGACGTCACCACAAAGTCCGAGAGCGGGTGAAAAGAAACGACCTGAGGCGTTTTCTACTGAAGAGAGTTCTTCAGAAGAGGAGGATGCAGACGAGGACTTTACTCACTCCACACAAGTAGGCTGCCTGTCTAGGCCCCCTCCAAGGTGGCCGTAGCCAAAATTTCTGAACAATCACGCAGGGGACTGGAACGAACTGCACCGTCCTATGTTGTTACAGCATTCTGAAGCATACACTTGTAGACGGGCGCCCTCCCGCACACACAGCACCCAGCCACCTGTGCCAAAAGAGCGCAGTCTGCTCTTTTTGGAGGCGAAAGTGCGACTAGGAGCCTAAAGGACGTTGTGAGTGACACAAAAGGCAGTATTGCCGTGTGCGTGGAGATGACAAGTCCTGAAATGAAAAGATGCGATAAGCTTTTTCAGACGCCATCCATGTACTGTATGGTGTACTCTTGTATACCTCAGGCGCATATACCCGTCTGTGAAAACGTGCGTACTCCCCAGCACAGCTAAACTCCTGCAGATCACCAGTCTTTCGCGCCTCTTCTGCTCCGTAGGCAAGGATTTTGACTGCTGCACGAGAAGTAGTCAACCAAAAGATACAAGTGGTAGACGATGAGTACACCCAATTGACTGCGAACGCACAGAAGTTGAATGAGGAGTTTCAGTGTCTGAAGAACGAGAACGTAAATCTTGAGGCTAAGCTAGCCCCTAAGCTTGCCTCCTTTGAAGATTTCCCTCTCCTCAAGGCACAGAAAGGAAATCTAAACGTAGTACAGTACACGAGTTCTCTTCTCGTGCTGAACAAAGCCTACGAGGAGCTTCAGAAGGCCCGGAAAATGGCAACAGAGAAAGAAGCAAGTGCACGCGAACAGCTCGAGATCCGGCGAGCGAAGCTCCGGGACTGCCAGCTTGCGTTTAGGTATGCCTCAGAGCCTAGTTTACAGCTTTCCGCCGTGCTTTCGGGTACAGTACGTACAGCGAAGTGGTTTCCTTCTCCGGCGTCACGTACCCTGAAGGAATTTTACTCTGGTCTCCCCATGGGGGACTTTGAATATCCCCACGGTACCTCTGCGTGCACCCATGAAAAATATTGTTCTCGGTGCTTGCATACACATGAAGAGTACAGCTGCCAGGTTCATGCAGAACATGCAATTGTCTTTTACCCCTGGTCACGAGTGACACATTCGCAAATATGCGCACCTGCGTCTTCTGCGTGTACTCCGATTACCCAGTCTGTGTGTATCCTGTAGTTTTCTGGTGCACTTTTTAGTCAGAAACTTCCTCTTCAGAGTCGCCCCGCTGCGTGACACGCGCACAGAATGCAGTTGTCTTGTCCTCCTGCTCACGCGTGACACATTCGTAAGAATACTCATCTGTGCTGACTGCGTATATACCGATGTATTTGTCAGCACTACTCTGGTTTACATTTTAATCAGGAACTTCCTGTTCAAAGTCGCCAAGAATTCAAGGATGTCCCGAACAGGCAAGCCGATTCCAGACGCCATCATTCAGCAGCTGCTGCGCCTCGTCGAAGAAAAAACTGTCGCAATAAGTCAATCGAGAGAAGCAAGCACAACCCTCAAGCATCAACTGAATTTACTTCAGGCAGACGCTGCAACAAATCAAGCCCAGGATCAGTTCCATGTCATGGATTTCGAGCAACTGAAAATAGAGAATCAGGCTTTGAATGAGAAAACTGTGGAAAGAAACGAAGAAATTAGGAAGCTCCAGTCTATCGTGATCTCCGCTGTGCAGGTAAATTCCTACTGTTGACCAGCAGTTTGTACGTGTAGACATGGAATCAGACAGGCATCCCGGAAGGACGCAGTCAACAGAAGGAATCCCCCTCTCAACATGCGTTACTATACATACATGTAAACTCACCGTGGCCCTATTACCGTAGACACGCAGGCGTACGCAACTACGCAAAAGTGCTCACCATGTCTTCTTGTGAGTCTGTACATTTGAAAGTTGAACCATGTCTTGCACAGTTCTAACTCCTCGATAGGAGAAAGCGAGTTGAACAGCATTTTGTCGAGATACTACTGCGCATAGGTGGTGCACGTCAGCAGGGGCACATAAGAAAGCAATTCAGCGTCTACATCCTGCCCGTTTCTCGCAGAAGTGCACGCACCAGCACAACTGTTCGATACTTTTCAATGAATCCGACAGCTTTTAGCGTTTACCGGTGTATACGTGTGTTCACACACAAATTGGTCTGCTTCCGATATTCGAATCTGGAGAACGGACCTTGTGTCGTTCCACACTGTAAGTGTCTTCGTAGGTAAGAATATGCATGTATTTCTCTGAGAGTATACACGCATACAAAGTGCGCTCACTAACTTTCAGCTGCAAGGCTTCGCCATCAATTTTCTTCAGGGAGAGGCCCACTGCCTCTACGCCTGATTGAAAGAAGAGGCATACAAGCAGCACACTGGAACATGACGAACTGGTGCTATCACGCAGCACCAACGTGTTAGACAGAGGGGCGTGTTTGCACAATAGTAAATCGCACAATAGTGAATCCATCTTTAGCTAGCAGCCAAGTTGCTTCACCACAATATTGATTATCTCTCCTGACGACTTCCCCCACCCAGGTGAAACACCCAAGTATGTATTTTTGTCGGGTGCAAGGGAAGACGATTTCACACAGGAATCTCGATACATGTATGCTTCTTACGTTATCCCGCCCTTTCTATCTGCTCGTCATCAACGTGTAATCATCACCGCGAATACGGGAGGAGGAGAACGCGCCACCTCCACCGTACATATCTTTCCGTTCGATTCCGGTGCTTCCCGATGCCCCTTTTAGTTCAACACTCATTGGCGCGAAAAAATTCACTTTCTGATTCACGAGAATGCGAAAGCAACACAGGAGCTCGCCAAGCTCGACACGGAGCTGGCCACCCAGCGAGAGCTCGTTAACAAGTCGAAAAAGGAAAGAGATGAGTACAGAGCAGAAAATAACAGATTACGGCAGCAGACGGACATGATCAATTCAGAAGTGCTTACTCTGGACTGGGAAAAGAGACAGGAGAGAAAACAAGAATTGAAGTTTGAGGTAAGTGGCAGACACAGACGAACAACAGTTGATCACTTTTTGCACACCACTCAACAGTTTGAGAAGCCGACTGATAGCTGTCTTGAATCGCGCCCGCTCGCGCTGAAGTCTGGTGAACTGGTCACGTCTAAGAGGAGCAAGAGTCAAGCGTCTGAAAGTACAGTGAACTTTACACACGTCATCATGTACTCCACGCTCATTTACACTTTTGCATACGTTTGTGCAGACCACAGATGAGTGTGTCGCTAGACATATTCTGAAAAGGATCCTCTGTGTCCGCACTTCTCCCACACTCTTCATTTATATGAGAGCTACAATGTTTAAGGTGATGCTGCTCCCTGACTGCGAGCCTGCGTCGCCTCCGCAGCTCGCCAAACTTCAGCAAAGATTCAAAGAGGTGTGCCTGGAAAAGGCCACACTGCTACGTCACAAGGAGAATGAAGAAGCCGCAATGAGCTCCGGAACACTCCTAGATTCCAACAGTTCTTGCAAGGCGTAACCATTCTTTGAAACTGACGTTCCTCTGCACAGTGTTCTTCGTCAGGCAACCAGTAATAATGCCTGTTACTTGAGGGGCGCACCACCCCTTCCCCCAGACTCTACTGTTCTAATGACTTCAGGCGATAACGACGTTGAGGTGGTTGAAAACATCTGCTCAACAACTTCTGTACGTCTACTCTATTTAGAAAGAAACACGGTCCGATCTTGTAGTGCCGTCGCAGT